>JAOWBL010000008.1:16530414-16554165 GCA_028564865.1 Zenarchopterus dispar
CTAAAGCCTTCTGCTTGGCAGCAATGCATGTAGGGTACGCACAGCCCCTTCGCCATCGCTGGCGTTTATACTTCTGCGTTCTTTGTTTGCGTAGCTCTGTAATTACACCACCAACCCCATCTGGTGCTGTATGTTCTTTCCTGTTGGACCATAGCTCGCAGTGCTGAACGTCCTTTTCATTTACTTCCTGTATGTAGCTCAGCCATAGCAACGGAGAAAGTAAAGTATGTTTTATGCGAATTGGAGCTGATAAATGTTGACTTTCAGTCGTTTTTACAGAGAACACAACAAACTATCATTCTACGTGACTCAAAAACAACAAAGAAGAAATAGCAGAGGAAAATTCAAAAAGCAAGAACAAATCTACCAACTATGGTACTTGCGTTGACGCAATGCATCATCAGAAAATTTTGGAGGTGCATGTTGGGTGACAAATAGCTCTGCGGAGGGGGGTTTGTATCAATGGAGAGGTTCTGCATCCCGACGCCATCGATTAAACCAAGAAGCATAAATCCTGCTTAAGGCAGCAAAGTTTTTGTGCCAGCATAGCACCAGTTTTCCTGCTTCTGACACCGGTACTGGAACTTGGTGGAAAATGCTCACTGTGGTGAAAACAAAAAGTTTAAGAAATAAATAAATAAAAATCCTCCTTCAGCTGTTAGTGTACTTACAGGTGTTAATGCATCCACAAGCACATAGTACAAAGACCTTAAATTCACTTATTATTACAGAGCAACACATTCAGGAGACTACACAGCTGTGCGTTTAGATACGCTCAGTCACTTCATCTTGCCCCTGACAGATCCTGATGATGTCTAATGTGTGGAGAACCTAACAGCTGACTGCCCGTGTTTGAAATTCAGCATGAAGCAGCAGCCGGAAAGAATGACTGTACTTCCACAAATTAGTGTTTTGACTGAGGTTGCATGGCTGAGCTTCAGCACTGACAACCAAAACCCGGTCCGTCATTAAACTTCATTAATTCTCAACTCTGAATTTGGATGGACGTTTGGCAAATTTTACTTGAAAACTATTTCCGCTAGAAAAGCCTGTCTCCTTTGGTTTCATCCCGGCATTGAGCTTCCCTCTGCCAAGGAGAGCGGAGAAGAGCTTCGCCTGCAGTCACGGTTCTCAGGGACACAAAAGCCCATTACTTGAGCTGAGCCTATAAGTTATCGGAAGCTTAAGGCTCCTTTCACTGAACAAGTCCAGCTACAGTATTCTGTTCAATATATGGATTGTTACACAGTGTTAGTACATGCATGAAGGAGAGAGCGCACCAGAGATTTAGTTACTCTAGCATAAATGTAATTTAAAGACAAGTATCAAGTAGCAAACCTAAGTATACAATGAGCTTTTCTGCCATTCTTCTAAGACGCACACAAGCAGAGGAACCAGAAGAACCATAAGGAGATGATAGTCAAGCCCGCCAGTGATAATCCCTGAAATAAGTCAATGCACGGGAGTCTCAGCACAGTCACAATTCACAGGAAAAGAAAAGTTGAGATAAAGGAGCAGCAGGGGGTCAGCACTCCAATAAGCTTTGACATCTTGACAATGTCAGAAACAGCAGAGCATTTTTGTTTATCAGCTAAACTCCAGACTGTGCTCTCACCTCGCTTCAGAAGAAGGTCACGGGGAGGCTGACATCAACCTCCAGCTTCCTGCCTCTTGAGTATCACTTGGATAGCTCAGAAATGAATCTGAGAACATTGGGGAATGACATGCAACACACACCTATATGAGCACCTTGGTCTGCGCATGTTGGCTGTGATCTGAGAGGTTCAAGCAAGAGCAGTGTGCCCAACAGGTATCAGCTTTATGATTATTAACCTTAGATCAAGGTAAAGCAGAAGGAGGACAGAAGATCTGACATTGGCGAGTGCTTTTTGGTTTTTGGACTAAGTTCTGAGAGCTTCTTCAAATTTTTACTTCAGGGCTCTAATGTGTTACTTCCGAGATGCAGCTTTTCTTTTTTTTTTTATTAAACCTTGTGAAGTAAAGTAAAACAGGCTTACTTTCACATAGAAATCTTCCCTTGCAACATGCTTAATTGAATAATTATAGTTTGTTTTTTTCTTTTGATTCGATGCTGCTTAAACTGAGAAATTTAGCAGAAAGTTTGCAGGACACATTTGCAATTTGAGATCTACTTTCCTGCCAAAAAAAAAAAATCTGATGAGCATCTTTGGTTTCATATCCCTACTATCTGTCAGTTAACACCTGCATTTCCATATTACCTGTCTTATCAGGGCAAACTCTCATCTTATCCTGAGCGTCTGGGGTAAACACATCCTGCAGACAAAGACTCACAAAGAACAACTAATCTGCTGTCCTCCAACGGCTGATCATAAGCACTGCTCACCAATCTTATCTGCACTATCTCTATGGGATCCTGTTAAACCTTTTTTTTTTTTTTTTTTGGCAACCAGTACCTTAACACCACAGTTGCAGCTGAAACACTCATGTAAAGGTGTTGCAGCACATCTCTCTGCTGCACTGGATAATGATGTAATAGATAACTGTTCCTCCTGCTCCATGACATGCCAGACTTCCCTCTAGAGGTATATAGTCTCATTGTCTTGCGTCCATCTTATCCCAGTTACCTGTCCATCTGAGACGCAGGAGGTACAGGAGGTACAGAAACAGACAGAAAAGATCATAAATAACTAAAAACGCATTGCTGACTAGACAGGAGATGTATTGGGCTTTAATAATGCCATCATTACAGGCTGCTTCCACTAGAAAAACTGTTTCCGGGTTTGAGGAGGAAATTAGAAGTTTGATGGCAGTCTCTCCCAGGAGAGAAGCAATTACGCACGGCAATGAGAGCACAATTGTCGGAAATGGGCTCATGAGAGGGACATAAAATAATTCAACAGAGACAATGGCTTTAAAGGATATGGAGGAAAAGCATCCAATGTGATTTTGATTTTTTAAAAAAAGAAGAAGAAAGAAATCACCGTGGTTTTCCCGAGGCAAAACTGATTTTTTTCCCTCCTTCTCTTTCTTTACCTTTCTACTTTCTCCACAATGTAAACCTGTCATTAAAAAAAAGAAAGAAATTGATGGCGCTATAAAAGTTGCCAATAAAGTAAACGTGCTTTTCTCTGAGATGGAAACCATTTGCAGGAATGAAGAGAAATCACATCAAACTCTGGCTGACAGTTATCGTAAATCGTTTCTGACAGCTCCCAATGATGTGTTATTACTATTACGCACAAACGCTCCAAACTCGCCGGCTGCCAGACAGACACGTCCTGTATAAAAACCTATGCACGACTGAAAAAGTGCAGGCTGACAAGGAAAATAAATGGATATTAACTTATTACTTAACTTTCACCCTGCATGAAACACTGTCTTCTTGCTGTTTTAACAGTGGCACAGACTTGAAGATTTTCAGCATAAGCTCCTAAGTGTTACTACCCCAGCAGCGCTGTACCGGTTATAAACTTATGGACAAAATGTGCACATTGTGTCAACAACACGCTGCTGGTGCACGCAGTTGTCAGAAGTGTCCAAATACTGAAGGAGTCAAGAAAAAGAAAAAGAGGCAAACGTGAAATGCGGACACAAGCTGGTAAGGAGTGACTTACCCGAGCACTGTATCCACATCTGTTTGATAAGGCTGGAGATTCAAACGTCACACTTGGTTGCATTCAAAACGTGGAGAATGTTTAAAAGGAGATCAGCTGTAACTGTCCGCCGAGCGCAGTAGCAAACCAATTAAAACAATTCTTCGTACTTGATCTGCAATGTAACTATTTAGTTATGGCAAATGGTGCCTAATCTTTCCTGAGTGGCATTGCTCTGTGATTGACAAGAAGGCAGCCAATGGGCAACAGTCGTTTGCACTGCTTCGACCAATCAAATTGCCGGAGTGGACTTGGTGGGCGGGGGAAATGAGAAGTAGGAAGGGCCGTTGGCGACATCATGTGTTAATAGTTTATATCCCTCCGCTTGTCATGCTGTTAGAGCAGGGACTTCACTTTCACTGTTTTTTTCTTTTTTTGTTCTGTTTTGTTTTGATTATTTTCTAGTTGTTAGCAGTACTCAAAACTTTAAAGTGCAAATCTGGCTTTCTAAAAATGCTAAAAAAAAAAAATACTCGAGACGTTTGAAGTCAAGAGAGTAAATTATGTTGACATCGGAACGTTGAACGTCACGTTGAAACTGTAGGTTACGTTTACCCGTAAGAGCAGTTTAATTTACTTTCGGGTTTCTTTCTTAACATTTGATTCATTTTATTAACTGTTTATCTCAGATACTATACGCTGTAAAGTGACATAAATATTTAATTCCCCTAAGCGGTGACACAGCTGTAGTTTATACGGTGGGATCCGGCAAGTCTCGCCTGCCCTAGTTTCTCTGTTCTTCGCGGAAGAACACGATGTTTACAGTGTGCGCGTGTGCGAGTGGAGGTGGTTACAGTGACGTCACGGTGACAGGGCGGGCGCGCGAGACAGCGACCGCAGCAACACCTGAACTAAAACCTGGCGCTGCACGCGGTCGAGCTCGTTTAAAGGATGCACGTAGCTGACGTCCTCAGTCCTCGTGTTTTGTTGTGTTTTGTTTGTTTGTTTTTTTTAATCGCTTTACTCGTCTATTGTCTGTGGAATGTGCGTTAGTTAGACTGCGTCACGTTACGTCAATGTGGAGCAAATGGTCTGGCTGTGAGATTTAAAGCACGAAATGACACGATTTTTCACATTCAAACGAGTTTAAATCACTACTACCTTTATTATATACTACTCATAATAAATCAGTCCAACAGTGAGTAAAATGAACTTAAATTTTAAACCAAAAGGCATAAAACATGAACCAAATAAAAACATAAATGTAACAGGAGTCAAGCCCACGTGACAGTTTAACTTAAGTTCAGGTTTGGTTCAAAAGGGGTCTAAAATAAAAGTTTATAGTTCAACTGCACCATAATAGTAACACAATTCTGAAGGTTTTTTTGTTGTTGTTGTTTTTGTTTCTTTTTGTGAGTGTAGAAAAAACTAGATTTGTTTGTCACAATAAAAAAATATGGATCAAATAGCAACTCAAGACAGGTCTCATGCTTCAAACTGAGATTTTAAAACCAACTGAGATTTAAAAAAACAAACAAAAAAAGTAATATAAATAGTCATCAGTCATTCAGAATCAATCGGAGCCTTGATCTTAGCAACCATTCCAAACAAACCACATTTGTTATTATCATTTTATATTTGCACTGACATTAAATGTTAACATTTAACACATCAACGGATTTCTGGAGAGTCAGCGGTGCATTTCTTGGGCTTTCTGCATATCTTTAGAGTTTTGCTGCTGGGTGTCACCTTGGTGTGAACTTGCTGGGATATACACTGCTGAGAGGACTGATAAATCACTTTAACAAGTGTTCAACTTCTATTTGCCCTCCTAATTAATTAGAAGCACTAAGTTTGAACTTCATTTCTCAAACACTACTTTAGTATTCTTAGTGTATGTTCAGTAAATCATATGGTGTAATATGTCGTGATGTTTTTCATCTAATATTAAGATTTGAAAGGACTAAATTGTTTTTTCATGTCTTGTTGCATAATACCTTAGAAATGTAAAGTTAAGGTCACAAAGATTGTTACAAACGACTGGTTCATATGAATCTCCCAGTTCCTGTGAAATCTGGAGTTTGTAGACATTCATGGAGGCTGGGAGTAAGGAGGGGGTAGTTTCCTACAGCCTTTTTAGGAAGTTGGTATGACTGCTGTTCAATTTGCAAGAGCAACTTGAGACATTCTTGAGAAAATGAGATTTTTTTTTCTCTCTCTCTCTCTCTCTGCCGCCCACTGGTCGTAGAGTTCTTATGTTCTATGTAAGGGTGCCTTGGAAACTACCTACGGTATACTGAAGGCAATCTTATGAAAATTGTTGTTGTAAGATGGCCGCACGGCACCCCTATGTGCAACTCAGAGCAATCTCAAGTCATTAGTAGGAAGATCCTATGGCTTTCTGCACATTTTGTCAGGGTTTATAAGTGGCGGCCGTCTAATGTCTCCAAAAATCTGTGTCTGGATTGTCACATTTGCTAGAAAATTTGTAATTTTCAAGATGGGAATAATGCAGAGAAGACTACAGCTGCACCTTCTGTAGCTGCAGGACAAAGAAGAAAAAGATCTAGCTGTTGTAGCCGCTGGGTGTGGTCATTGATAGGCGGCACCTTTACGGCCAGTACGAGACTCTTTTCCACGAACTGGACAGCAAGTTGGAAGGTGACTTCATGATATACTTCTGCCTTACAAACACCTGTTCTTACAGTGTTCATAGGAACACCATAAGAACAACTTCATGTGTTCTCGTGGCATACTTATGGGCACCGTACGAATATGGGATTCTGGAATGGTCTCCTGACCCTAAATGAGCCACGAACATCGTGTTTTCTTAGGTTGTTCCTAAGACATTCATTCGGTGACCCTACTAAGAGGCTTTTCATGGGGCATTTGTAGAAAATCTTAGACAAGGCCATCAACCTGGCTGCAAACTTACCAACAAGCTACTAATGCTGGATTCTTATAAGGCTGCCTTAAGGAGGCCGTAGGAAATGGTCCAATAATTGTTTGTAGGGAGCTGTTTGTACGGGTCATTGTGACCATAGATAAAGTCCTTAGTTTGTTTTGTGTAGTTTGTTTTGGACTTCATGTACAATGCCAGTCTCAGCTGTTTTTAGGCCCAGCAGAATCTGACCTGAGGTCAAACCTCAGAGGGAACCAAATGACAGAAGCAGCATCAGGGAAGGGGGTATATGTACAAAAAAAGGAAGAGGAAGTTAAATATCAGTTTTAATGAAGATGCGTTTGGTGAGTTCAAAAATTCCCCTAAAAAAACACCAGGTTAGAAATACAATTTAGAGTAATAAATACAGAGAAAAATGGATGACAAATGCACACATGATCAGCCTGCTCATGTTCAGGAGTTATCAACTAAGTCTGTGTGATTTGTAGGTGTACAGACAGCTGTCTGAAACACAGAGAAGAGGCCCAAACAGCCGCACTGAACTGGCTTGTTCTGCCGTAATGCAAAATACACAACCGCGGTACGCCGTCGAGAGTGCACAGCTGACTCTTTTCCCATCCTGCAACAAGAAATTTTACCATCTGAGGGAATGTAGACACGAGTCCTTATGTTCTCTGTCACTTCACCTGGGATAAAAGCTGAGATACAATATCTAGAAAGATGAACCTGACTCAAGGAAAGGAGTGCAAGGCAAACGTAATAATTCCTGCTGGTAGGAGTTAAATCTTCTCCAAGGAGATCAATCTGGTTATTGTGTCTTCAGACATAACATTGCAAGTCTTAAGTTGATTTGCTGATGAAGCAGAAGACCAAACCAATGAATTAACTTGTAGTAGTAGTAATAATAACAACAGCTCAGACACACAGATTCGCACAGAGAGGGAGTGACAGAGAGAGATTACACAGTGTTTTCTGCTTTACATAAGAAGATTATGTGACAGGGTTTTTCGGTAGAGAATTGCAGCAGTCAGATGGACTTCCTGCTGTTCTCCTCTCATACAGCTGGGTTGTCAAGGGGTCAGCCACTCAACCCCGGGTCAAGAGAAATACCACGGGAAAAAATGACAGCAAATAGTCTGGGCCAGGCCACAGTTAGGAGTAAAGCACATGAGACAAACACCAAAAATACAGTGGAGTACAAGTGCCATAACCAAAGCTTGCAGATGTTTGGGTTAGTTATTAAAAAGTAATATCTTTATTTTCACTTCTGCAAATAAATGTAATTATATATGTTTAATGAAATCTTAAAATAATGTAAGGCATATCTAACTATACGGTGCATTTTGACCAAGTATTAACTGTCGTTTGGCGCCCCCTGGCGACATGTAAGTGTCACTGTAATGTGGTTCGCTATAGCTTGGTCAACCACAGTTGATGAGATATATTATTACTTCATGTCATAAATAACACGTTTGGTGGTTTTAACCGCATTGCTGAGAAAGAGTTATGATGTTTTGATAAATTTCGAACCTGTAATCAAACCAAAACCCAGAGGGATGATATCTGTTTCTATCTTTTCCTTATTACCAATTTTGATTTAGGACTGTTCGTGTATGGTGTAAGTAAAGACACTGTTGAAAACAGTGTTTTTGCTAAGTTCTGTCTGAAATTTTGATTTATTATTTTGACATAACAGCAATATATACATGTAAAAATACATTTAAAAAGATATGAGGATTTGGCCAACGCAATGAATGTATCTATTAATGCAGACAGACACTTCATTAAGGACTTTTTTTCCTTTAATTTCCAAGAAACTAATAGCTATGTCATTTAAAGACCAAAAGACAACAAAATGTCACTCTTCTTACCTATACAATATATGAATTTATCCAGATGGTGCTGTTTTCATTTGAGGATCACTACATATTTGGTGCTGTACCAAAAAAAAAAAAAAAAAAAGGCAGCATGGTTGTAAAGACAAACATGATGACATCATGATCTCTTTACTGGCCATGTGCATTGAAACATGTCACCCAGTGCAAAGAAATGGCTTTTGCATGGTTTAAAAAAAGTCATGCCATACTGCATCCCAAGTGATCTAAGTAAACAACAAACCACATTTGCTATTTGATACTATAGTACACAAACACACAAAGCTCAAAAACAGGTGCTCACCCAACATAAAGGATTTGATATTCAAACTGGATTCTGTGCAGAAGGTTCACACGAGGGCCATCAAAAATCCCATTCTGGGATTCACTCACTAACTAGATGAGTGTTTTCATTGTGGAACTGGGAGGACATCATTGTTGCTGTGTATCTATGTCTTGACCAAAACATCCCTCTTCAAGTCTTTGGAACTGAACGACTCCCAAATAGAAAGAGTGCAAAAACTCATTCAGCAGTGGATTCATTGTGGCTTAACCATGCCTTCATTTTATTGAACTCTAGTCTTAATTTCATTTTGTTTTGCAACTGGAGAGTACATTGCATCTTTTGCAATGCTCTTCTTGTATTTCTTAGTTATCAGATTTCCATTTTTTAATTTCAGCCTTTCAGCCATGAGTGTGTGTTCACAAAACAAAGCTATGATGCTGACAACAAAAGAAAGAAACAGAAAGAAAATGTTCCTTCTTTTTTATGCAAAGAACTCTGATCTGATTCTATAAAGTTAAGGTATTGTTAACGTTGATTTTATTCTGTCTAGAAAGGGTCAGGCTTATCATTCAGCTGAAAGAGGCAAAGAATTAAAGATCCAGAGGAATTAGAAAACCGGCTGTTAAGATGACATAAAACATAAATTGAGAATTTTGTCAGCTTTGAGACCTTTTAATTTTTGCATAGCTGGTGTCTAATTATCACCAGGCCCGAGCTGGTTTTTACATTTTTCTTGTTACTGAAGACCAAAGAAGCAGAAGTTTTAAAGAGTCTGAAAAATCAAAGGAGTAAATTCAAGTTAAAATCTAAAAAAAATGTTGAAGTCTTATTACTGTAACCTACTCTCAGCCCGACTCCTCACCTCTCCATCTGTCCCTGTCTCACTCTTATCTTCTTTCCTTTCCCTCTACTCTTTATCCTAATTTTTTTTTTATTTTGCCATTTTCTCACTAGCTCCCTTTTCTTTGTTTCTGTCTTAATCGCCTCTTATGTTGTTTATCTTTCTGTTTTCTTTGTTGCTTTTGTCTTGCTTGCTGGTTGATGACGAGATTAGGACATTTCACTGTTTTAAAGAGGTCTTTTTTTTGAATCATCATGCTTATTGTGCCTGCAGATCATCTAGACAGATTATTCTGGGTTTTTTTTAGATTTACATCCTTTGTTGTCACTCCTGTTTAGCTATAAAACTGCTTATTTTCATTTTAGTCACATTCCTTCAAAAAAAAAAAAGAAAAAAGAAAAGTGAAACACTGTTCTTGCCTTTACGTGTATTTTCATTGTTCATCGTTGTTTCTGCGCCGTTTGGGAAGGCAGAGAGGTTGAGATGGGGAGGATGTGCAGCAGGTTAGGGAGATTAAGGATAGAGATGGAAATGTGCTTATAAACGATGAGTGTGTGAGCTCAAACGAGAGAGGCAGAAGGGCAGATGGTGCAGGATGTGTAAATGAAGAGGTGCCAAGGACCAGCCGCACTCAAGTGAGACCACTTTTGAAGATGATGAAAAACGGAAAGACAACCTGTCCTAATGACATACTGGTGGAAGTGTGGAAGCTTCTAGCTGAGATGGGAGTGGAGTATTTAACGAGATCCTTCAACAACATCTTTGAGAGTTGAAGAGGGCTTGAGGATTGGAGTAAAAGTGCACTTCTCTCACTTTTCAAGAATGCTGTAGCATCGACAGAGGTGTAAAGGTTAAGAGAAGCAGTTACTGCTCATCTCATGATCTTAGATTGATGTTGGATTAATCGGATTATCTGATGGATCCCCCCAGTGTGAACACGAGCAAGGAAATGAAAAATAAATAAATAACTACGTCTAAACTGACTATTTGTTTTCCATATGTGGACATTGATTAACGACGTGAGTTGACAGGAGGGATTCTCATTCATTTATTTGTTAATTTTTCACGAGCTTATTGTCATGCCGATTTTCTGGTTGTCTCCTAATCCGATGTCCTGTCATTCTGGTGTCCTGTCAGATCCTACAAATGCAAAACAGAGATATCTGACAAAGAAAAAGAATCAAGTGTAAATAAATACTCTCACTAAATGTTTCTATTGTTGGATGTTTTATCTTACAATCCCTACACACATTTGCAAACGTTAGCTTACAATATTTATCTTTTTCAGTGTTCTGTTCATCTGATGTTCTGAGTCTGAAGGTCCAGTAGATCGGAGGAGAAAAAACAACCATACAGGTACATTAGACTTGCAAAAAGTCTTTTTGATAATTGATTTAAAAATACAGATGGAGCATATATGTACAATGCCTCGTGTTTACTTTAAAAACTTAATTCTTACAACTTTGCTAGTACTGTCTTACTGTGTTATCATGCTGGATGTCCAAAGAGTTTCCGATCATTTCAGGGTTCTTCTAATCCAGCGTCCTGTTATTCCAGTGATCAATCAGATCCTGACTACATATCAGAGACTGGAGACAAAGAAAAAAAACACCATGTTAAATATGTACAGCCAGTTTCCTCCTAATTAATGACTCAAATATACTGATAGGATATAAATACCATGTAGTTTATCTTTTACAAACCTCATATTTACTAATTCTCCCTTACCACATTCTGAAGAGGAAACTGCTTTCCCTTTTGTCCAGTTTTGTCCTAATCTGGTGTTCCATCAGATCCTATTTAAGACTTGAGATATATAACCGATAAATGAATAAATAAAGACACATTTAATAAGCTGATAAATAATAAGTTATAAAAGGAATTAAGAAATGGGTAGAACGTTATTGGATTCAGAGTCACAGGTTAGATATAATCAGTTTGTGCTTTAACTTACAACTCCAGTCCTTAATGTGGTACTTTTACCTTTTCATATTTTTATACTGATATGTTAAAATAATTTCCCATTTTCCAGTTTCATTTCACACTTGTGCTCTGTTTGTCCAGTGTCCTGCCATCATCTTCCCAGTTTGAACCCAAGGAAGGAAATGAAACACAACCAAGTTTAAACTGGTCATTTGTTTAACAAATCTAATCTTTGATTGATGGGTCAAGTTCACATATGGGATTTTCATTCCTTGTCTTTTCACTTACCATGCTTGTGCTTATTTACTTTTGTCATCTACCATATTATCATGAGGGTTTGAAAAAGAAGAACTATTGTTTAATATTGGACCTTGGTTTAGCAAAGTAATCTGCAGTTTATGCTGACCCAGCTTTGTCTCAATACAGAGGTTTTATTTCCTGGTCTGGCCACCAAAACAACATATGAAAACAAGAGATTCCTCTGTAAACATCTGCAGCGCCTCCAGAGTGAATCAGCTAATGGAGCTTGTAACCACAGCTAACTTTGATTGACATGTGGTAGGCGTGTTCCAGTCGGCTTCCGTGCAGGAGGAGGACAAAACATGTCAAAATCAATGTTCATTAAAACCTGTGGTTGATGTCATGGGTACGCTGTCCACTTCTTTTCACAATCTGTGTATTTACCTTAAAAACCTCAGACTTACTAGTTCTGTGTTATATTAATTAATTAATAATGTCAAATATGTAGGAGAGCAGATTTGCAGCATTTTTTTACTTGAACCAAAAACCTTTAGTTGCATTTTTCTCTAATGAGGGAAACTAAAGGCAATAGTTGTTGCCATAGTAACTTCATTTACTGACTCAGTGTTTGTAATTGTCTCATTATGAATTTAAACTTTCTTAGCTTGGTGAAAATATTATTTATGTTGACTGCATGAATAATTTTCTTGACTTCGTGAGACATTTCCAGTGGCCTGCTATGGTAATATTCCACAAGTTGTGAATTTTTATTTTACAAAATGTGAGTGAGACTATTCAGTTATTCAGTTTGTGAACTGTATGTTTTTTTTTTCATCTGCACTGTTACCTTTTTTGTGTTTTTCTATGTTTATTTACAACTTTTCTAGAGGAACAAATGCATAACACAGCGTGTGCTGAGAAATTCTGAAATGGGAATGAATATCACAGACAACTGCGGCTTTCCTCACCTAACTTCCATCTTGACTGGATTAAATCAAGTTAATTTTGAAATATGGTTATTAACTCTGTCATTTAAATGAAAAAGCCAGAGTACATTTGAAGCAGCAGTCACAGTGTCACATGACACCATGTGCTGGATTCGTTTCTGCACCCACATAATCTGTAAATGTGTCCCTTTTATCTAGTCTGCCACATGTTATCCTAATTTTCACCAGCATGAAGACTTCCCTCGTATCTGTGGAAAACTAAAGAGCACATTGCTCCACAGCTGTTCCTGTCCACCCAGGTCTTGTTTTGTGTCTTTTTTTCCCCTTCTCAGATCCAAATTAGTGCATCTTTTCTGAGAGATCTGGCATTAATTGAGGCTTATTGCAGAAAACCTGATTATTCAGCTCGACTCTGAACACGAGTTTTTCTTGGGCCTCCATCCTAATCTGCTTTGCTCTTAACAGTACATAATGCATATGCTGTATATCTTGCACTCTTGCTGCTCTTTGCACTCCTGATTTAGATGCTAAACTGTATTTCGTTATTTTGTACCTCGCATATATAAATGACAATAAAGTTGAATCTAATCTAATCTAATCTTTGCGACTCTTCCCTCCCGATTTCCTCACTTTGACCTTAATTGATGGACGTAGGCAGAAGAGATATGGGGGTGTTTGTTGGATCTGTTGCCATGGACACTGAGTGTTGCTAGGCAGCTGGTGAGATGCTGAGGTAGAGGACCAATGGGTCACTTTGGAGAGAGGGATGTGCACTCACGGAGCAGATGCATAAGAGAAGGGGGACAAAATTAGGAGAGTGGACAAAGCAGAAATCTAGGGTGGATGAGACAGACTGAATGAGAACTGCACAAACTGAACATGTGCTGTGAACTCCATCACTGCACCTTATAAATCTGGTAAAAAAAAAAAAAAAAAAAAAATCTGACGGCCTCATTCAAGCTGGCAGGATGCTAGAGATGTGCATATAAAAGTTTCTTACATCCAGCAGCTAGCCAAAAGAATTTTTAAAGATATAGTCATTAAGATGAGACTCTTCACCAATATAACAAAATATATAAAAGAGTGAACCTCCTATCTCCTGGGACGACAAGAAGAAAGATTATTTCCCTCATACTATCTTCACAAGAAATCTTTTTAAAAATCATTCCCATAAAACAAGCAAAACTATAAAATAATAACTTTTAAAAAATCTCAAAAGATTTAACATTTTGTCACACATGCTTTTTTTGTTTGCCCTGAAAACTTTGCTCTACTTTTTGTTGTTATAAAAGTAATGAATTATTATCATTACAAAAAAAAAAAAAAAAGTTGAAAATAACATTATTAAAATTTGCACTGGAAAAATCCAAGAGAATGTGAATAGTAATGATTTAGCTAATTAGAGAAGAAATGGAACAATTTATTAATTAGTAAGTATGAAAAACTTCTCATTAAAATGCTCTAGGCAACGCTTGATGACGTCATGTGATTTTACTACAAATACGCTCTGACATATTTAACATTATTAATTAAGATAAAACCTTTTATTACATCACAACAGAATTTGTAAGTTGTAAAAATGAGTGAACGACTTATCTATGACATTATCCATAGGTTTTAATGAACAGTGATTTTGACGTGTTTTTTCCTCGTCCTGCAGGGTGCCATGTTACCCCGGAAGCCGACTGGAGCACGCCCACCGTATGTCAATCAAAGTTAGCTGTGGTTACCAGCTCCTCCAGCGGATCCCCCTCCAGAGCTGCTGGCGTTTGTTTACTCCTGAATATACCGTTTAGCGTGTTCCTGGCGGTGAAATCAAAAGTTACTGTTGTGTTTATCCAGCTCCTGGTTCGTATAAACAGCAAGTTACTTCGCTAAGAACGGTAGAATGACGATGACGGATAAGGAAGTGATAGCTGCTAGCCATTGGCTGAGCCAGGTGTCAATCAATCTGATTAGAACTAAATGTATTGTTTTATATAAATTATCCCAGCGTTGCACAATAAATAAATAAATAAATAATTTTAAAAAAAGCTAATCTTAGTTCCGCTTGATTCTCGACCCGGAAGTTTGATGGTTAGCGCTTGACAGTTACAGAAGATCTTTCCTACTTACAGCCATAAACTTTAAACTGTTGCCATAGACTGAAGGCAAAACAGCAACTACATCAACCTTGCAAAGGAATGAATAAGATCCCGTTTTCTGTTCAACTTTAGAAGAAAAAGTCTGAATCTTTAACTGTTGAGGCTAGCACCATTTCCGTCATCCAGATTACGTCATCGCTCTGTCGTCATCGTGTTAAGCCCGCCCAGAGACTCCCTCTCCGAGGACAGACTGATTTGATTGTCTTTCCTATGACTTTTGGGAATAGTTAATGAGTTTCAGTTAATGGTAACTGGATGTACCTACAAAGCAAATTTAAATTTACAAGCAGGTTTTTTTTCAGGTTCATCTTCTCTCTTATTTGTTTTATGTTGCCACTCTTGCTTATATGTTGACAGTGCTTTATTCATGTGTGTATCTTATCTTTTTTTCTTGGTCTTTTTGTTTGGAAGGAGGCTGAGGAGTTGAGGTCTTTTCTTTTTGAGTCACCCGGAAAACATCCCTGATATTTACAACTGTGCAAAAATTAGTCTCCCTATCTTTTCTGTATTTTTGGTAAACAGGACCTTCAATCCTTGCCTGCTCAGCGAGGATGGGGGTTCCCATTTTCTGATACTTTTTCAGAGGCTACATATGTGTTTTAGTTAATATTTAGTGTTTGTCATCTGTGTGTAAGTTCACAAACAAAGCAAGAAAGAATATAAGAGTGAAGGAGGAATCAGTAAAAAATTAACTTTATCTCTGTAAAGAAAAGGATTGAGTATAAACATGGTTGTCTTGTTTTTGTCTGTCATAGACTGGACACCTCCCTGGTGAGCTTGACCGGGCATGTCCCACTGGGAGGAGATGCTGGGAAAAACCCAGGACATGTTGGAGGGACCATGATTCTCAGCTGGTCTGGGAACGCCTTGGGAGCCCTCCAGATGAGCTAGACAAAGTTGCAAAGGGAAGTCTGGGTCTCCCTTGCTTAGACTACTGCCCCTGCGACCCAACCATGGAAGGATGGATGGATGGATGGATGGATGGATGGATGGATATACTGGTCAGCTGAGGGTGGACCAGTACTCTTGTCTGACTGCAGCTGTTGCTGGCTCCAGCACCCCATGGATGGACGAAGGGATGAACATGCTAAAGAATATTTTACTAACACTTTCAAATGATGTCCAAGTTCACACACCGGGAGAAAACATAGCAAATGGGGATGAATATGGCAAACAGACAACTGCAGCTGTCCTCACTTAAAAAAGAAAAAAAGAGCTCACATTAAATGCAAAACTCTTTTTTTTTTCTTCCTTTTGGGGTCATTGCAGCAGATCATGTGTGTCCATTTTACTTTGTCCTCTACTTTCTCTGTCACACCAACCAATTGGACATCCTCTCTAACCTCATCCAGAACCTCTTCTGTCTGTTTCTTTTTCTTCTATATCCTTCCAGTCCTCTTTATGCATCCAAAACATCTCAGTTTTGGAGATCAAAAAACCCTGGATGTTCCTCTGATGTGCTCGTTCTTAATCCTGCCCACTCATGTCACTTCGTAAAAAACTTCCTCAGCTCATAACTTTAAAAAACTAACAAATAAACAATTCTTACATCTGATTTGGCTTTTCTTTTATTGCAGACATTATGAAGCTAAGATATTTCAGGTTTAATATCAACCTAAATGAATCTGTTAATTCATAGAAGAAAAAAAACTGGCCCCAACTTTGGACTTTTCTATTAGTAGTAGACATATTTCAGAAATATTTAGTTGTAATTTTGTAATAACAGATGATTTTTGTGAGTCAAAGTACAGTGTGCTGAGTAAGAGCATTCATTGGAATAAGGGGTGTTGATGCGGGAAACATCCAAAACCTGCAGAACCCTGGCCCATAAAGACCGACTTTGGACACTCCTGCTGTAGAGAGAGAGACACAACTAAATTATGAACTGACCAGGCAGAGCTGTTGTTTGTCCTGTAGGGGGCGGTAGATATCTGCTGTTAACTTCCTCAGCTCATTAAAGAAGCATTTCTTACTAGAAGAAGCAGGCGTTCGTCCTATTTTGTATTACCCTGCCACAACTATTGAAACAAATATGATAAAAATGTGATTATTTTATTATTTCATAGCTATTCTTACTTCAGTCTTACTTTGCATGTGATTTTATGCGGGGTCACAGAAATGCTGACTGATGCCTTTGACCCTGACCTGGTAAATGTGTTCCTCTTAATTTGATGGCTGATTTTAACTGCAGCCTGCTGACTTACAAGCACCTCCAAATAGTTAATTAAAATAACAATTGTGGATAATGTTACTTGCTTTTTTCTTTAAACATCAGTTTGTTTTAGGAGCTCAGTGCATCAGTGGGCCATTCTAAGACTTAAAAAAAAAATGATATGGATATTTTCTTAAGTTTTTCTGCATCAGTACAGGGAACAAAGTATGTTCATCACATAAAGATGAAGTAATGACAGCGATCCATCAGGAATAGCGGATCTCAGATGGTCTGACTAAGATTGGCATGAGTTCAATTAAGATTCTTCTCGGCTTTGATTTTAAAATTTGATTGATAATGTTTTCAAAAATACTGCATAAATATGAAGTTTAACAGCTGCACGTGTAATCCAGACCAGAAAATAATTCAAACTCCTGAATTTTCATGTCTGCTGATCTTCTTCTCTCGAGATCTTTCGGAGGAAAGCCATTGGTGACTCGACTCCATCAACACAGAACCAACATGCAATAAGTTCGCAAAATGAATTAAAATTGACTGCAGCACTATTAAACTATATACCAGTTTAAGAGATCATATAGAAATAGAGAATCTGAACAACAATAATTCATGTAATATAACACTTAATTCAGATTGTATCAGTTTTTTAATTTTTTAAATTTTTGCTTTATAACATCTGTTGCTGATCTACTGCAAAGTACCACAAATATTGATCCTCTACTAAAATAGTTGTTTAAAAAAAAAAAAAACTTCCATTAATGTGTTGAGATGTTTCTGGTTGCGTGCAGCACTTCTGCTGAGCTGCAACAGTCCAGCCTGGTGCTCTGCGTGTAATTGCTGGTCTTCACAGTGGACGTTAATGACGTGAAATGGTCGTGACAGGCTGATTTAGAGGAGGAGAGAGCTTGCTGGAGGGTTTCTGTGTCATTTTTTAGTAAAACTGCAACTTAACCTTTCAAGAAGAGGATTGATAGGGAATTTTGCAGCCACTCAAAAAAGAAGATAATTGTCGCCATTTTTGTAAATGTTACAGTTCTTAAAAAGAAGCTTTCCTTCAACTTTTACACTTCTGTGTGAAAAGCACGCGTGATCAGACAGCGTGACCTCTCAGAAACAGGAGAAATTATGAACACTGAACATTAATGCTGCCTAAAACGGTTTTCTCTCTTTGACTCTTCCTCTTCCATAATTTCCTCCGTCATTGTCTCCTCTGCATCCTCCTCTCTTGCTCTCGCACCCCCCCTCCACCCTCCATCTCTTTTCCCTCCTTCCCGGCGGTTTCACCTCCTCCCACCCCTCCATCTCCACCCCCACCCCCTCCTGTCCCTGCTCCTCTTCCTCGTCCCGCTGCTGTCCCGTGTGAACAGAGACTCCTTTCTCTCCTCTTTCCTCCTCTTTGGATGACCGCCTGTTCCTGGAATCCAGAAACCCCTCTCACTTTTAATTTATGCGCATATTAATTGTTCTCCATTGTAATTTCCACCGTGGGATACGACATGCAAATGCGCCGTGCATTTGTGCTCGCGTGCGCGCGTATCTAATTGTGTGAGGGTGTGTGGGTGGGTGTTTGTGTGCGTGTCTTTTTTTTTTCACCCCTCTCTCAGTTGTAATCCACTCAGGCATTCCGGGTTGTTATCTCTAATGTACTTTTTCCAGCCAGTTCATGTGACATCAGATTTTTCTGAGCGGATTAGTCATATCAATGAAACTGTAAATAGGCCTAAAATGCAGGGTTATGTGCTTATTTATTTATTTGACATTTTATATGCTGCGACTATGAATGAAATCAACTGTAATTAAGTCAAGGAATGACTACAAACTGAGGTTTGGGATTTGTTTGACATTTTTAATTAAAATAATGGAAGAATACTGCTTTTTAAAGGTTTGTTTGAAAAATAAAGTGTGCCAGTATAGTATACTACTTTTTAATTGCTGCCTATGTATTTATTTGCTTCTTCGAATATTTGTATGTATAAAATAAATTTGCATTGACTTTTCCCTCAGCTGAGCAATATTAATTGCCATGAAACAGAAAATAAAACGCTTCTGTTGGAGAGACGTGTTGATTTTTTGTAAAGATCTGTGAACTGTGTCCTCCGTGGGCCTGCAGAGCTGCAACTTTCAACCCTTTTATGTCAGAAATGATGTAAACTCAGTTGGTTTGCTTGAGCTTGCTCTTCAACTTCTTGTTTAGAGGTCTATAAAGAAGACACGAAAACGCGCATGCGTGTCTGTTATTGCTTTGTTTTTTTTTATGGTCTACTATTAACAAGACGTTAATTTGTGAGAGCTTACATGTCTATTATTGCTTTAATTGTGACGATAACCAGCCATGAATTTAATTAAAAGCAATAAAAGGCGTTTAGTGCATTAAAATTGACTGAATTTTTAAAAGAATTTTGAAAGAATGAAAAAGGAAAAGAAAATTGTGCTCTGCCAGCCCGTCCAGATCATTTCAGCTAATTCCTCAGAGGTTTTTTTTTTCTGGTTTCCACCGAGCTTCCACCCACCCAAAACCTTGATGCAAATTATTTGAAAATAGACACTTTTTTTTTTTTTAAAAAAGTGTTGTTTCTCTCTTTTTTCTGTAAATAAAGACTGGGATTTTGTTACACAACTTCTTGAGTTTTTGAGAACAGCCTCAAGAATCTGAACCCGTTGTTATTTAGAAAGAAAAAAAATAAATCACAAAAATCATTAAAAGTCATCCAGAGACGTATTGCAAACGTTCACTTGCATTTAAAAAAAATGTAAAAACTTTAAATATGACATATTGGGGTCACACACCTTTCACACTCCAGCCTGTTGATAAAGTCGGACTGAAGAAAATAATATTGGATTTTTAGTAAACCGATTTAAGACGAACAGTTTCTGAGCTTCGTTTTCGTTCTTTCCTAATTTTCCAACTTTGGAGCAGGAAATCACAAGTTATAAAACCTTTCAGTGATGCCGTGTAAACTAAAGCAGGTGGAAAAACCTTCATTATTCCACAGTTCCGTGAAAAAAAAGAGACTGATCATGAAGGACATAACTTAGTCTCATGCACGAACTGAGTCAGTGACAGGATGCTTTGGCTGAGAAAACCCCATCCTCTGATAATCTGTGGATGCAACTTTATAGATAGGATCTTGTTCATTTATTTGTTAGAAGAGATTTTTTTCCTTTCCCTTCAAATACACTCATGAGCTGATTTACATGTCTCGGTGTTAGTAAGTATTTTACCCTAAACTTTAAACTTATTATTACATCATTAAATCTTATGATTAAATAATATATTTTCTTATAGACTTTAGAGAAAGATTCCTGCAGACGCTCGTTATGGGGATTCAAAGCGTCACTGCGCATGTCCGCAACGCAAAAACATCTCAACAAAGCTACTGATCTGTTATTAATAACGTCTCATTCTCAGTGACAGAAATGCCGGAAATAGAGACAAATTCAGGCGGCTGCGAGTGGAAACCAAACCTGCTGACTAACGTACCTGCAGCCTTGCTGAAGCTGCTGCTGCTGGTGAGGTCACAGGTGGACCAGAAGAACAGCAGGAGCTCAAGATGTACCAAGACTACACCTACTCTGTAAGAAATACACGTAACAGCAACTGATATGCAGAAGTTAAACTCCTCAATTTATCTCTTTATTAGCTATTGACTGGAATTAGATGTAACACATGGAGACATTTAAGTCCACATTTGGTGATTTTGGGGACAAAATCAGGATCAATATTGAGTATAAAATGACTAGAGTGGAAAAAATGGCATAATTATTTTGTTTCATAAGTTGAGAATAATGTTAAGGTGTATGTGATGTATAGTTGTCAGTAGCCTATTGGTTAAAACCTATTTATTGATTATGTCATTTATTTAAAAAACAAAAATCCTGCCCGGGATTCTTTGACTGATGGAAAACTTACAGACCAAGCAGAATTTTAAAAATGAAGACTTGGAAAAGAAACCTATAATAAATATGAGTCTTGCAAATCGATGGCTGAAGTGTAAGTCATTTGTAACAACAAAAAAAAAAAAGAGGATAAACTTCCACCACAAGGATTTTCCACAACTTGACACTTCCATTAAAAAGCTTATTGTTGATCAGCTGCTTCATTTAATCATTTACTAATGATTAATTAACTTTTAATATAAATAATCTTCAGCAACACACAGTTCTAAAAAAAAAAAAAAACCCAGAAAAGATGTATTTTTGTTATCTGAACAAGATTATTCTGCTTCAGGTGACATCGTGTTTATTAACCCTCAATTTGGAAGTGTTTAAGAAAATGTCTCTTAGTGCTTTACAAAAATATGAGACACGTTCTTGGCTGTAAATCTCTTATGCAAATGAAAATGATGTAAGGGTACATTCAGAGATCGTGTTGTGCATCCCGCAGATTTTACATCTAAGAGGGAGCTTTTTTAGTCTATTCAAAATTATAAGCAATAATTTAAATGGCATCAGAGGTGAGAAAGTGCTAATTGGCAACGAATTATGGTGTTAGAGCTATCTGCGGCGCTGTCGCTTCCGGGAGTCATTTTCGTCTTATCTGTAACCACATGAACAGGATCAGTGTGAGTCCGTGGAACAATGTGAAACCAAAATGATGTTAAATGTGTCTCCGAGCTTGTAAATCCTCGATTCAAACGTCCGGCATTAAAACCTGTCTGCGGGCACTTTTCACTCTTTAACAAAAAAAAAAAAAAAAAAAAAAAAAAATGCACATTTGGGAAAATAAAAGCCTCCTCGGGCCTCGACAATCCCTGTGAAAAATCTTTCCTCTTCAAAGTCCACATGCGGAGAAAAAAAGGAGGGAAAATCCCCTCGTTTTTCCCCCCAGCGCAGACTTGAATTTCTGACTCATTAGCATTTATGCAAATGACTTTCTAATTGCAGGCGTAATGACTCTGGCGTGGGAGATTTTTCAATCCGCCATGTTTCTTCTTTCTGAATGCTTTACAGGATGCATTTTCTCTTCCATCTCCACAAACAAAAGCGGACATTTGTTTGATTTCCAACCGTACTTCCGTCTTATGGCATCTTTATGTCACATTCAGAAAGAGTGGGGATGCTTTTTTAAACATTTTTGTTTATTAAATAGGCCACGTTTTTTTTTTTCCTAACTGTTTTTTTGTAAATGTTCCTGCTCTGCGCTGCGCTGACCCCCCCGCCCCCGCTGGCCTGGTTGTTGGTGATTTCTTCTCTGAAGATGCTGATGCTGCAGGAGAAGCCGAGCTGGAGGTGAGTCTGGTGGTCTGTCAGAGCCTGTAGCTCCTCTGATGCAATGCGCGAAGGCACAATGGAAATGCAAAATGGCAGCACATGAAGGAAGCAGCAGCTTAACGATTCTTGGATCTCAACGAGATCTCAATGGGAATCAAAGATAATTAAAGGCCAAAAAAAGGAGAAAAAAAAGAGAAAAAGACTAAATTTCCTGCTTGAAAAGAAAACGCGCTCCCGCTTTAATGGGAAGCATAGAAAGTGAAATAAATAGTAAAGACTCAGGGTTAGAATAAATAGGTTAATGTACATGAAAACAAAAAAAATCTTTATTTTTTAAAAAGAAGTTTGAGGCTGTTTTTCCCCTTTAAAACATCACTGTTTAATGAACTAGTTTATAAAGACAGTGGCGCACATGTGTGTCGGCAGCGGGATCGTGTCGGTGCAAGCAGTGTGTGTGTGTGTGTGTGTGTATGGGTGTGTGTATGGGAGGAGGGGTGGGGGGTAAAGGGGGGGGGGGGGCTGTCTGTCTGGTTTGGCACAAGAAGACTGTTTGGCCCCCACAGAGCTGCAACAATATGGGCAGATTTTGAGGGGACAAAAGATCCGTTGCTTTGAGTTGCTGAGCACGTCTCCGACACTGGGACGCGGATGGGGATGCTGGGATGATGGACTGGGAGATGGTGGGCAAGGGCACCGGCGTGGTGACATCAGTCGCACCAACATTTGAATGTGCAGCTGGACAACAGGTAGCAAAACTTGAAGATGGAGTCAAGATGTTCAGGAGGGATTCAAGTGATCTATATAAATGTAAAGTTGCACTTGTTAACACAATGTTGACCTCCAAAAGCCAGCTTTGGTCTGGAGAATCTTTTTAAATAACTAATAATAACCTAGTCTAGTTAGTCAGTGTTTTAAACCTGAATAAAAAACCTTTAAAAAAAGAGAAAGGCATCACACAAAAGAAGATGTGAGCCTATCAGGTGTTGTTGACCTCCTGTGGTTAAATGCCAGCCAATCAAAGCTGTTTTGTTTTGTGCTGGTTACATCACCCTCAAAATCTTAAACACAAACTTTTTTTTTCTCTTCTTACTGCACACACAGTTTCAATTTAAATAACTTAACAACTAATTCTGAACCATATTATCACATAATTTACAACAACCTGGACTGTGCCACCTTTACAGAAATTCTGAGCAGAATTTCTTGAGATGACAAATGGATTTAAGTGAGATGAATGTCTGAGTCCAAATCCTGAACTAAATACATGTAATCTTTCAGTTCGGAGACACAGAGGAGGTGAACAGTCCGCCAAGGTCTCTTTTGTGTTTCATGTTTTTAGCCTAAGGGCTGAATTCAACTAAATCTTTTTTTTTTTTTTTTTTTTGATGAAACTGAAGGCTTTTAATTTTGGGAATGAAAAAGAGCATGAAAATGCTCATCACAAAAGGTGTACAATTAGTAATATCTGTAATACCTTTAATAATAATAATAATAAAAAACCCTTGGCCAAAAATTAATGCAATTTAATTCTGAAGCATTCTTCTTCAATTATGAGGGAGTCAAAAATTGAATATATATATATATATATATATATATATATATATATATATATATATATATATATATATATATATATAT
>JAOWBL010000008.1:16560384-16575296 GCA_028564865.1 Zenarchopterus dispar
TATATATATATATATATATTTCTGGTCTGGAAAAGGAAAAGGCAGAAAAAATCAGCATAAAAATACTGTAAATGACTCCAATTAATTTGAACTCCAGCACAACCTTGAATAAGAAGGCCTTAACAAAGCACTCATTAGTGATAATGGAGACATAGGTTCAATCAGCATAAAATTATTTTTCTCTTTTTCTGCCTCAAAAATTGGAAAATGATAAGTACTCAAGAGAACCATAAAGTTCAGGGCATGGATTAAAAAGTTTTAATGATAGTCCTACAATTTTCTGATACAAGCAATATTGGAATAAATTGCTATGATTTTCAAAATACAATTCAGTCCTGAATTAATAATAATATATTGAATAATACAATTTAATTTTTTTTTAAATTTCAGAAAAAAAAGCAAAAGAAAACATTAGATTTTTTAAAAGTATGAATAAACAGCATGCGTTTTAATTTTACTTTTTAAACTGAAATAAAATTTAAAAGGAACATTTAAAGCACTAATATATCATGTTGAAATATGATGTAAAGTGTCAATATTTTCCAGAATTGTGTGTGTGTGTGTGTGTGTGTGTGTGTGTGTGTGTGTGTGTGTGTGTGTGTGTGTGATAGTGAGAGGTTGCATCAGTGTGAATTTAATCTTAAACCCATTACTTTGTGTATAATCTAAAACTGTGTAATTATATGTTAAACATGTGAAAGTACTCGTGTGTGTGTGCAGGTGTGTAGATTTGCGTGTGTGTGTGTGTGTGCACGTTTGGGGGCTTCAGATGTGATTTCTCTCCTTGAAAAGGCCTCTTGTAGGTGGAAACAAAGCACATTAATGAAGATGTGAAAACCGTCTAAATTGAAATAATTGTTAAAAAACAAAAAAGAAACAAAGCATTCAGACAGCAGAACAAGAAAACAGTCTGATGCAACCTGGACAGAGAACAATAACATGGAGATTTGCTGTTTACTAATGGGGATGCAGCCACCTCTGCTTTTGCCAGTCAAGTCATGAATGTTCAGATGATGGAGGATGAAAATACTCCTCACCTCGCCCTCTTCCATTACACCCTCCCTTATTTTGTCTCAATATCTTCCCCATCGCTCTCTGTCTTTGGTTCCAGTGAAGCTTTACTTGGCAGTGGCATTTGTGGGGGAGGAGCCTGCGACAACAGGGATCTGGGCACACAGGACAGCTTTAATTAGATGGGGGCCTCATGCCATGTGCCACTACGTGTGAGAGGGAGTGTGTGTTGCAGCTTTGTCTGCATCCTAACATTGTGGAGGATGTGTTTTGTGTGAGCTTGCTTATAGATTTGCATGTTTTTTTTTTTGGACATATTTGAGGGTTAAAGGGAACGTTGAGTGGATGCTTCTTCATTTTTCTCCTCTGCACACACGTGCATCTGAAACCCCGGTATCGTCTGTGGCGCCAACCTCGAGAATTGGCCCGCTTCTTTGGCATCAGATAATGTAAATGAAGACAAACCGGCTCCTTTTGTAGTCAAACAGCTAGGATCTTCTTTTAATTTAAAAATGCATTTGGGTCATGGCGGGGGGTGGCGTTTGAAGGCATCACCCTCCTATGGAGCCAGTCAGCGGGAAAGCGGGTTCGCTATAAGGATGGGCACACCAGGCTGGAGAAAGGAAGAAAGATAGCCAGCTTGGACTAGTTGGACAACTTGTGAATCTTTAATTGGTTTGTCTTGCTGATTGTTTGACGTGTGGAATATTTGTTATTTAGGCGTTACTCACCAGCCAGTCAAAGGTTTTGGTGTGCAGAGAAAGGTTTATGGTTGGTCAGGATGGTTTTAGTGAGAGGGAACTTTGTGACATCATAAAATGAAGGGTGAGGGTATTTTGCTGCTGAAAACTGAACAAAGCTCGACTTTCTTTTGTTTGAATTAAAACTTTTCTTTCCCAAATGAATATAAAATCAATCCCAAGTTTACTTTTTTTTTTAAAAGATGGACATTTATTAACATGATTCTTTTTTTTTTCTATTGACCACTTTCTTTTTTGCTTGTAGGTCAGAACTTGGCCCATGTTTCTTTGCCCGTGGCTTGAGAAGATGGGTAGCCTTAGGGGTTGATTGTTATCTTTGGTTATCTAGCTGTATGAGTGATGTACATTCTTCATAAAGCTAGATAACCGAAAGTAACAAGAATCCCATTACACTCCTGTAAAGGCATCAAAGGCATCAAGAACCCGAACGCTCCTCTATTTAAAAAAAAAAAGAAAAAGAAAAAAACACCGCAAGAACTCTAACATCGGTAACACGAGAAAAGAAAATGGACACGATTTTAATGAAGATCGGATTGGAAATTATAAAAAAGGTAAGGTGATTTGTCTGAATTTGTTGTGTATCTGATCGAGTGGAAAAACTTGCATGACAGTTTGCATTTGCCTGTTTTATCAACCGACAACATGAAATGTGCAACACCATTGTGAAGCAGGTATGAAATGTGGAACTTTACATATTTTCTGCAACTCCGTTCAGCCGGTGGCAGTGATCCCTAACAGTAAGGTTGGTGCAACAGGATCACTTTTAATCTAATAAACCCCATGATCCTTGTGTGTGGGGCTGCATGCAGGGGCTTAGTCTAAGTATCACATGGTTGGGAGAAAAAAGACCCACACTGATTCACCAAAGCGGCCGACTTTGACAAGTCCTTTAACAACTCTGGTCAGTCAGTTTTTTTTAAGCCAGTTTGTTTGTTTTTGGCTCCATAAATTTTTAGATTCACCACTGAGATCTTCATGCAATATGTTTAAAAAAAAACAAAAACAAAGGCCTTTTATATCACAGATTTTCATATGGTGCTATGAATTATACATATGTTCCAACCTGGATGTGATTGTGTGAGTTAAGAGTTAATCTGGCGTCCCAACGCCCCGCTGGTACCTAAGCGGAGAGACAAGAAGTTTTTTGAGGCTAGTTTTGTTAAGTTAGCCGTTGTTGATTTTTTTCCCCCCTTCCCACCTACTCCTTTAACCCTTCCACATGAAAAGATGTTTGGTTTGGGGGTCCTACCCGTTGTTTGATTTGACGTGACAGTTGGTTTGGTTTTGAATGGGCCGTGGAAAAGCCTCCATTGCGCGAGGTGCTACCATGTGGAAAGGCCTGGTAGGATCCCACTGAATGCTGATGTGTGTGCATGCAAGGCACAGAGGGGGAGTGGTCCGGGAGCAATCAAGCAGAAAGTACCCCCAGTGAGGAGATCCATGAGCAAGAGCAGGAGAACAATCTCGGCCTTTAGGTTCTTTGCTGGCGCTCATGGTGAGGAGTAATTGGTCAATCAGATCTTCAACCTCAAGGCCTTTGATGGCTGATTGAAGGTGTGATTTCTGTTCTTCCCATCAAAGCTAGAGGGTCACTCCTGCTGAGAGGGACCACTGAGGATTGTTCCCAAGGTCTCATGGCTGTGGTGCTACAAGGTTAGCAGCGAAGTCCAATTGTACTACATATTCCACTTGGTGGTTTGCTGTTGATGCATGGTTAAGCCTAAAGATGTCCTTAGGCTTTGGATAAATTCAGCTTGACATGGTGCAAATCTAAACTGTTGTGCAGGCCTGAGGTGAAATTCCTCTGAAGGTTGTGTGGCAGCTTTACCTCGCAGTGTCAATCTCCTCAAACCCTGCACTTGTGCCTGCCTTCCTGCTGCATTGCAGGTGCTGAGTGTGACATTTGAGCTCTGGGCTCGGCGAGTAAGAGAGAGGAACGAGGGCCTTGACAGGAAGTGACAGCCTGAGATGTCATCATCTCGGATGGCAAAGCGATACCCGGTTCCCTCCCGGTTGTGCTGCTGCCGTGGCCACTGGTGTGTCTTTTGCTGGTGTATACGAGAACGGCATGGCTTTGATTTGCTTTGAGAGTGAAAGATTAACGATTATTCCTGGTCATATCTTTATATTCCTGAGCAAGTCTATTTTGCGTGATGGATTTAGCACATAACGAGCATGTGGTGGAAAGATACTTAGCATTATTAAGATAAGCTGTTTCCTTTGGCTTCTTTTTGTGTCAGTGACAGTGTTTGGATGAAATGAGGACTGAAGCGTTGGACTGAATGTATTTATACCCTAAGCAGTGCCCAGGGAGACGCATGTCATGGTCCAAATGCTTGGTTCTGGCTTGATGTGTGGCACAGTTATATCACTAAAACTTCACACTGGGGAACCCAGTGAAGAGACTGTCTTAGCTTGTGCCTGCCTAAAATTGAGTTCCTAAAAAGCACCTTAGGGTCTTTGCTCTCTCTCTCTCTCGCTCTCTCTCTCTTTTTGTGTGTCCCTTGGCAGCGTCTGAAATAGAACGAAGGCTCACAGAGAAACGGCGGAGAAGGAAAGAAGCCAAGGAGAGGAAAGAGAAGGAGGAGGGTGGTGGGTTTGTCTTAGCTTTCATTCTCCGGGCAAGCAGATTTAGAGTCTCAGTGTTAAATAGAAAAACAGCCATTGTGGTCAGGTCCTGCTCGCCCCCCCACCAGTAGACTTTACAGTCAATAGAGCTAGTCCACTTGTCACCAAGGGACAATGCACCCCTTCTCCTCCCTTTCAGGCCTGCCGGGTCCAAGCAGTCAGACAGTTTTCTAAATAAGACCCAGTGATTCTTGCCCCCTGTTTTTTTTTTTTGCCTCTCTTTCTTGCGACAGAACACACCAACAGGGTTCGGAAAATGGCTTCACTGTTGGGCCAGAGGGCAAAGCCAGACCTTGTTATTTTCTACAATACTGGCAGTCCCTTCACCCCCCACCCCCCACCCCCACACTCACAGAGACATGAATGTATCTTAGACAGTTGCGAAGTCAATGGGCCTCGATAAACAAAGGAGATTAAGTTTGGCAACTTGGCAGGAACAGGTGTACTTTGGCTGCGCTCGGACCACACGGAGGGCGACTGCTGTTGTCCAAAACCGATGCTCTGTTTGCGGCCCTGATGTTGGGAGTTTTGAGTGAGAAGGTTCAGCAGAAAGCGTTCTTGATTTGGCTGTTCAGCACAAGAGACTTATCATTTCGCTGCTTTTCAAATTCTCACAGTTTTACAGCATTCTTCCCATGATTTGCAGAGTTTCTCTTTTCAAAGGGATCTACAGGGATCTAAAGTCATGCTCACCCAAGGGAACAAGTTAAGGGTAAACAATGCAGGCACAGGGAGAAGAAAGGGATATTAGAGGGATTGCAGCACTGCACTGAAGCATGAATACATTTTTTACATTTATAACGGAGACAATGATGTTTTCAAGAAAAATGAGTACCTGGAGTTATTTCACACGCAACAAATGAAACCATTCAGCAGCAGTACAAACAGACACACTCTCAGAGCATGCATTTGTTTGTTTGTTTCAGTCATTAATGAAGCTTTTACCCAGAGCCTCGGTCCTCAGAAAAGCCCATTCTGGTGAAATGACTTGGCAAAGCATCCAATGGAGGGTCTGTTCAGTCTGAAGCTGCTCCGGCTGCTATTGTCTAGCCCCTCTCTCACACACCTACGTGTCCAGAGTAAGCACACAATTTCATTGTCGTGTGAGCTGTTAATATCAGCAGCTTCACAATAGAGCCCATTCGCCACATTTGCATAAGGCACTTTTCCAACAAGGACCCAGAGAGGGCTTGAAAGCTGGCCCACTCCAGTGCCAATGGCAAAAAAATGTCAAGTGCCAATTAGGAGAGGTTTGCCACCATTCAGCAGAACCCCACCCGTGTAGTCCTTCCCTTCCCTGCTCACCAACCCAAACTCTCTCACACTCCAAGTCACCCCCGGTTTTTCCACCTTGTTCCAGTTTCAGACGCTGCCTTCCCCTACTGACACCCGGAGACAAAAGCCGGCTCCCTCGTCTGCTGGCTAATTGAGGACCTTTTCTGCTGGGCTTAGAGTATTAGCGAAATCAGACAGCATGCTCCCTTCGCTGATTAGTCAGCTTTCTTTGTTGATTGCTCTGAATAGAACGGTTCGTGAACTATGCAGCTAAACCTGCGAGATACAGACTTTATCTTCCAGTGAATATTGAACTAAGGAGCCTGGCTGAATTGTGCCGCCGTGATTTTAGATGCGCAGGTTTGTATTTTGAAGGTATGGATATAAAAATGTCAACATTTCAGTAATTCGGAGCAATTAAGAATTAAACTCTCGTTCAGTCTGTGCTAATAACATTTTGGTTACCTCGTGGCTTGCTAATATTTTTACAGCGATTCGAAAGGTGCAGTCAGAGTTTTTGAACGGTAGAGTGCAAGCTTTGAGTCAGCTGTTAAAGCAAAAAGACGCACAGTTGTGTCTACAGCGGGTACAACAACTTAACCGGTGAGCGTCAAGACGATTAAAGGGCCATTTACAGTTCTAGAGATGCTGAAAACGCGGCATTATTTACACTGATACTTAACCGCAGCTGTCGGATGTGACGCATACGGTGATGGTCTTTATGCTGGGAAAGCCTTTAACATTAATACATAAATACACCAGCATGAAATAAAATTAAATAAAAAAATGAAGTCATACTGAAAGAAGGTAACCTCTGTTGTTTTCCACAGAGCGTTTACCTATCTTGCAGCCTCCTGCCACTCAAAAGGATTGTTCTCTTATCCCCTTTTCTCTTTCATTTCTTTCATTCAATCTCTGTGTCGAGTTTTTTTTTTCCTTTCCCACCCTTGATTCTCAGATGGTTGGATCTGATTTGCATGCATTTGCATAATGAAAGTCATTTGCATGCTCAGGGGCAGACTGTACCATGAGAACAGACATGAAAAGGAACCTGAATGGAAGGAAAATGTGTGTGTGTGTGTACACACACATGCATTTATGTGTATACATGCCTTGGATTGTAGGCTCGTGTAAACTACACATGTGCGTTTTTGATTATTGAAATTTTCCCTCTAACTCCTTGATTCTGTGTCCTTGTTTTCTGTGTAGGGTACCACAACAGTAAGGCAAAACTGGCCAAAAAAAAAAAAAAAAAGACTGAAAAACAGAGAAGAAAGAGGAGGAGGGGTTGCTGTTGATTCTGCCCTCCCTCTCTCCTCGCCCTTCACTGCATCGCGTCTTCCCTCCTCCTGCTCTTTCCTTCCTCCTCCACTCCATCCTGAAGAGACTGCCCCTTTTTCCTGTACAGTGAAATGCAGCCCGCTCCACCATCTTAGAACAACGCTGGCACGAAATGGAAGTGGGAAGACCATCGAGTGCAGGTAACACGCACCGAACCCAATGTGCCCGCCGGGCTGAATCGTTTTTGTTTTTTTTTTTTCCTGCCAGGACCACCCTGACTCCCCCATCCCATCCTCCATTTCCCAGCGTGCTCTGTCCTCTTCGCAAGCTGGATACAGTCTCCTCTTTTAATCATCTCGGATACATTTGTTAATTGTACGATTCCCAAGATGTAGCCGATGGGAGGGAGGGCTGGGTGGGTGAGTTGGATGTGGGTGGAGCGTGTTTTGTATTTGTGTTCACATTAAATCACCCTGCTCTCAATGTCTCTCTCAGGAGGCTTTCAGTGGGCATCTGTCCTTGAAGCGCCAGCTTTTCTTTCCCGTTTGGGAATTCTCATGCCATCCTCACATTTGTATCCCGACATGGCGGTGGATGCCATTTTGGAGTCACAATGAAAGTGGTGCCTCACAGACAAAAAAAAGTGACGCTGTAGACGTTTTCAGACATCTTTATTGTCTCTCACAGGAAACAACACACTAGATTTCTATTAGATTTTTTTTTTTTTTGCACCGTGCTTCAACTATTCATCTCCTTAAACGATACTGGAAGAAATATCAAGGTCGAGTGGTCAACGGCTGAGTGGAAATGAAACATTATTCACATTCTGAAAATGAGGACACTGCACCTAACAAAACCAACTAGAAAATGAAATAATAGAGAGGAGATGGTAAGCAGCTGAGTGCTTGATCGATATGAAAAACCTCTCCTGAAGTAAGTGACTAATATTGGAGTGGAGTTTGTGCACTCCAATATTAGTCAGACAAGTTGAGTATTGTTGAGTGTTACAAGTCGAGTATTGTTCTCCCTGAGCAAGCTTGTTGTAGCGTGGCATTATTTCAACTGGGGAGCTCCCAACTTTGAAAACCGCTTAAACCAAAACACCAATTAGCGATGGCTGGGCTTGATTAAGTAAAGCAGCTGGTAAACAATAACCGCCATTGTCCTTGTTGCAGAGAGACCTCTCTTTGTTTGTGTCTGCGGTGTGGAGGTCAGGGAGATGATGCGAGGGCTTACTTACAGTAGGGTGTCAGTCCGTAGAGTTAACGGGGTGGGGGGGGGGACTGGTGAAATGCCTTTTGGGGCAAGGTGAGAAAAAGTCCCTGTTGGAAAACATGCTCTTTTAAAAAACCCTCAGTTTGTCATGAAAAAACTTTTTCTTTTTTTTTTAAATGATATGTATTGATTGACAGCTTTTTCTTTGAATATAATCACTAGTATTTTAACATTTAAGCAGACTATGCCTTACATGATACCGGTTCTCAAAGTGGGTCATCCCAAGCTGTCTGCGTTTGAATTTTTGACGACGCAGCTTTTAAAAGGCATCGCTTGGCTTTGCTGATAAGTTCAGTGGTAAGTGTGTCATACCCCAAGTGCGCTAATCACTCCCGGGCCTCTATAAACAGGTGGTAGATTGAGCAAAAGGGGCCGGGGCAACTCTCAATTTACTGTGTAAATTATGCAGAGCTCAAAACAATGCAAACAGTAGACAGTGGAGTGGCTGGCGTGGGCTAATGAGATGATGAGAAGCCTGGGAGGGCTGGGCGCTAATCGAGGAGAGGGGGTGGGCACGGCCAGCAGCTTGTGTCTGGATCTGTGCATGTGTGTGTGTGAGGGTCTGGAGAAGCTATGGCAGGGGTGCAGACACTCTTCCGTCTGCACAAACCCCACTGTCAGCACCCCTCCTGACCAGACTGAGTGCTGCAGAGGGAGGGGAGGGTTTCCAGGCAGCTGGGGCACCCTGCCCCCATTGCTTCTGCAAAAGCACCAGCCTTGGGAAACTCTGTGTCAGGGGGTCCCCCCCAACACTGGCACGTAGGGGCCCCCAAAAGTCTGCTTCAACACCCCACCACCGCCGCCATCACCACAGTCCCCTCCTTCCTCTTGTCTCCCCAAACACCACCATCCCTCCCATCCTAATGTGAGGCTGGGGGCCTGGGAAGGACTTCAAGTTCACGGCCAGACCTCCTATTGAGCTGACAGCCTGACTGTTTGCTCAATTCGGCTCCCTTTTCAGAGCCATACTGGGGGGCTGTGGGGGTGGGGGACTGTTAAGAAAAGGCAGGAGGATGCAGGGGGGGTGTTGCTAGATGGGACACCACAGCACTGTGATAGCTATTCATTCAGCCAGGGGGAGACAAGTAAAGAGAGAGTGAGAGGGAAAGAGCGGTGATGGAGGGGTGGGGGTGGAGGTGGGGGGTGGTGGTCTGGGTTGGGCTGCATAAATAGAAAGTGAGGAATCTGGGCGCAAAGTTTGCTTTGAGGGGTTTGTGGCTCTCTCGCACTCTTTTAGACTCTTAATTACTGGCACTTTCCACTTTTTTCTCCCCTTTGTCTAACTACATCCCCCTCCTCATCCTCATTGCGTAAACACCCCTGAACCCCCTCCTCCCCCCACATACACACACACTCTCTCACACACACACACACACAGAGTCGCAGTGGCAATCATTCTCGTCATCCTCTCTACCCCATGGTTTATTAGGCCACATGCTGGGGCTGTAAATTTACCATTAACAAGCTTATTCACTGTAGTCCTCTCAACAAAACAAGACCATGATACCAAGAACTCAAACCGACATCAATACCCGAAACTGCCTTTTATGCTACCAACCTCTGCTGTCAGCCACAGCCAGTCTCCTCCACGCCTCCACACAAACATACACACCCTTTCCCCTCCGCCCGTGCTCTGAGCAGTACCGCCGTGCTACACCTAAAACTCTAATGTGACGCCTGCTAACAGCTCAGGTGATGCTAATTAGCATGATGATTTTTGATTTGTGTTGGACAGCTGCATTATTGGTCCATTTTTTTTTTTTTTTTTTTGAACTTGGTGACCCACTCTTAATATTTTAAGTTGCTTGTCTGAGCTGGCTGAAGATTGTACAAAAACTTCTGAAGTCCGAGTCAGGCTGGCTTATGGTGTGTCACATGCTTCCTCTTTGTATTAGCAGCTTGCTGCGTACCAGGCTCTGGTTAAGGCCTTTCAACTTCAGCCCTCAATCCGCTCAGCTGGTACACGGACCTGGACTTACCTCGGGCCAGGTTTAGGTCGCACGAAGAAAATAAACCCAAAAAAGTTTTTAAAAAAGTGATTGTATGACATTAAAAGACTCCTTTTGATGCTGCTGAATAAGAAATCCATTGTCTCAAATAATGACTTTGACATTCGTGTGGATTGCCTGGTAGTGTGCTTTGACTCACGAAGAATAATCAAAGCTGTGTCTTAATGTCGTTTTTCTTTCGCAGATGAATATTGGTGGTCAGGGAGCTCCAGGTTGGACAGAACACACAATTGGCCAACAGCAGGACTCCTTCGCTTGCTGGAGTAAACACGGATGCTGTCTGAACACTAAATCAGTGGGGATTCTTTCAAAGACCGTGGAAGATTATTTAAGCATTATCTGACCCAACAGTCGACCCGGACTGTTTGTAAGCACCCCTGGGTGTTTTAACAGAGTAAATAATGTCATGGACTTCAACTGTGGGAATCCGTGAGCTCAGACAGACGATCTGCAGCTCCAGGGGTTGGACAAACCGGGATAATATTTCTGCTTTTTTTAAAAAAATATATTTTGGAGGTGTGTATTAGAAGTTTGTAGCTGTTATGGTGCAGACGATATTACCTAGACACGAGGCGGTAAAGGCGTCTTCAACTACCGTATAGGCTCCATTTACTTTAGTTTGTGTTTGATTTGAGTTGTAGCCCACGTTTGGTTCAGTTTCTGGTTTTTTTTTTTTTTGGTTTTTTGTTTTAGTTGCTAGGAATCAAAAGACACGTGAATGTGCGACCCACGACAGCAGTGAATAATACTGCACTGCGATTGGACAGCTCCGTGTGTCACACGGCTGACACAATGGCGAAGGAGTGAGCTGTCGTCTTTACGCTCTATGCAACTGTTCTGTCCCTTTTTTTTTGTTTGTTTGTTTGTTTGTTGAGGGCAAAGCCCCTCTCATCATCATTGCCATGAGTTTTATTTTTATTTTGATTGTTGTTTTTTTTTTAAAAATCAGCATTTTTTTATTCTATTTCAAGGAGCCTACTTTTCACATAAACAACCACAGAGCGTGTGTGCTACGCGAGTGGGAGACAAATGACAGAATATAGCTCAGTTTCATCAGCGGGATTGGTCGAATGTCACATTTGCAGCCTTGATAGACTTTGATTTGCCCGTGCGGCCATAAGCAGAGTCATACGTTTCATAATTCTGACGGCGGGAGTGTGTGTGATCAGGGGGGAGTACCACGAGGCTGGCTCTGTTCAGAAAATGCCACACTATTGAAACCTGCTCCTCAGAAAGCTTTGAGAAACTGCATTTGGCTTCATAACAGTCACCTGCTCGGCTGCGATGATACATCTGTGGATGACAAATACATTGGTTTCAAACACTGCCTTAATTTCCTGTTCTTGACATTACACACATGCACACACACACACACACACACACACATACGTTCAAATGTAATAAAGCTAGTTTTATCGCAGGCTAATTTATTCTATATTAATTTTCGGGAAGTGGCAAATTTTTTTTTTTTATTGCTATTGATAATCTATGCAAATCTTTAAAATATTACTTTAAACAATCTATGCAGCGCTTTTGCAACTGATTCAAGGGAGACTATCTTGGTCTAATTTAGAAAATGTATTCTTTTGATAATCATGCACATCCCAGTGCTCAAGACAATTACTTATCTGCCTGGATAAGCTTGAAATTATGTTTTTTAATCTCTAGCAAAAAAGGAGAGTCACTCGTCTGTAATCAGTCCAGGGGCATGAAAAGCGTGGATTCTGGTCTGTAATAATTAAATCATTTGCACTAAATCTCTTCCTTTTTTTTTTTTTTTTGCTTAAATACAGATCAAATATAACTCTTTATGTTTGTCTGTATGGCAGCTTACTGTTTTACGTAAGCGGCTGAATTTGTGTTATGCAATCTAATTTCTGTAAATGAGAGCTTGCCACATGTGCCTTTGTATGCAAGACTGTGTTGGAATAGTAATAAAGGTTTACATGGAAAACAATGCAAACATTGTCATTGTGCATGTTTTATCCGTCGCTGTTGTGTGGGGTTAGGACCATTCATGTCCAGGATCATCTGGACATGAATGGAAATGTGCTGTTTGTAGCTGGTAAACCTCACCGAGCATGGTCAGTGTAACTCGATGGCAGAAAAAAAACACATTAAAGACAAGTGGAAATAAAGCAGCTAATAAAGTTAAAAAAAAAATGTATTCAATAGCTGTCTTTCACATCTACAAACAAATCAGTTGTGATCCAGTTTCAAAAGATGAACAATTCCCTTGAGATCAAAATAATTTTTCAAACGCCATCAGGAAGGAGGATCTATTTTCTGTATCATTTATGTCTGGCTGTGTGGGAGCCAAAAAAAGCTGAGCTCAACCCTCTTTCGGTGTGGAAAAATCAGTGCAAAGATGCAGTGAAAATATTGACATCCTTTTTTTGGTCAGGCAGATGTAAAAGGAGCCAATTTGCTCCTACTCACATGCTGTGAAGTTACAGAAAACAAAAGGAAGAGCAGCCCTCGTCCTTGATTGTGACGATCCGTGTGCAGCATTCCTGCTGTCCGGGCCTCCGCGTGCGCGGGACAAAACACTTTCCTCTGCGTGATTTGCTGTCTGACACCACATATGGCGAATGTGCCAACGTCGACATATGGCCTGCTCACAATTCATTAGCGCCGTCGCGAAAAGAAAGGGTAATTCCGCCCTAAAACAAACCAAATGTAACCCTCCACGGCGCGCACGGTGCGCACGGCGCGCCCTTCTCTTTCCATTCACCCCAAACTCTTTTATGAAGTCTCCGGTAATTCAGTGAATGATGTTTTTAATGCAGCTCCGACGCACCCCCTTGGGTGTGCGCGTTCACGGTTTGTGGCGGCAGAAGCTTTACAAGCCTCTCTCCTCTTGTTTACAGCTACGCCGCGCTTTCAAATGAGCCGTTGTACACATAAACTGCGGCTCCACGCAAATATTGCCGTGCCCTTATTAAACAGGGCAAGCTGCAATTACATTATGTCCCAGGCGTTCGCGTCCAGGAGAGCAGGCGCCGGTCCGCGGTGACGACTCCCCTCGCCCTCGCGGTTTCTTGGCCGTGTTATGGTCCTCATAATCTGATTCACAGTTTTTTTTTGTCAAGCTGCCAAGAGGCGCGTTGCATTAGCCGAGCACTATGGGACTTATGAACTGAGTGCCAACGTTTAAGCACACTAGAGCGAGCCAGAGTGACGGCGTACAAGTGGCGCTGTCATTTGCAGCCATGTTAGATCGCAGCCCGCGCTCAGCCGCTCACGCTGGAAGGTTGGTCTGGTCCCCGAGAGGAGAGGGGACCCTCCAGCCTCCGCTAAGCCCGGTGCAGTTCACAGCACACGTGGCAGCAAGTCCCGCGCTCAGGGAGATGCGCTCACAGCGTCAGGGTGTGGCTATTTCTTGACACAAGGCACAAAATGGCTGCCTGCAACAGCACATCCTGGGGATTGCAGGATTTCCTGCCTAGGTGGTGCAGAGAAACATTCACAAATGGAAAGATCACACTTGCTGGAGAGGAAAGGGTGGGTGCTGGTGCGCTTCCAAGGTCTAGGAACCGACGTGCCGGCCCATTCACAAGTTCCTCAGGATCGTCATTGGTATGCGGGAATGTGGGCCTGGGAGGCCATTCTGTGGGATTTTGGAGGGAAACGTGTCAGCAGCTAATACAGAGGATGCAAATTTAAGAAAATAAAAAAGAGGTCCATGTTGGCACCTGTGTGAACTGCCTACAGGCTGGTTTAACTCATTCAGCAAGCAAAAACAAATGGTTTCTGATGCTTTTAAGGGTATGTTACATTTATCATAAATATAAATGACAAATTAAGAGAAGTGGGTGCGTGCTAGGGTTGACCGTAAGATGGAAGCTGCCGAAGCTTTGCAGACGCTTGAGTTTTGCTGCTTGCACACAAAAATCAAACACTACTTCTTGTGAAACAGAAAAAGTGGATGCGTAAAACTTATCTTTAAGTGTTGTTGTTCATATCCAGTAAAAAAAACTTTATTCTTGCGTCGGTGCCACTTCATGTTCCTTTCAGAACTTCAGCTGATTTTGCTCCCAGGACACCAGACGTCTGTGTGTTGGATATCCAGACGGGTTGAACTGATCTACTAGGACCCCAGAACTCAACTCAATAATTCAAAGACAACATATTTATTACAACTGCTGAATATTTGTTTCATATATCTGTCACAGTTTACATGAAGAGTACAGACATCTCAACCAGCTGTATAAACTTCTTACATCTCTCAGGCTTATGCCTTTTCTTTATTTCCAATTCCCTTAGGTAGCTTTTAAAATTTAACTATTTAATATAAGTATAGGCTAATAACTATACATGCAGAAGTTGTGATAAGTATAAAAAAATTAATTACATGAACTCGTGCAGCAGTTGTAAGAGAAAGCAAAGCAGGTTTAACAGCTACAAACATATGCTTTATGGAATTATGGAATATATAATACAGTAATCTTAATAAAATTAACATTCCCACTTTTTCATATATTACAGTGCATTTTGTTATTAGCTATCAAAATTATTTTTTATTAGAAGAATATAGAACCAAAACCACTTGTGTCATATATGTCTGCTCTTGTAAAACAAGGAAAATAAGGAGTTGGCATGAAAAGAAAATGGTTTCGTTCATGTTGATGCTCGCTTGTACTTTTTGAGGCATTTAGTTCAATATGGAGCG
>JAOWBL010000008.1:16591706-16607036 GCA_028564865.1 Zenarchopterus dispar
TATATATATAGCCCTTGGATAAAGGTTTTACCAAATCATGATACTAACCATTAAAATATGTACAGACAAAAAATAAGAAGAAGAAATAACAGGAGAATAAAAGACTCAAATCTATACCACATCATGTGTAAAAACTTATTTAATCCCTTTTTTAATCAGAAAAAAATAAATGATTTCTCTATTTAAAGTCTGATAAGCACATTACATGTTTGAAAACTACAAACCGGATGTTGACTTTATGGTGTGACTTCTTCATCTGTGAATTAATCAGAGTTTCTTGTTGCACGGAGAAGATTTCCAGTAGGAGAGAGACATTTGTGCAACAAACTGAAATGAAGTGTGAATGATCACACTTCAGCTAATGATATAATACGTAACCCAGGGCAACGGTGTTCTCTAAATATACATAAACAAATATAGTAAAGGACATGTTGGGAAGAAGAAACTTATAAAAAAATATCACACTATACTCACTTTTAGGTGCAAACAAATGTATTTTACAGTTGGTTTCATAAAAAGGTGAATTAAAAGGACAAATAAAAGATCTCGACCTCTTTGGGACTTTTGTTTTCTGTTGTTGAAAATTTAAATTACTCCTCTTAGTCAAAGCATAAACATGCATTATTCATCCCAGTTAAAGGATGCAGATATGTTTTGTTTACTCAAATTTAGACAAACTGCTGCGGATCCCATTTATTATTTCCCATTAATTGAATATTTTTAGCAGTTGTTCAAACTGAAGCTGCCTTTTCTTTCTGTTTTGATGGAAACCTCTGGTAATTCAATGAACTTAAGTGAATCAAGCAATATGTGCATTTATGAGTTAAAATGCCATATAAAGAGTGTTTCAGAATCCTTTTTATGTCTTTTGCTTGCCACTTTAGCAATAGCACCATTTATGAAACTCTAATTTAACACAGAAGCAGTTAGTCAATCTCCACATTAGCTTCTGTTCTTCTTGATGACACTCTTATTAGCATTTCATTTTCAGCATTTTAATCCTTTCATATGCTCGATCAGAAGCCCATATAGTGCTGAGCAGACATTAAGATTAAGCCTTGATTAAAAAATGAGAATTAATTAATTCCTTTGAAGTCACACACTTTTGCTGATTGGCTGTTGTAGCCAAGCAAAATATAATCCGGACAGAAGTAGATCATCTCCGAATGCGAGAACTTGCTGGATTCTTTCAAAACTCAGCGGTGATCAGCAGACTGCATTTACAGACACAATCATCCCAGAGGAGAGATATTAAGGTTTTTTTCACTTTATAAAGTGTGCTAATAGATGTGTTTTGTGAGAGTACGGCTATCTTTGACCGTGCCAGTGAACCAGCCTCCTAAAAGGGCTCTTTCATGGGATGAAGGAGGTCAAAAACCTTCATCACGAACTATAAACTTCTCTCTTTAGGCACCTTGATACTTGTGTCTTTGACTCTGGCTGATTAGTGTTGTTTCTGTTTTTAAGTGTTTCCTCTGTTTTATTTGAGAGCATTTATCATCTTTTGTGCACTACATATCAGATAATATCAGATTACAGCAGCTGATCCAGTAAGAAAATGACTCGACGGCTGCTCGAGACCAGAAGGATGTTTGATCGCACATTCTTAATTACGTTCTAAGATATGACCCGAACTTTTATTTATTTTATTATACTTTTTGTAGACTACAGTTTTAACCCTTTGCAGGGCAAGTGACCATATTTGGTAACTTCAGTAGAACTATATTCTATATTTATTACAAATAAAAGTTACAGTAGTAATAAAGGTTCTTTAATATTCTCCAGTAACCCTCTACAGTTTAAAATTTGAAATGTCAAGAATTTTTATTATTTAAGGGTTAAAAGATGCAATTTTTTGCCAGTTTTTTTAAAGAATTGATTAGAGGAAAAAAGAAAGTTTGAAGGTGTGGTTTTACAGTAAAAAAAAAAAAAGAAAAAGAAAAAAAGTCTTAAAATGTACTCCAGTAATTCTCAAAGGTTCATTTTTGTTACATTTCAAAAAATCTCATAAAGATAAGTATGAGCTTCAACTTCAAATTGACTTTTTTTTTAAAGAGATTTTGCCACATTTTGAAAATACACTAAGCGCCATTACCAGGAACTTCCCACTGACTCTGAAACTTGTGTTGAGTTTTAATGAAAAACAAAAAAACTTTCACATTTGAGCCCATCAGCATGAACGGAGTGATTTTCCTTCCCTGTCTGAATCACACCTTCCTGGTGTAGGCCACTGATCACCTCAGGAGAACCAAGAAATGTCCCTGAAATGGAGACCAATCAACAAGTGGACCCCTCCTGGTTCAAGACAATGATAGGTGGGGTGGGGTGGGGAGGGGGGACGGGTGGTGCTCCTCTCAGCTGGAAGGATTTAAGGGTTGGAGGCACCTTTGATATGTTTCTTTGAAGGAAGGGGAGCATTTTTCCTTTTTTTTGTTTCGCAGAGCGGCATAATTGAGTGAGGCAGCGGCGAGGGGACACCTCTGCGGAGCCACAAATTGCATCATTTGCAGAGCGGCGCTGTATTTTCTGTACGTTGGAAGACGTGGTGCCATTGGGGTGCGACAGGAGAATAAAAGCAATGCCGCCACAATTGGACCATTGAAGCATATCACCCGCATTCACTTTGCATTTGCCACTTCCTTCAAGACTTTTCTTTCTTTGATTTCTTTTAGGCACTGCAGCAATCCTCGCATGCTAATAATAGACTTGTCCATCAACTGTCCCCTCCCTTGGAGTTAATTGGCGCTGAGCGAAAGGAGGCAGCGTTGTTCTGAAGTTGGGCCTTCATTAGATCAGTAGATGCTGACCGTCTCCAGCTCACATACATCCCTCTGATCTCTTTTTCCCTGCCCCACCTGCTCTCACAGCAGCCCCACCACCACCAGCCCTGCAGGGCCGACCCTCCTTTTCCTTGTCCCGTGGCGTCTCCCGAGAAGGTTTTGAAAAGGTCAACCCGCCTCTCTTTCCGTCCTCGTCTCAGACGCAGCTGTAATCTCACCTCTATCAGATGACTCTCCTACACACCCGAGGAAGAGGTTAAGTTCTTATAAGATTTTCTTTATGGTAAGATACGACCATCAAGCTCGGTGATAGATTAGGTCATGAGTTTAGCTCAGTAGATGATCTAATCTACAGCTAAATCTTGGCTGAACTTGGGTCCGGCAACAGAACAAAGGCTCCCAAACACTCTAACAAATCTACAGCAAGATGGTTCAAAAGGAAGAGTATCAAGGTATTACAATACCTTCATCAAAGTCCAGATGTCAACCTGACTGGGATACTGTGCCAGGACCTGCCTTAAAATTTAATGACCAGAACCAAGTCTTAAAGAAAAATGAGACTGATGACATCATAAAACTTAAGGTGGCTTTTCATGACATTCAATCATGAGGTGTAGTTTTTCCTTTAATTTTGTAAATGCTATGTACTGCTGTTAGTTTGAAGTTGTGGATCACTATTTTGTGTCCTGATAAATAAAACTTTTGACTTGATTAAAAATAAGATTCCCTCAAAACTCACCTCTAAAAGCGCAACAGTTTCAAACCGGGATATGTGACAGTAAATTAATTAAGAATTTAGTCGAGTAAACGGCCTCAAAATGATTCAAAATGTTTTTAAAGTTAAAAAAAAAAAGTAAAATAAAATATTATACTTTCACAAGATTTGAATGTTCATGCTTTCCTTCGCAGATTGTGTCATTATTAGAAACTTTCACAAATTTGAAATTTCTTAATGATAAAATGGTCAAAAATGCTCACGAGGGAGCTGACAAGCTTTCACACCACAGAACTATAAGCCCCATCTGATTCAAGATAATCCAATCAGCTTTCAGTTTTCTACCTCGCTTTCATTTACTGTCGGTTACTTCGGCATATAAACACACGATTTTGATTGGATAGTGATAAATAAATCGTTTCAGATTGACATGTGGCATGAGTGAGACCCTGAACAGCAACAAGAAAAATAAAAAAAAGGCAAATTGTTGACTTGACACAATTTTTACATGTGAACAAATGCTGCTTAATTTGTGCTCTTCTGAGACAAAACAGCTTAAAGTATTTCTTTTAAATTTAGCTGCTTAAACACATTAAATGTGTTTTAAATATGGATGTATTTTGCAGGTATGTCTCAGTGAACAAGATGGTCAAAAAGTCCTTATGGAAGTTCAGTTTAAAAAGAAAAAAGGGAGATAAAGACATGTTTGTGTGGGTAGTGAAGCAAAGTCATGCCTCCTCCTTTTCTGAGTAGTTTCGTGACCATGACCCAAACCACACCGCTGCCAAGAGGTTTGTGGCTTCTGTGTGTGTTTGTGAGCCTGTGATCCAGTTTTGTTTTTTTTTAAACATGCATGCCAGCAAGGATTTCTCTTCTTTCTGTGTTCTCGTTTCTGTGTAAAATTTTGCTGTAATCTATGAAGCTGCTCCATCCCAGACAGTTTAGACTGTGACGGTTGATGGAGAAGGTGGTGCTGATTATTTGATGGTCATTATTGTTAATTCATTTGCTGCTGGAAGCTGTCAGATATACTTTCTTTAAAAAAAAAAAAGGAATATCTTTTAAAAATAAACAAGTAATTTAGGAAATTGTTGAGTTTTTTTTAATAAAAAGGCTTTTTTTAAAAAAAAAAGATCTAGATCCAAGTCACGAAGTATCATTACCAGCCAAGAACCTTTAAAATTAGTCTAAAATTAGTCTCTATCATATCAAAAACAGAAGATATCTTCATGTCTTTTGCAAAAATGCTCAAGCGTGCGTTCATGTAATGTGAAGAGTCAGACAGGTTCATAAACTTCCATCAAAAGACACATGCATGTGTCATTTCAATGCACAACTGGATCTTTAATAAATATTTTAATAATCATCCTCATGAAAAACTAAATATTAAAAAAAAATAGTATTCATAATAATTTTTCAGCAGATGTTAAAGGTCATTCCTTAAATATCAGACCTCCGACGCTTTCAAAGGCGAACCATGCACAAGTGCATGCATGTTTCAACTCGTGTGAGGAATAAATGCATCCTTTTGGGATTGTGTATCTAACATGGCACTGAGTTGAAAACACAAAACGCCGCCTCATGCCCGTTATTCCCTGGCACTCCTCCCAAGATGCCCCTTCCCCCGGCTTCCTGCCTCTAATGGCCGTCTCTGTGTGCCATCTCGGGAAGCCTGACATCCCCTTCAGAGGCAAAGGCCCCGGCGTTAATGGTAGCCATTGACGGGCAAAGAAAGCCTCCATTGTGGAGCCGGGGGCAGGCGTGGGCACCCGTTTGCTCAAACACAGCTTCCCCTCTGCACACACTGGGCCTGGTGCTCAGAACTGAGTGCCAACAGCGGAGATCGAAAGACAGAAGCGGCAAAGTGCCCCCTTACTGGGGAAATAGCAGGGAGGGATGAGTGGAGCTGAGGGAGGGAGGGATGGAGGGATGGAGGGAAGGGGAGAGCTTGTGAGAATGAGAAAGGGAGGGCAAAAAACGACACAGGGTAAGCTGGCAAAGACGGAAAAAAAAAAAAAGCAAAGAGGAAGGAATAGGTGGGGATAGGCCCCAGTAAAAAAGAAAGGCCAAGAAAGAGCATAAGAGATTAACCCAATAAGACAAATTCAATTGGGGCACAGGAAGAAGGAATAAAAAAAAAAAAAAAGGGACATGAAGGAAATGGGCTACAAACCTCGCAACAGAACACAGAATGCCACAGAAAGAAAACCTGTTAAAAAAAAAAAAAAAGGGAAACTTGAGCATCAAAAACAAAGAAGCGGAGGCTGGAATCGCCTTTATGAATGAAGCTGGGTGGCCCTGAGGATAAAAAAAAACAAACAAAAAAAAACGCAGCGGGGTTCTGGAGGTCTCCTTCTGCCACTGTACTGCCTGTCAGCTTCTCCCCGGCTTGCTCCCCTTTTTGGTGATTTATAATACCTGAATTGTTCTCCTTTGGTGGAGTTGTGAATGGAATAAAAAGAGAGGCGCTGCCAGCATGCCAAACAGTGGTTATTGATAACCAAACAGATGTGTCTACTTTGGAATTAACATCTGATACCAGATCCGGGTTGGCTGCTTTCATTGTCGGGGAACTACTGTACACTGGTAGCCAGGTGCTCAATGCAAATGTTTTATTATTGTGTGTGTCGCTTTTAATTCAGCTCAAATAACAAAAGTTGTGTACCGGTGCGATGCTCTTCCTTCCCTCCTTTGTCGGCTGTGAAAAGCCGCCAGCACAAGTCATAACATGCCTTTCTGATTTCTTTTAATTACACCTCAGGTTTGAATGCAGATTCTGAGACTTACAGAGGCAGGAAAAAAGAGCTTTTGTACAAGTCAGAGCTTGTTTGACTCAACATCGCCACCTATCGGTCTGCTGCTCCTGGCATTGCCACCTCTCGTCTCCCTGCTGTGCAGCACACAGCCTCCTGCATTGTTCAGGCTGCTAATTCATCCCAACAGCTCCTGCTGCTAATTTCCAACCGCTGGCGGCGTGCCATCGCCGGAAGTTGCTGCGTGCATCGCCCCGTATCCATGCGCCACCGTGGGAGAGCGGAGAGAAAGTAGAGCCATATTTGTCCCAGTAGGTCATCTGTTTGACACGCCTGATTGGCTTTCACACCACAACCTCCTAATTAATATGCAGAGGCCCCTCGCCCCCCACCTTCCCCCCGCCATCCTATAAGACAAAAGCGTATTGTGTGTGCACCTCCTGTTTTAATTACGCTCAAAAAAAGGAGCCATGTGAGGGGTTTCTGTGTGTGTGTGTGTTGGTGCTGTACTTATGAATGCACGTGTACTGATGGTGTGTAGGCATATGTGTGTAGAATCACCGTGCATAAACATTTAATGCGTACACAAAAGCGAATCATAAAACCTACGCATTCAACATCATGTCATCCTGCACGTATGCTCCTGTGCACGTACGTGTGTGAGTGTGTGTGTGTCCAAAAACAAGAAGAATTGCAATCCCATTGCCAGGGGAGGAGTTGCTGCTGTTCTATCCCACAGGAGAGAAAGAAAGTTGTTGCTTGTTGCCTTTATGCAAATTGGCATCCGATGAAGGTTTTTTTGGGGAAGCCACAAAGAGGGTTTGTGGTCGAAGTGGCGAGGAGAATAGGAGAGGTTAGGAGGGGTTATGGGGAAAAGACAGGGACAAAATTCCCATCGCTACACCCGGACTCATCATGTTACATCTTTTCTCTGTTTGTTCTTTTTCCTCTCTCATCCTTTCATCCCTCTCTTCCTCACATCCATGACCCGGTTTTTAATGTGGTCGAGATTAGCGGTTTGGTTAATTAACGCATGCCCCCATCTATTCCTCTCACTGTCTTTTTCCTCTTTCGATTGTATCAGAATCTTTTTACTTTTTTTTTTTTTACCCCCCCGAGTCTTTTATCAGTAGCCTTTTCTTTTTTTGCATCTTTTTTTTTTTTGCAGATGTGAATGGAGTCGCGTCATGTGCATGCAGGAGGAGTGAGAGAAGAAAATATGGTAGGTACCCCTTTAATTTCTTCAGACACCTTTTGAATAGAATTAACTTAACAGAATAAATTAACTATTTATTGCCATCAGGGAGTTCGAGGTCTGGATTCGCCATTTGTGCAGTTCAGATCTTGTTCGCTCAAACTACAGACTGATTTTCGGGCAATTGAGCTCTTTGACAATTAATACCCTCAAACAAGCCTGTTTTTTTTTTTCTCTCTCTCTCTCTAACGGGTTTATGGTTTAGGAAAATGGAGTTGTGAGGACTCATAATGTGGTGAGGCTGAGTAGGTTGAGTCTGCTGAGTGGGTTTAAATGATCGAGTGATGAAGAGCATCATTTGCTGGATGATTTGACTTTGCTGACAGTTTTACATTAAACTCAGAGAAACCCTGTCTCATGAGGGGTTTTCTCTGTATTTTTGTCAGCAAATATGTCGTCTTCACTGATATTTTGACATGCACATTATCTGTTTGCTAAATGTTATTTAATCTGTGAGTTTATGCATGTTTACTGACGAAGATGCAATGCCCAAGACTGTTATTTAAAATATTCACCAAAAATATATTTTTTCAAAGAAATGTAAATGGGGAGCAGCTATGATCATGAGTCAAAATTTTTAATGTGTTTTTGAAAACACATAATATAAACTTTGTCAAAAAGTAGTAAATAGTCTACCAGTTATTTAGAGAAGCAAAAAAAAAAAGTACATGTAGTACTTCTGGAAGTAGTTCCAGTATACATACAAGGAAGTAGTCTATCTTGTATTTTCTTTCCATCCTTTGACTTGCTTTTATCCAGGTTTGTGTCACCACAGCATCACAAGCAATAAGGTCACGACCTCCGTCTCCCCCGCCACCTCCTCCAGCTCTTCCAGGGGAACGCTGACGTGTTCCCCCAGCCAGGTGAGGTTGTGTGAGGTAAAGCTGGGTCTGCCCTACGACCTTCTTCTGGGTGTCCAGGAGGCATCCTAACCAGATGCCTGGACATCCTCAGCTGGCTCTTCCTGATGTGGAGAAGCAGCGACCGAACTCAATCTCTCCTGAACTTCTCACGCTATGTCCAAGCCCGAGTCCAGTCACCCTGAGAGGAGATGTAAACTCAGTTTTTTAGGTAATTGACATCAGTTTGTGGCCAAAGGCGAGACTAGGAATAAAAACTGACCAGTACACAGAGCGGTGCAGATACTGCATTACTGTGGATCCTTACCAGAACTCTGTTTGAGGCAGCGCCTTACACTCATTTCTCCGGTTTTGGACTGAAAACATCCTCTCAGATTTAAAGGTTCTGATTCTTGAACTGCTCCACTGATTGATGACATCACAATCACACCACGACTGACAGTGAAGTAGAAAATACAAAAGTAATTGGATAATACCGGGTCGGACAACACCAGAACCTCTCTGATTTAAATGCTGTTCTTTATCTTATAAGCATTTATTTCTCTTAAACATGTTTAATGATTCCTTCTCAGTGTAACACAAACCCAAAATGTGAAAATGTGTTAAAAGAAAACATTTGCATGAAACAGCTTTAAAGTCTCAAAATTTTGAAATTTGATAAATTACTAGGCATGTAAAGCTTTTGGAGCCCAGAAAATGTATAAAATGTATTAATCTTACAATACAATACTTTAGTCTTTATTACGAAACTGCTATGTTTTTTCACCCTGGAGAAACAAAGCTATTATGCATTCAGCTGTAAGATTGCATTAATGTTAGAGGAGGAAGACATAGATCCATCTTATAACCTCTAAAAAACTTGGAAAGCTATTAGAGAACAAAACGAAGTTAAGTTTGAACCTTTTCCTGTTTCCTCGTTTAACTCTCATTTACACGCAAAAAGACTGCAGCTCTTCAAGCTGGGGTTGTATCTCTTTTATCACAGTAATCTCCCAATAATAACCCACAGCTATGGTCCTCCTGATGTCTATGTGCAGCAGAAATGAAAATGAATTGCTCTGAGAAATGAAATGGACGCTGGACAAAAACAGCAGCTTTACCATCTCACGTGATTGGAAACTGAATTATTTTAAGTGTTTGGACTAAAGCCACACACTTAAATTCAGATTTCATTTCTAAAAAATTAAAGGTGTCCGTTTATCTTTGTGTTAAAGCGAATCACGGATTTGGAAAAGTTCACGTATTTCTGCAAGAAGCTGCTGTGTATGTGTTATTTACTGTCCAACTGTACGTTTCAGTTACAAGGTGTTTTTAAATGGTTAACAACCAGTATAACTCATTTACAATTGATTTAAAACTCTTTCAATAGCTGTGGTCTTAAACCATTAAGAGGTTTCCCCCCCTCCCCGATTCATTTATTTATTCATTTTGATTTTTTATGTATGCATAAAAAAGAAGAATAATTTCCATTTCTAATTGGACTATTAAAATTTATTATCAGGTTTTAGCAAACATGAGATGCAATTACCACAAGAATGGACAAAACACTACAACAAACTTAAACAATGATGATTTAAGAAAATACAACATCATTTCAGGTATGAGCAGCTAACAAAGACATCAGAAAAAAGGAATTAAAGTCTGTAAGGGTTGGGTTTCGGGCACCAGTAAGACCTCAGATCTGGTATTCCTGCCTCACCGCGATGCGGCCGAGTTATGGAAATTTACACACCGTCTTCCCTCCCGAGTCCTCTCTCGTCTCCTGGCGAGCCACGTGAAGCATCGCTGCTGCTCTCCCTTGCAGATTCAGCCCCCATGTGAGGCCCTGATGAGGCCACATTACTCCCTCGATCTGCAGCCTCAATTAACAGGCCACAAAGCCCCCTGACCTCTCCCAACCTCCGCAGACCCCCTTCTGCAAGGCCTGCAGCTCCGAGGCATGCCTGTGTTGGAAGCAGGGACAATTAGGGTGGAGGTGGAGGGGCGAGGGGGGTGGGGGCGAGTGGTGGTGGTGGGGTCGGTCAGTGCTCTTTTGTTCCGGGGGTGTCCAGCTTGGCCCCCTTCACCCCTGGTGTCTTTCATAAGAAGTGTGTAATAACTGCCTTTGTTGGTTTTTCCTCTTGTAATGGGTCCAGTGGGACGCCTTGTTAGTGCGCGAGGTGCTACGCCAGGGGACCTCGCAGGAACTTTGGGATTAGAGGCCGCCCCATTTTGTCCTCAATGTGATCCTTCCTTACCACAATGGTCATTCATGCCTCGTGGATGAATATGAATCTTCAGATCTTCCTAATTGTGAAAGCGTCTTTGTTCTAGCTAAGGGCCCAAAATTCAGGTTTGCTTAGTCATCCAAGCCAGAATTAAAGACCCGGTATGCCTTTTGAAAAAGGAAGAAAGGGTGGTATGTGTTACAGAGTGGCACATCAATGATATAATTATGTCAGTAAAGTAATAGGGACTGGACCACAGCTGCTTATTAATAAAGAAAGCTTAAATCCTTTTTCTTCTTATACTTCGTTTTGCAGCTGAAAATGTCAGTGGGCAGAACACGTTCGTGTTCAGTTTTGTTTTAAAAAACAAACTGTTTTTACCCTCTTTTTTACAACAAATATCAATACTGTATTGAACTGGTTAAATATGTATAATATTTGAACATTTTGAAGCATAGCTTGTTTAACTTCTCAGTGATCATCCACAGTTGCCTCCGTCAGGATTTCATGGATTTCAGGAGAGTTCTGGTCATAGCAGGTCGCTCTTCCACACACAGATTTGCAGTTGAACATTTGTGGGGGACCGAAATGCACACTGCCACTACTTTTGTTGATTTGGCATTCACAGGCTAGCCATTTTACAGGGAGGAAATTCAACTGAAGCACTCCCATGCACTCCTGGAGCACTGGAGGCAATTTCCCCTCAGTCAAGTGGCTGAAACCCTCTTCATCTGAACAACTTCCTGCATTTAGTCAGCACCCCCCACTGACACCTTTGCTCCATCATCCCCCTGCTTAGCTGGCATCAGTCACAACCTCTCAGCGGGTCTCTGCTCCTTCCAGAAAAGAGGCAACGGGGCTATAAAAACAGCTTTGTTTGGGCATATAGTATTAAAAAAACACATAAGTGGAAGAACCAAAATGTGACTGTACAGTTCTAGTTGTAGTTTTCATATTTAGTGGCATCCTTGAATCTTTTTTTTTCCCATGCAGATGCTTCCAGTGTTGCTTCAACATTATCCGCATTTATCTTTTTAACATTTTAACAAAAGAGTCTTGAGCTGACTCTGACAAGTGTGCAGGTCTTCATGCTTCTGCAAAGTGCTGATGTTTATTCTCACAGAACGGTGAAAGATCTCGGGAAAAATAAAGCTAATTCCTGTCTCCTAATAAATGTCGATTACAAAGAACTAAATGTAAAGTTACAATTATTCACCTTTTATTTTTTTCCCAAAAGGTTCGAGGGTGAGGAAATCCTTCTGCTCCACATAAATCACAATTATCAACTAAATGATTCATGTCAGCATGAAGGTCTGATGTCCTGTCAGCGTGTCAGATTGACAGTGATATTAGTCTTGGCCCATTATATCCTCTACAGGGCTGTCAGTGGGCTGAGGGCTCCCATAGGAGACCTGGACATCCTGAGGGAGCCTATTAATCTATTATGTTCACCTCCATAACAGCGTTAAGCACAACAATCGCATACAAGCTGGAGGCTGAGCCGCAGGAGGTTACAGCTGCACAAGACAAGCCAGCGCAGCCTGAGGGGCCGATCGGCTCTATTCCCATGTGCCTTGCTCGCTGATACGGAGAAGTTTAGTCACAAGGCCGAGAGTCTAGCATTGAATCAATTATGTATGGTGTCCGATTTGAGGAAATTGAGAAATATATCGTAATGGGATCAGTAAAGATTGGGACCTGAATTTACAAATACTGGGGTCTGAGTGAGTTTCTGACCCAATCTTTGACCAGTTGTTAATATGGACCAGCTCATTAAAAAGGATATATTTCAAGGTACATCAGTTAAAACAATTAACGTTTAACGGTTTACTTTCAAAAAATAATTAAAGCTTTGGCACAAGCGAGACGTCCACAGATAATTTTGACTTCTTTCTTTTAGTTTTCTTAAAAATACAGCAGGTATAAAGCCAAACAAGCACATCTCCAGAAGGCATATTGTACAATAGAATAATTACCATAATCATGATTATTTTTCTTTGCATTTTAATTAGCCCTATGAAGCTCAATTAAGCTCTTCAGTATGAGCGCCTATTCAGTAAACAGCTGTCCACCTGTCTTTTGGTTCTTGGGAAAAGGCTGCAGCGCCTGTTCACGCCGTGGCACCATCACCACACTGGAGGGGAGGGGGGAGATGAGGTTCATGCAGCCCCCGGGGGTGGGGGCTGGGGGCTGGGGGGTGGGGTCTGTATACAGGGTGATTAATTCTGCACAGCGGCAAGCAGGACATCAAGGTATTCAAATAGCTTGGTTTTCACAATTAAAACTTAGCAAAGACGTTCATATCAAAAACCAAAGAAATAAAAAAGCTAACGATGATCAACTTAAAATACCGTCAAACTTTTTTTCTTTTTGGTTAAAACTGATAAATTATGACATTATCTTTAGCAAGCATGATTAATGACGCTGTTCAGAGACTTGTTTGAGCAGACGTCTTGATCCAGCAGGTCATGGGAGAACAGGTGACCCCCGGAAAACTTGCAGGAAAGAGACGTTTTGAAAGTACGCAACCAAAAGACACGTCTTCTTCTCTCCAAACCTGCAGAATGACATTTCCAGGACTTATGATGCAGTATCAATAAACATAATCACATTACATGGATCACATAGCCTGTAAACTCTTTCTCACTGATTTAATTGCTCCGTATTTGCCACAGCTCATGACATCACAGCCTGGGAGTCTTTCTACGCATTCTCGCGCTGGGTAGATAACTTTATTTGAATTTTTTTCTTTTTAAAGATTGCCAGGAAAAGGGGGTGCGGTACATTTGCAACATGCTGATGGTTACTTCCTGTTGCCTCCATGTTTACTTTTTTTCTCTTTCCTGGTTATATCCTGCTTTTTCCTTGTATATTTCCCATTTTCTCTGTTTTTACTTCCTGTTTGAATCTTCATGTCCATATTTATTTTTGTTTCTTTCCTTTGTCTTTCATATTTATGATTTTTTTTCCTTTCTTCATTTTGTGTACTTCCTATTTCCTTTGTGTTCAATGTTTACTTCCTGTTTCTATGTGTTTTTCCCTGTTTCCTTCTTTGTCTGATACTTCCTGTTTCCTTTTGAGTTTATTTCCACATTTAGTACCTGTTTCCTTCCTGTTTCCTCTTTTTGCTTCTTGTTTCTTCCATGTTTGCTTTTCCATTTACTCCATACTTATTTCCTTCCTCTTTTTTCGTATTTATCTCTTGTTTCCTTCCTGTTTCCTCCACCAACTTGCACCCCTGGGTTTTGTGATACCAACCGCTTGTTGTCATTTTTCTGTCCCACTATCTCATTGTTACCATTACCATTGTTACCACTGTTTTCCATATCACATCACATCCATGACAACTCTATGGGGGTGGATTTCTTTCTCTTTTTTTTTTCTTTTTTTTTTGTGTACCACATCAAGCACAAAAACTTATGTAGAATATGGGATGTGGACTTTTGATTGACGCCTGGCTTAGTTAATGGGTAGGTATCATCACTTGCTCCTCAGTTATTGTCATGCTACGAAGCTTAGCTATACAGTTGCAGTGACCCGGGCTCACCTAAGCCCAAGCTCGTGTCTGATTTCACCACCAAAACAACATTTGAAATTGTATATTTTAAAACAAACTATCACTACTACTTTGCAACTCCTCCAGCATGTGTCAGCTAAAGACGATGGGAGCCATGACCATCTTTGATTGATGAAGGTGGGGGTGTTTCAGCAGGCTCCCAGGTCCTGTTCATCTTGTCCATTTAGCTCCAGGATTTAAAAAAGTGGGAAAAAAAGTATTCTAACTAAGCTGTTATATGTAGAAATTATGCATTGGATATAGACTTCTCCCACATTCTTTCTGTTACAGTTTCACAAACACACAAAAAGGAGTTTCTGTATAAGAAAAGGCAGTTTCCCCACAGTTATTAACACATGCAGTTAAAAGTAGACATTTCCCTGCTGGAGATCCATCCCAGCAAGAAGAAATCCTCCAGAATCACACCCAGATAGACTGCACAGGAAGCAGGACAAGATGCTACAAGTAGACTGGAAACACACAGCAGAGATGCTGTTAGTATATATCCTGCTGCTCTGAACAGGTGAAGCTGCTTTTTCAAATGAAGTTGCTCTTTTAAACTCATAAAAAGACACCGTCTCTAGGGGAAAGGGAAGTTACCTGGAAAAGATGGTTCATAAGATTACACTATCCCGGTTAGGGTTAAAGCCATTTTATGCAGCAGCTCGTGAGGGAAAAGAGACGTGAAATACACCAGATGTTTTTGGTAAAACTCAAAGTTATTTGGTTCCCAGAGGGGTGTTGGAATTAGGGAATACAACAATGACATAAGAAAATAACACAACCTCTCCAATGTGAAGTGCTGAATTGAAAGAAAAGAAAACAAAGGCAGCTACGACTTTAAACTAACAAATAGCATACAAACTTCCAACAAATGGAAAAAGTTCAAACTAAAGTACCAGTTAATGATTATAACGATTTACAATGAGCTCAGTACATACAAGGATGATCAAGCACAGAGTTCATACAGTGAGTTCAGCAGTACAGGTGGTAAACTGGAAAATCAGTCGTCCCAACATTAGGACCGCGTCATTTTTTAATCTCCATCTTGTCGGTAGATTGGCAGGGTGGATGAACATCAGACCAACTGGGACAGCAGGGCGGCGGGACGCTAACCTGAGGGTATGACAGAGAACCCAGTCCCCAGCATGGGATCACACAGCATATTTGGATCCTTAAACATACTTAGGTAAAAGGTGGAGGT
>JAOWBL010000008.1:16626062-16639749 GCA_028564865.1 Zenarchopterus dispar
TTTTTTTTTTACATTTATTATAGAGTTTGATTTGATGTAGATGATATTTGGAAAATATGTATGTATGTATGTATGTATATGTATATATATATATATATATATATATATATATATGTACATGCATAGACACACACCATTCCTAAAACATGATGTACATGCTTCCATAATATACTTACATGCTATAATAGTTTATTTATTAGAATTTGAACAAACATCATTAACAGATTTCATCCACCTTGATTATTTTACTTATTTTAATACAGACATCTCGGGAAAAAAATAGCATCTGAAGCTTTGTAGCACTGGCAGCGCATGAAGAGTGAAAGTGTTTCCCGTGTTTGAACTGTGTGGAAAGATAAAGTAACCTTTTCCTCTGTTGTTTTACCTTCTTTTCACTTCATCCATCTCATAAAGAACGTCTTTCTTTTATGTATTTTACTGCTGACACTCACCATCCCTCCTGCTCTTCATCTCTCCTGGTTAATTATCTGTTGGCATCCACTTGCTGCTAATGAGACCGCTAAACTGTCCAGACAGGCCTCGGGTGCGTGTGTGTGTGTGTGTGTGTATCTGTGTGTGTGTTTTTAGAGTTGAACTGTGCAGTGTGAGTGCGTCTACATAATTACAGACATCATTTATAGCCTCCCGCAGGAATGTGTATGTGTGCTGTCGAAGATTTCCATTCCGATTTACACATGCACACATTCATCTGTTGTCACACTGCCAGCCTGCTAATTTAAAGAGCATGGCGCGTGAGTGATGTCACTCATCATATCATCACTTCAGGCTTTCTCACCGCTGTTTCGCCAGCCAAGCGTGATGGGGCAACAGGTTTATGGTGTTGAGTCAAGACCCGACAGCTTGACGTGGGGTATTATGTCTGTTTTGTTTTTCCCTTTTGTTGTTTCAGAAATTGCGTTTTGTATACTGTGGCTTGAGAGGCAGTGATGAAGAGTCTGTCATCTTGCTGACACATGCTTTAATGGGATATCCAGAGCCGTCGTCTAACCCCCATACTGTACGGCCCACTGAGGCGAGGGTGGTACATGAAATAAAAGGAGCGTGGGAGTGCGATACTTAGTGAGGTGTATGGATGGAATTAGTTAAATTGCAAGCAGAGACCTATTTCCATTTCTAGTTGACATGTCTTTGACTTGAATCAGAGCTGAAAACCTCAAATCTTAATTTTTGTGGGGGATTTTTTTTTCAAGACTCACAATGACTTTTTTTTTCCTTTTTTTGGCATATTAAGACTTAAAGGTGAATATAAATTAGATTCAAATGCTTCTAGTAGTCAAAACAGACACTTTCCTTGTGAATCAACACCTGAGTTGAGATCATGTTTTCAGTTGCCTAAAAGACTTCACAAACCCAAAAGTCCAAACTAAGGCCATTGTTTTATTTGCATTATGTTAATTTGATCCAGGTTAAGGTGCCACATCCTACAAGATAATCTGAGCCAAGTCATCTGCTCCACAGATGATTTTTGTCATTTTCCTGTGGTGTGTGAGGTGAGTTAGGAGTGGTAGAATCGCCTCGGAGGAGAGTTTTAGCTGCCTCAGCACAAAAGTGAAGATATCCAACGAGGTGAATATTTGCTGATAAGTCTGATAGCAGAAATCCATCTAACATTGTGGATTTTTGTATGAAATGCAACAACAAATAGCCAGAAAGGCAGTGAGATTATGAAAAAGTAAACTACATTTTTAACTTTTAAATTTTTTTTTTTTTTTAGAGCTTAAACACTGCCCAAGTTGCATTTGAGTGCTAAAGATTCTGCAGGACTTCACATGCTCTCTGGTTGCATTCACGAATTGAAGTTTTTATTGTTTACTTTTTTCAAAACTGTTAAATCTCTTTTGTTTTTGTCATCATGTTGGGTTTCTCATATTTTGAAAAATTGTGTTCAAAATGATTTTTCAAGATCATTTATTGTAGGTCAGCCTCCAGCTTTGGTTTTCCCAGAATATCTTTATAGTTCACGCCTGCATCCAGCTGACGCCGCCTGCGTGGGGAAGTGTCTTTTTGTACTCTGCATGATTGGTTTGTTGTTTTTGACGCTGGCATCTTGTCATCTCATCAGTTGGCCTGTTGTTTGAATGAAAAAATAAATGGAGTAGACAGATTCATCCCATTGCCAGTAATACTGTGGTCTCACCACCAGACAGTTTTCACTTTTCCGTTGTTCATCTTCTTCCAATAATTTTACATTTTCTTCTTGTTTTACAACATAATTTTTCTTCTTTATATTTGCTCCCACGTCTCATCTTCTCTTTCTGACAACGTCTTGCTTTAACCCCAGGTTATCATTCTTAAAACGAAAACCATGGATGCTACTTCAGCATAGTTGCTATAGCAACAAGAAACACTCCCCCCTGCCCCCGTTTGATCCAAGGAACAGCCAGTAAAATCCAAAACAATTTTACCGGACGGCTGATTCTCATCAGATTCCGTGAAACCAGTCTCTCTCATAAACAGACACTCACACACACTTTTACCATCAGTTCAGACCACAAACTATTCCCACCACTTCCACTCGGTCCCCTACTGTCCTGCCTAATTCTGTGAAACCACAACCTCCATTGCACATTTATACCCTATTTGTGAAGACTCGTTGACATAATCTATTGCTTTGACTGAAAATCAATTCCTTACCCTGGCCTGAGTTTGTAAATCACACAAAGTACTTGCACAAAGAAACAAACTACACAGCTTTTATGACTTATGATGAAAACTCTTAACTAAACACTCTTTATCGGGTTTAACCAAGTTTTCAGCTGCACAGAATCAAGTTTTAATCCTGACTTCATTTAAAGCTTGGACCCTAAGCCGAACCCTCCTAAACTCCTCCAAAAAAACCATATTTAACTGAAACTAGTCCTCACAAACATGGACTCACAAGTACACACACACATTGTGCTTTTTAAGCGTCCCGGGGGGGGGGCAGAACTCCACCGTCTGATGCACAGCAGAGATCAAGAAGATCAACAGATGAGAGCAATTAGTGATGAAGAGGAAGTCACGAGTGTGTTTCTCATCTGAAGCCATGCACAAACACGTGTTTGTGCAGACACGACATCCATATCGTATACAGGCCTCTCTTCTTTGGAGAGTTTTAAATAATATAACATTATCAGTCTCAGTTCATGCTGTTTTGCTCTCATCCTTCTTCTCACTAGGAAGTTATTTCATCACAGCATTGAGTTTCGGTCTGTTTTTGGTGTAAACCGCTTTTGAATTCAGTTTTAGAGACATCAATGAGTGTTCAGTTTTGGTAAATGCTTCCCAGGCCTTCGGACTGAAATGACTGCTCAAGAGTTTTCTTCTTCTGTTTAAATCTTCATCATTTCTCCCTTACGTGTAATAAAACTAAAACACAATGCTGTCATCAGTTTTTGTGTGTGTGTGTCTAGAGGGAGTGACATCATCATAAAAGAATTTTTTTTTTAATTTTTCTATTATTGTCAGATTTCACCTCTGCTATTCGGTCTCAAAAAAACCCCCGGCGCCTTGTTGTAGTTTCAGGAAACACGAATAATGAAAGTTGTCTTATTGTCATCGCAGCACTTAATCAGTATCCCTGCTTTTATTTTTTTTAATTTTTTGGTTTCTTTATTTTGACCTGTTAGTTTCTGCCGAAATGGTAAAATTGTGGCAAGAATTAAAAAAAAAAGAAAAAAGCTCACTTTTACTGTGTAGTTTCTTTTTTTTTTTTTACACTTGTCTTCTTTCACAGTTTGAGAATTTTTTTTTTTTTAAATTAGACAGTACTGAATGATTTGACCTATGTTTGGTTTTTAGTGAGTTTTTTTTTTTTTTTTTAAAGCCATATTTTGGTAAAAATTCAAACATGAGAAACTATGCAACAACTGAAACCATCTTTAGGGACTGCAGCCGATGCTTTCTGTCATTTGGCAAGATCTCCAGAAGATGCTGGTCCATCACTAGTCAACATGAAATTATGTTTACCCTCCTGCTCTGTTCATTTGTCAGGAACAGCAGTGGTGTTCCCGGTGCATGTTTAATTATCCAAAAGATGTCCAAAATTATATGTTGATTACACTGATTAAGGCAGTTTCATACTGAAAAAATAATTTGAATTATTTTTCCTAGATCTTCAAACTTTGAAATGGATCAATTTGACCCAGAACATAACAGGAGGGTTAAAAACCAAAAAAAGAGAGGGGAAAAAAAACAGTTTTAACTCAGGCATGTCCAGTTGTATTGTACTCATTTAACCAGAAACTTTACTTAGACATTGACAAATAAGCAAACCTTTTTTGTGTATTCAAGCAGATGTCATATAAATGTTCAGCATTTATTTTGAGATAATTCTTGAGAGCCAACTCTTTACAAAGTCTGTGCCTCCAAGACACAGTAAGATTAAATAAACTACTGTTAATTTCAATTTCTAAATTTTACTTTTCTGAATGCTTGAATGAAATGATCCGTTTCCTGCAAATGTCAAATTCATTTTCACTTTTATACATCTTCTGGTGTAACCAAAACTTGTAAATGCAGAGATAATTTAGTCTGACGCGGCCGCAGCTGATTGACATGATTTCTGCAAGAGAAGAGTCAAGTTTCCTCGAGTGGAACCAGGAAACACCCCGAGAACCAAAAGCGTGTATGCGTCTCTTTGTCTCGCTCTTCCTGGCAGTGTGACACACACACACACGCGCGCGCACGGAGACACAGATACAGACGCAGACACACATCTTCCTCCCTGTGGTTCCCTCTCTCGTGTTTCAGAGGACCGTGGGGCTGGATGTCCATTTTTTAACGAGAGCGACAGCCTTTGAAGTTTGTAATGATTCAAAGCACTCAGACCCCCCCGTCCCCCACCACCACCTCCTCCCACCCTTGCACCCCCCCTCCCTACACACACACACACACACACACAGACAACCCCACTCAGATGACACATTGAGAGTCTGTTGTCTAATGTGTCTCCCTTTTATCTTTTATACTGTTGCCCCTTTTCTTTTCACTCAGAAGATAAAATCATTCCGTCTATCATTTTCACTCTCTTCCTCTCACCACTTTCTTCTTTTGTCTGCCTCAAATGACATACCAACCGCCACCCCCTCGCCATTTCTTTTTTTTTTTGCTCAGTGCCATCAGGCCCAAGACGAGATAATAACGCCCGAGCACGCCCGGCATGACGGAGCAAAACGGACACGACGGTTGGAGCTGTAGCGAGAGGAGAATAATACAGAATAATGATTTATGTTCTTCATAAATCATTATTATTGCCACTTTTAGTCTTGAGTCATGTTCTGTTTCCCATATGAGAGTAGACAATGTAATAACTTCTAAAAAAAAAAAAGAAAAAGCCCCATTCACATTAAAGTGCTCAAATTATGCTTTTTTGTGTGTGTGTTTTCTGATGTATCTACTATTGATTTTTATCAGCTTAGATTTCAGCAAAGGCTCAAAAAATAAATTAAAAAACTGAGGTAAATGTGCAGTATACTGTAATACTTTAGTGTACAAAAATACTTAGTTTTCAAGATACCCAGAAAACCTATTCTGGAGAGTTTTTTTTTTTTTTTAAATAAATATTGGTTCTTTGTGACCTCATACAGGGTCAAATTTCTTCATATGGTGATATTGCCGAGTTTTAAACATGGAAATGTGAAACCGCGCAGGAAGAATCATGTTTTCCATCTCCGTAGATCTTAATAGATTTTAACAAGCTTTTTGCTTTTGTTTCATTTGTTTTTGGCTGCATGGGAAAGTTGGACAATCATGGCGCAGTAGATGCAGTGGGCCAGGGAATGTACCTTTTTTTTATTTTTAAAAAAAAAAAAGTCTTTCTTATAATGACTGCTTTAATGTCAAGGCTTAGTAAATCATTGGATTTTTGGAAAAAAAATACATAAAATTGAAAGTTGGTGCTGGTCCGTTACTAGAAACGTGTCTGAAATGCAGTAAGTCAACTTCTGTGTGTTGTATTACACATTTTAGTGCAAACCATGTACGTAAAGGTTTGTTGGGTCTCACCACTAGTGCATCTCGTGATTAAAAAAAAAAAAAATTTCAGTGACAATCGCATGAAGACAGCCTCGACTCTTGGAAACTATGAAGTCAAAGGTTTTGGGCGATGGCACAGTCAGCTTTTCTTTTTCTTAGCTGCAGACGTTTTCTGACTCAGACGGCCTGTTGTGGGGTTTCCTGGTCGACGCGTGTGAACTCTGGTTTTTACAGAAAAACCTGTACATAGATGGCGAGCGACTGGCAGACCCTTGATGTTACACAATAGCAGGTGAAGAGCATTTACTCAACAGACAAATCCAGCTTTAGACTTTGCGGTCATCTACCGGGAACGTGTCTGAAAAAATTTCAGGTACTGAGGTCATTTAAAGAAAACTAACCATTATGTTGAAGCCGTGTATCTGAGAGGAGTTGTGAAGCACGTATTGAGAAAATAAAGCATAAATATTTCACCTAATAAATTTCATTTTCTGTGACAGAATTTGTTTGGTTAGTTCCCTTTTTCAAACAGATCAATGACAGCTGTTAATCTCATATGTTGTGAGTTTGATGGACATCTTCGCTGAGGAGTGCCGTGAAGTCTTCTGCGTCACAGGTGTCACTGTTGACTGGTTGTACGCGGGCGGCTCTTTGATCTGAACTCTCCAATTGCGTCCTTTAAATCAAAAAATAGTACTTACACAAACAGTGCGCTTTTCTCTTAGGTTGTTCCTGAGGTATTCTTAGGTTGTTCCGGAGATATTCTTAGGTTGTCCCTAAGGTATTTGTCCGTCAGCCCTCCGACGCAGCTTTTTGGGGTGCCTTCATAGAAAATCTTGGACATGACCATCGACCTGGCCACGAACTTAGGAATGGGCCACAAACGCTGGATTCTTATAAATCTGCCTCAAGGAGATCTTAGGAAATGGTTCAAACTTTGAGTTTACGTTAAACAAACAACAGCTTCAGCCCAAAATTACACAAAATAATGTAGACAGGGGGATGTTCTCGAAACTGACATGCACACTTTCAGGTGTGCGGCACCACGTGCACGTTCGTAGGAGTCCAATAAAACGCTCACGGGGACGCACAGGCAGGTGGTCAAGGTGGTCTGAGAAAACAACAGACAAGCTTTTCCCTGGAGATGCTGTCTCCTTTACAGTCATCCGTTTACACACACACACACACACACACACACACATATCCCAACCTGTTATTAACCCTGCAGCCCTCTAATAGGCAGTTTCTGAAGAGACAGGGACGGACAGACCCACAGAGAAATAGAGAGTATGACAAGAGGATGTGGCTGAAGGGGGCTGGCGAGCTATTACACTTTGATCTTAACCTCTCCGATACACGCACACACACACAAACACACTATTAATAACCACCGTCTTGCTTTCCGCTCATAGCCTCGAGGTGAGGACACCACGTTTGCTACCAAAGTGTGTGTTGTGTTGTGTTGTGGCTCCCGACTGTCTGGTATTGTTTGCCACAAACGGGGCAAAGAATAATGCCGACTTTAAATCGACATTCGTGCATCTTCCCCTGCTGAGTTTACACAGCGATGTCACACATGCACTAATAACCCTTCCGTGCACTAATAACATACACATGCTCAAAGGAATTTGGTCACATCTTGAACATTTGTTGAAATATGCATAATACAAAGAATAAAAACATGTCAGCATGTCTTTTATAGTAGTTTTTTTTTTTTAGGCGTTTCAACTATGTTGCTCCATTTTACCACAATAAGTAATCTTAGAGAGACAAAAAACATAATTTACTACATTTTCTAAAACATATTAACAATTCTACCTACGTATCTTCAGGTTTATACACACCTCAAACCCCATTAAAAACAGAAAAAGAAATTCCTAATTTTTTCATCAGTTACTGTTACAACTTCACAAGATGAAACTTTTTTGTTTATTTTTGTTTTTCGCATGTTGCATAAAGTTTAACAGCCACAAACAGAAATATCTGTTTTCTTTTCTGTGGGCTGATTTAAGTCGGTGAAGCTTTGTCCTGCAAGTGTTTTGTTGATTTGTGGACTTCGTGAACAGTTATGAATGTAGTGGCCAACCTTAATGAAAATAAAACAAAAGCAGATGGGGAAAAAAAAGAACAAGACAATAGTCTGTTCTGTAGTCTGTGTATAATGATAATGCATTTCCTTGAAATGTTAAATGACTCAAAGCAATTCTGCGAAGATCTCTGAGCAGTCTGTGGCCAGGTAGAAAGTGTGTTTGTGTGTGTGAAATAAAGACATTGAGATCTCACATTTATTTACTATCAGATATTATTTGTTTTAAAGGTTGAGGGAGTGATGGTTCCAAGAAGCATTTTTTGTTTTATTTGTAAAACCTATTTTTATATTCTGATAATAAATAATTATATGACTGTCCCTGAGATTAATCTGAAAAATGTGTCATTCATTCGTGCAGACTCGGTGTGTGTGACCTGTTGAAACTAAAGCTGGAAGCGGGGAACTTTTATTATCAGTGGACTGTCCTCAATCTTCAAGAATGCACCAAACAAGTGGTGTTAGTCTTTCAAAAACCATCTTATTGTTGTAGATTTTCCAGGCATCACATACTCAGACTGTGATGCATCATTTCCACCTGTACAGTCAAGAAAACTATTTCAGTACAGGTGGATGGATAAATGGTTTTGTTTTTACCATTAAAGCACTTTGTGCTACATTTTACCGTACAATAAGTGCTAAATAAATAAAGTTTGATTTGATTTGAAATTTTCTTCTGTTGGAGAGAAGCTTATTTTAGTGTTATTTTTGGAAAACTGTCATGGAGCACTACTATGACAAAATAAAAAATAAAAAACACTCAGCAAGAAATAAGTAAAAAAGTTGGCCTGCCAGGGGTAGCTTATAAGTAAGATATGTATTTGTATGGTAAGTGAACAATTAATTACATTAAAATAAGAACATTAGATATTTTTAATCATACTATAATTGCCTGATTATATTTATCTATATATTTCTTCTCCTATTTAGCCTTTTTTTTCCCCACCAGTTCCTTTTATCTAGTGTCCCTTGGACATTTAACAAAAGTTTAACATTTTTTATCTACACCAGAGGAATTTCAGAGAGGAAATAATGAAAAGTGGAGTTTAACGCACTTATATGGATGGGTAAATTTCAAGTTTTGTCATATCGTGGCAAAGAAACCAAATATTTCAACAAACAAAACAAAAGTAAAGCCAGAGTGTCTGCGTTCCACATCTGATCCGACAAGTGAGAGAAAAGTTCTCCACAAACTTAAAAAAAGGTTTAAAAAAAAATTTATATCAGTGTCTGGATATGTTTACATGCACACAAGAAACTTGGACATGAGCAGCTGGTCTGAAGTCAGGTAACAAGAGAAAACCAGGATGATGCAACTCTCTACTGCTGATAAGAGGGTTTCAAGAGGTTTGAAGATGACAACAACCTTTAAAGTGAAAACATCTTCAGTCTCACACACACACACACACACATTTTGCCCTCTGTGTTCCAGTAACCATATAAAACCCTCAAGGATGTTTAAAAACAATCATAGTTAACTAAAGTGCTTTACAGGTAGACGATGAAAGAATGGAAATGAAGCAAATCGAAACAGACAAAGTAAAAACAACCAAAAATGGAGAGGTAAGTTCCTCCAAAGAACAGTGACTAAAATGAACCTCTGTTTCAGAGTCTGGATCGATTTATTATGTCTGACTAGACGATCTAAGCGCTCTCACCGAAGTATAAAGATGGAAAAGTTCACAAAAAAAAAAAAAAGAGGACGCCAACTAATTTAAAACCTTAAAAACTAGCAGTGACATCTCACAGTTGGTTCTAAAATGAACCGATCCACTGCAGAAAAGCTGCTGATGTGAACGGTCTGCAGGAAGAGATTATTGTGGTTTAATAAAGAAAAAAAGAAAAAGAAGTATGAGGCTCCACATGTGTGAGACTCGGGAAGGGCCGACAGTGGCTTTCTGCTGAGTCAGCTCACTCATCATCTGCATGTGTGTTCCAAGTGGATCATCTTGTGCAAGATTAATCTGATAAATTCATCTGTTTTGCGTCATAATTTGGTTGCATTTAAAAGAAAAGAAATTACAACAGAAACTGGATCGATTGTAATGATTTCGCTAAGTAACAAAATCTCCCAGCTGTCGATGGAAGCCTGCGATGTACATACTTGTGATTAAACCCTCGGCCCCAAAGGTTCCTATGAGTGGTGGCTTCGTGCGAATCTCCCAGTTTGTATAAAATCTGGAGTTTCTAAACATTCATGGGGGAGGAGGGGAAGGGGGTGGGGGGCATAGTTTCCTACAACCTTTTGTGGGAACTTGGTATGGCTGTTGTTCAATTCACAAGAGCAACTTGAGGCATTCTTGAGAAAATGAGACGATTTTTCTGCCGGATGCTGGTCATAGAGTTTATATGATCTCTCTCTAAGGGTTCCTTGGAACCTACCGACGGTATATTTCTGGCCATCTCACAAAAATTGTTGTGGGAAGGTGGCCTTTATGGGACACAATGTGCAACTGAGCAATCTCAGTTCGCTGGTCAGAAGATCCTACGACTTTCAGCACATTTTGTTGGACTTTATAAGTGACAGCTGTTCAATATCTCCAAACATCTGTGTCTTGATTGTTTCGTATTCTGGGATATTTGTGGAAACGTTTGTAATTTCCTAGATGGCAATCATGGTGAGAAGACCGTAGCTGCACCTTCTACAGCTGCAGGAAGAAGAAGATGATGATCTAGTGGTTGTAGCCGCTGCTTTCTTTCGGCTGCTGCTAAGCGGCACATATGAGGCGTACTTCCGGTTTACACATCTCCATTTAAAAGGTGTTCATGGGAACGCTGTAAGGGCCACCCAAGAACAACTTAATTTGTTCTTGCACCACACTTATACAAACATAGTGCATTGTTCTCTCAGGTTGTTCCTGAGGTATTCTTAGGTTGTTCCTGAAGTATTCTTAGGTTGTTCCTTAGGTATTCATCCGTCAGCCCTCCAACGCAGCTTTTTGTGGTGCCTTTGTTGAAAATCTTGGACATGACCATCAACTTGGCCATGACATTAGGAACAGGCTACAAATGCTGAATACATAAATACCAACACACACACACACACACACACACATACATAAAATATATATCTGAACAAGGTCTGCTCTTGGAGGCATCACCGTCAGCATCAGGACATCCTGGTTGTCCTGTCTGGACCTGCTGCAGTTGTCAATCCTTCTGAGGATTTCTCAGCCGCTGTTTTTGTCTAAAAATACAAATATCTACCCTTACACTGTTATGAGACAAAAAAAATTAAAATTTTAAAAAATGCATTTCAGCAGATCTTTTTTGCAGCTCCGCTTCCCCTTCTTTGGTCTTCAGCGTCTGGGCCCTCTTTGCCTCTTCATCTCCCTGCTGTCCTTCCACCTTGTCAACCCCCCCCCCCCTCCACTGGCTCCTTCCAGAGGAGGTAAAAGGTGCTGATTACTGAAGTGAATATCAGTATCAGTATATCATTTATACTCCTTATACTGTATAAGATTTTCATGATTTTCGCCATGATTTTCAGGGTGGTATACCTCATGTTGTTCACACTTTATAGGGAACTTTCTCACAGTTCACATAAAAATAAACCCATAAATGAAGCATTATGGCTCCATAGCCCATTACAGTCATGTATAAATTTGTCTCTCTCAGATTACATGTAAAAATGTTTGATATCTCAGTTCAAATAAGACTTTGTAAAATCTAAACTTGTCATAACCTGCACTGTTCCATCATTTTGCCAAAGTATTTTACAGTCTCCATAATCCATATTTTATTACACTACACTGAAGTCAAGTCTAGATGCTAAAACCACAAGCAGAAACTACTTATGCAAATCATTAGTTTTTGGTCTCTCTGTTCATTTCATGTGGAGGTTGTAAAAAAAAAAAAAAAAATTGGTTAACCTTGTCAGTGGACATAGTCTTGTCTTCTTTCCAGGATAAACTCGTATTTAGTTTAGTAAACTCATGTGCATTTACCCAGAGGTGGTAGAAGTACTCGCATTCTACACTTAAGTAGAAGTACAGATACTTGTGTAAAAAAAAGACTCGTGAAAGTAAAGAAGTACAGAGTCTTAAATGTACTTCAGTAAAAAAGTAAAAAATATTTTTTGCTGTCAATGATAGACACATTTTTGATAACTTGGCAAAACAAAAAAATTCAGACACTTTTATTAACCCGCTGGTACCAAGAACAAAATCCCTGGACTGATTCAATTTATTGCAATTTAAAAATAATTAAGGCTGAACTGACCAGAGGTCCAAGAGTATTTCTAAATTTGCAAAAAAAAGAAATAAATAAAATAAATAGACATCCATAAAATTATAAATAAGCCAATAAGATCACCTATAAATACACTTTAATATTATGTGTTTTTTTCAGATTAGACAGCAAATTCTTGTACATCGTACATTTTTGGGTTTTAGGTTTAGGCACAAGACACAGCATTCCCCACGAATCAATCATTCTTGGAGCAACAACATCAAACATCTGTCCATCTACACCCTGTGGTTCCTCTACAGGGTCATGGGGTCTGCTGAAGCCTATCTCAGATCATTTCAGGCGAAAGGCCGGGGTACACCCTGGAAAGGTCACCAGTCCATTGCAGGGCCACATATACGGACAAATAACATCAAACAGTTCTTTTAAATATGACCATGGATGGGGAACATCTTGCTTTTCCGATTTTGCTGTATTGTCTGACTTGATAATCCCAGGATCCCTCACTTCCTCAGTGTCACCCTGCAAATTTCTCCTCCATCATAAGCATGCACTCACTTGGTTTCCCTATTTAGTTTGTAATGTCTTTTACACCATGTCTTCATCTGTGGAGGTTGGAAAAAGTAACTACCTAGCCCTTTTTGATAAAGTAAAGAGTTGAAGGTACAGACTTTGTGATTAAATATAAGCAGTAAAAGTAAAAAGTCTTCAGGAAAGGTAAAGTACGGATACCTGAAAACTCTAATTAGCTACAGTAACAAAGTATTTGTACTTCGTTACTTCCTAACTGCATGTACCACATCGGGGGTTAGTTGACTACATGCATTTACGACAGTGCAGTACCGCTACAGAGTTGTAGGGGGCGCCAGAGAAAACACACAGCTTTTCTTCAACGTGGCATCTCTTTCTCATTCCACAAAAACCATTAATTTACTACATTTTATTAAAGCTTTTAACTAGTATATATGTGAACTAATTTTCAAATTCTTACACTCTACTTTAAAAACTGCTTAAACCCTATTAAAAGCAGGGAGAAAAAGATTTTTTTCATTACTAATCACAATTTCTCAAAACTTTCATGTATCTCTGTTTTATGCTTGATGCACAAGCTTTTCAGACCACAAACAGATGCAATTTCTTTTCTGGGGACAGTGTCTGAAGTCAGTGTGTTACGAGTGACTCTGAATGCTTTTTCCTGCACGTGTTGGGGGCAAGTGAACTATTTTGAGACATGATTAAAGTCTTTTGTTGATTTGACTAAGATGCCAATGGGAATGTGGACTTCATGAAAGTAGCAGCCAACCCTAAATGAAGAAGAAGAAGAAGAAGAAAATGAACAAGCTCCTGACTCTGTATACAAAATAGTCTGTTCTGTAGTCTGTGTATAATGATAATGCATTTCCTTGAAATGTTAAATGACTCAAAGCAATTCTGCGA
>JAOWBL010000008.1:16648669-16665562 GCA_028564865.1 Zenarchopterus dispar
AACTTCCAGAAAACTGCAGGAATGCCGAAACCCTCCGTTTATTTAAATCAAAGTTTACAGCTGACTTGGAATTATTTAACCATTCTGAATTTAAATTTAAACAATACCATTTTTAGTACTAGCTTAAGCTAGCTTTTTCTTTAGTGCATCACTACATTGTAACCTAGAATATGAGCTCTGTACATACTACCTCTTCAGAAATAAAAATTCATGCTCTTATATTTTGATAGCCCACCTTTTCTTTGACTGTTTACCGTGACATCACTTCGATAAGCTTATGCAATATCATTTTTTTCCTGGTCTCCATTTTGCCATATATTGAAAATGAGAGATTTGGATTTCCTTGAGCTCACCACTGAATGTTCTTGAACACTGTGATGGTGCTACTCCATGTGTGTAAATGATGTCTGTAATTTGAGTGTGATGGAATCCTGTCATCTTAGAAGATATCTGGAAAAATGTCAAGCAGTCGTCTGACCTCACATTTTGGACTCATGACACTGAAGAACTGAGATCTGAGTGAGCGAAGCAATGCCAGATCATAGCAGATTTGCACAGTCAGCACTTGCCATAATAGTTGCACCACTTTCACCACCTCTCCTCTTACTCTGACTTTTCACTGATCTGCAGTCCAATCTTTCTGCTTCCCAGTAAACTGAATGTTGTTTTGCTTAATTCGCCTCACCAATAAGTGGTTTTCTCAAGGCTACACTGCTCTTTAGTCTGAACTTAAACATTGTAACGAGTTTAACTGTTAGATTTCACCCGAACTTTCATCTTTAATCACTTTTTTTCCTGACCACATTTTTCGTACGTCACTCTTGTTTTCTCTTCAGTCATCACTTTCTTGGTCTTCTGTGTTGTGGCATTCACAGTAACTGTGAGATACTTTCATTGTTATCGATAAGGGATAACAGTGGCACAAAGTGACAGACAAATTTTCGAAGGGACAGCAGGAGCAGGACTCCAAAATTGGTTTGGGGGGCTTTTGCAAAAAGATTGCCAGAGCCAGACGAAACGTCTAAAAAAAAGTAATCAAACATCAGTTCAAATAAAATTTAAATTGATACTTAAGCATGAATGAAACTTATTCATGTTGGTTTAACCTGATTTTAGCAGTTTTTCCTTATGTCCTTGGTTCTTTTGTTTTATTCATCGACACTAAGAACTTGAACCTTTTCCAAACAGATAACAGCGTTTCCATGACGACAGGATGTGTCTTCCAACTTGGTTGCTTAAGCAACAAGAGGCTGGTTACTCCAACGGTTAGGATTAAGTAACCTTTTTGTTTGTTTTGTTTTTTGGTGGGCAGCTTTTAATCAAGCCAGGGACTTTACTGGGCTGGTACCTGACAACTGTGAAACAGCTTGTAAACCGTCATATTTCATGTGGTAAAACATTTATAGGAATATGAGTGGGCTGTTTGTAGACTTTTGTTGTATTTTGTATTTATTTATGTACGGGCCATAATTCTGAATTTCAAGGCATTTAATACAGATAAACAACAAAATGTTATAGATTCCCCTTCCCCTCTTTCACTCAGTTTCACAGCTTTATTTTTGTGATATCTTGCTAACAAAAAAAAAAAAAAAAAAAAAAAAAGGATCAAATGTCCCTAAAATATCTCAGAAGCATCTGACGAGTGTTTGTGTACCTTCAGGTGTTTTTTTTTTTTGGTCTCTATTCCACAAATGTAGTCAATCTGGCTTTAGGTCATTTTAGCTGTTAATTTCACATCAGTGGTGTTTAATTGATCTGGACCAGTTATTGTATAGTTACAGATCTTTCATATCCTGATAGAGGAGTAGGAACTAAACGGAGTAGTTTTCTTGAACTAACTGGATCTTTACTAACTACTGGGGGTGATGGGTGGGACTAGTTTTGTTTTTACTGTGAAACCACTTTGTGCTATATTTTATTGTATGAAAAGTGCTATATAAATAAAGTTTGATTTGATCATTTTGATTCCCCTAGTTCTTGTACATTCTAGTCTTGATATTTGGGTCACAGGTAACCGGTGCAAACAAACGATGCTAACAAATCCAAAGGGATGTGAACCCTCAGGCTAACAGTCGCAACCAGGTAAAACAGGTGTTTAGGAAAAGGCAGAAACTACATCACAGACCTGGTCAAACCACAAGAAGGGTATATATAAAAACTGTAACTGGGGAGAACTGATCTCATGAAGTGAGCTGGAGTAATCAATCACAGGTGTGAATGATCGGTGCAGCTGGATCAATCAGGAAACGGCAACAGGAGGTGGATCTGCAACCAGTGGATTTAAAAAAGTTGTTCCAATCTAAAGGTCTCGATAGAGAAACAAGAAAAGAGGTCACTTCTTTATTTTCTGGATGAGTACAGCAGCTAAATGATACATTTCCTTTTAAAATAAAATTAAAAAATTTACCTGTCCCACCAAATAAGTTTCAGTAATTTCTGCCAAAATAAAATGTCAGATGAGTAAATATAAGTAACTGAAACACAAAAAATACAGTATACACAAATGTCAATACAGTACATCTAATACTTGGGCTTTTTGATTATATTGATTTAATTAGAGTTAACACATTATTGGTTCCCATTTAGCTGAATTTGCACAAACGCACGTGTTTCAGGTTTTCTTTTGTCATTTTAGTGAACAAAACCAATTTCTCGTCAAATACAAATAAGTCGTGTTGTGCCGCTTCATTTCAATTAACCTCCTACACGTTTACACATCCCCTCCCACCTTTACAGTGCAGGTGCTGGCCAACAAATAACACCACAGATGGGTAAAGGAAACTTTCTATTTAGGAAACTTCAAAGCATGAAAGCTGTGTGTGTGTGTGTGTGTTTCTTGTGGCGCCAGGAAAATAACACCCAAGATGTTTTCGTGCTCTATCCAAACATGTACAGTAATTCAGCTGATATGAGATCAGCTACTGTTGCAGGTTCTCAGTGTGACAATTGAAAATATCGTGAAGCATCAAGTCGAGGCATAATGGCGATTTTCTAACACGGTGGAGTAAGTGAGAGTCTATAAATGAAGTCAGATGATCAGCAGACAGGATAGTGGCTCTAAATGTCAGCAGTATTCTCTCTGTAGACGTGTTGCTCTGAAATGCCCTTTAACATTAAATCGTGGGCGCCCTTTTTCATTAGAACTGAGGGTATCTTACTCTGGAACGAGGCCTGCTTTGTGTGAAACGGTGGGCTGTGGGAGATTAGATAGCATATGAGTGTTTATCAAATATATTAGAAAAGCCGGTTGACAGATTAACAGAACTCACCTCGGCTCTGACAAGTGGAAGGCAAGGTCTTTCGGTTTGATGCGTGCCTCTCACCCTGCGGGGTATCCCCCCCCCTCCTCCGGACGTGGTGGGCGGTAGCTGATGTCCTCCCCCGGTCAGAAAAGTGCCGTGAAACCCCAACGCCATGCAGACGTAGTGGAACTTGCTGTGTCAATGGGTGACTTGAGAAGTTTCCCTGATAGTAATAATAAGATTGAACAAACAGGAAAGAGCGATGCACTGCGCAAAACTGAAAGATGCTGAGTCAAAGGGTGGGGGCGCACCAAGTGTCTCTGGTTGGGCGATGAGGATGAATTCACACTGCTTTCTCAAAAGCAGAGATTTTTTTTTTAATTCTCTGTGGGATCCTTAATAACTTGAAAATGGAATTTGTTTCGTCACTTATTTTCTGTGCAGCTGACAGAATGCAGATCAATTTCAAAGAAAATTTGTTTGACCTAAAAAGAAAAGAAAGGAAACTAACATGAACATGTCACAATTACATACATACATATATATGTTGGGATGCATAGAAAAAGTCACAGATATATATCGTCAGGTTAATAAAACACGGGCCTTTTTTTTTTTTTTGCTTCCACTACCATATATATATATATATATATATATGTATATATATATATATATATATATGTGTGTGTGTGTGTGTGTGTGTGTGTATGTATATATGTGTATGTATATATATATGTATGTATGTATGTGTATTATAAAATTTCTCTACTAAATAAGACCTTAAATAAATGTGTAACTGATGTTGACTTTTTTTACTTACTGTGTTAAACTTAATTAGCCTATTTCTTTACAGGTTTCTTAAAAAGTTTTCTAAGTAGCAACAGAAAGTGAAATTTGAAAAAGTATTTAAGACTTCCCACATAAAAATTACATTGTTCGTAGTCTTCAATGGATGACTTTATTTCGTTTCAGAAAATATCAACAAATCCAGAGTTTAACCCTGGAAAACCCACAGGGTCAAATTTGACCACCATTTTTTGCTGATATCCAATGTCAAAAAAAAAAAAAAGAGTTGTGGGGTTCTCCAGGGTTAATGTCAGCTAGAAATTCAGAAATTTTTGGGAGTGAATTATAAAAAGGAACAAATGTGTGTAAGAAGATACATTCATAAATTTTCTAAATTAACTGATGGGAGGTGAGTGCATCACAACTGGGGGTAAAACAAACAAAAAAAAAGTGTGCCCATCAAAGATTGAAGAGCCCTTCCCACTAAAAATGATAATCGTAATTACAAAAACGATAGGATCAACCACAATGCTGAATCATGTTTTGTGATGCAAAAGATGCAAACCTCACACTTTGATTATCTGTTGTTACTGTAACATTGTTGTACAGAAAATGAAATTTGAACAGACATGCGTGGGTTCAAGAATTGAGGAGAATATATCCCTTTTGCAAGATCTGTTTTGAATAAATATCTTTATCATATTTCTATATGACTCGACATTTGTTTGATGACAATCATCAAAGAGGACACCAGGGGTCCGTTTATGAAGACACTCTGAGTATGTTGAACCTGAACCCTGGGAAACTGAGTTTTCTGTTTCAGCAAATCGAGGTTGCTTAACCCCGAGCCAGACGGTTCAGTCGAACCAGTTTCAGGAGCTGAGGTAACTCATACTCAGAGTCTGTTACCGTGGTAGCTGACTCCGCAAACTAAACCTGGTCAAAAATAGGCTTATTTCAACATACTCAGTTACTTTCTGTCTCCTCTCCCACATGAAATGAATTTAATCAGACAATCAATCTTGTCGCGCACATTTTAGAGGCATCTGAATGATGACGTGTCACCTTTGTCAGGGAAGTATGTTGAGGATCTGATGTAATTTTTAATTTTTTAATTCAATAAAATCAACCATTATTTGTACTCTTAACACCCTGAGAGTTTTTAAAGAGCGTGGTAGCACTGCCACATAAACTCTTGTTATTGACTTATTAAATTATTTCTGCCACTGAATCTATATTTATGTTATTCCTACAAATTAACTAGCTGAGTGTTACAGTATCAGGTCTTTTCTTGATCTTATCCTTCAATGTGAGCGTCACAAATATAATAGACATATACCTCTAACTTACACAAACACACACACACACACACACACACACATATATATATATATATATATATATATATATGTATGTATATGTATGTATATGTATATATATGTAGTATGTATATGTGTATATATATATATACACACACATATATATATATATATATATATATATATATACATATATACACACACACATATATAGATAGATAGATACACATATATATGTATGTATATATATATATATATTATATATGTTCCAGTTGTTTTTTTTAATTTCCAACAGCCACAAAGTCATATGATGACTTAGTGGTTACCACTGTTGCCTCACAGCAAGAAGCTTCCTGGTTCAACTCCCAGGCCCAGCAGGAGTCCTTCTGTGTGGACTTTGCATGTTCTGCCTGTGCTTGTGTGAGTTTCCTCCAGGTACTCTGGTTTCTGATTTCAATCATCCACACATTCACTCGCTCTGCAGTTTTCTCCATGAACTAAAATGAGAAGATCACTTCTGCTGGATCACAGTATTGGAGCTCCATCGATGATGGCTTTTTATATTCACGGTAAATCAAACTCAGCATAGTCAGAGTTAACAGAACAAACTCTGACATTTCCTAAAACCAAAAACCTTCTGGGCTCAATTTGTTAACTCCGACTTAATATTTTGACTCTTTTTGTTTGTTTTACCTCCGCTGCGAAACAGGCCAGAAGATGACATAGTTCGGCCTTACAGTGCCAAAAACCACGCAATACTGCTCATGTAAATCATCGCTTATTTTTCTGTGATTGCCTGACTGATTTTCTCGTTTCCAGTCGCATCATGTACCACCGTCATTGCTCCTGTAGTTGTGACATACCCTATCCACTAAAGTAGGAACAATATTACAATGATCTATTTGTTGTTAAAGTTGTGCTGTAGTTGCAGTTCTTGGTTTGAACGGCTCCGTAGTCTTTTCAAGCAGTGATGGATCCTGGCTCTGCAATGCATTTCCATAAGTCCGGTGCCAAGGCCAGAATCACCGTTTCAAGCCTGTGACATTCAAGCCCTCAAGGACCACTGAGTGGAAAAAACCATTGTGCCGCAGTGATTAATGAAGCCATATGAGCTTGGAAGTACCTGGAAAACTGTTGTCACTCAAAATAGTTTGGCGCCACATTCAGAAATGTAACCTGAACCTGTGTTACATAAGACAAAGGCCACATATCAACTCTTCCCCTAAAACGTCAGAGTTCTCCGGGACCAAGCTCAGCTTGGACAAAAAGACAGTGGAGATGTGGCAAGTAGTCCGGTGAGTACGAGATTTTATGTGCCAAGAAAAAAAAAACATAAATAAATGAAAATCCATGATGTTTTCAGTGAAAACAGTTAAACCAATCTAACATCAATAAAGTAAAATAGTCATTTTGGTGTGTGGGTCAAAAGACTGTACAAACCCCCGTACAATTGTTATTACATATATAGGCCATATTACTATTTTATCTCTTTTTTTGGCATATAGTACATTTTTGTATTTTATTTGATTTTTGGTATTTTTATAATGTTTTTGAGCTGCGATGGCTGGTGAATTTCACCGCTGTGGGATCAAAAAAGTTTTGATCTTCTGATCTATCTAAGGGCACCATTTTCAGCATATATATGTATGTATATATATATATATATATATATATATGTATATATATATATATATATATATATATATATTCATAGATTGCAGACTTCTCTAATCTCAAACCACCAATCCCAAGATATATTTTTATATCATAATTGCCATGCCGAGATTGTCAGATTATGTACGTATTATACGTTTTTTCTGTGCGAGTAGGCTGGTTAAGGAAGAAAATCTAAAGTGAGTCATGTTGTCTTGCTTGTCTCCTTCACGGTGGGATATTAGACAGACCACAGTTACTGCAGCCCAAAGGGCAGAATGAGATGTGTTCCCATTTCCTGCTCCAGTCTTAAACATCATTGCACGGAAATAGACATAAAGATTCACGACTTTCCACCAAAGAGACAAGTTTACTGCAGGCCCAGTGATAAAAGTTAGATTATGTGAGCTGATGCATTGAAGGTAAAAAGGGTAAGCGTTTGGTAGTACATATCCCAGTGTACACGTATCTCAATTTTTATTTACAATTTTCTTTAAAGCTCTGTTCACATGTGATCATTTTCTGCTCTTATTAGATATGTCTCATTTTCACATGAACTACCCCTTGTATTAAAAAGGAAAACGATCCCCCACCCACAGATGTTTTTGGTTAATCTGAATTATTGGATCTTTTCTCACGTTGAAGGTGCATATAGCTACGATGTAAAATGTAAAATGTTAGGTATAAATCAAAATAATAAAAGAGATGTTTTTTGTTTTTTTTTAAATTTTAATCTCAGAAATTTTTGCCAAATCCTCTGAAACCGTCATACCAAGTCTAATGTGTTTAAATATGCAATTTGCCATACTAAGTCATGGTGAAAAGATTTGTGGCCAGAAGTGAATTTTTATTTATATCCAAAAAAAAAAAAAAAAAAAGAATTTTCTGTACATCCAGATCTTTTAAATTCATGCCAAACTCATTAAGAAGACTAGAAGCTAATTGAAGGTATTTAACCAGATCTCTGCTTTAGCAGTCTACGGATCGAGTATATTCGGACTTGTACGGATACACGGAGGCTCATGACCTGATGGTTGAACCGGGGACCAATTCGACTTTTCCAAGGTAAAGTTTCCTATTAATGTGTCACGTAAAGCACCTTGAGTTGTTTTTGTGTATTTAATATGCTTTAGAAAAAATCTGGAGCCTAGCTACATTAATTAATTGATAATTAACTACACCTTTATGACGGCAGTTGAGTGTGCAGATTTGTGTTGTTTTAGGTATTTATTTTCCATGTAATTTAAAATGTTTATGATGCTTAGGTGGATTTAAAAAATCTAAATAATAAATGTAAACTCTCAAGTAAATCATCAGATGATATCTTGAGCATGTTAAGGATACAAGATTAAGGTAAGCATTATTATTCAGATTTTGCATTTTGATTCCTTATAAAAGATGTCTAAAATACCAAAAGACAGAAAATCAGAAAGAATAACAAAATGAGCCACTGGGTTTAGATTAGAGCAGTGAACATTTATATAATAATTTACACATTTTGACATTTTTTGCACATAAATATCTATGTAAACCAGAATGTAAACAGAGACAGTTCTTTTGGGAGTTTTCCTCCGGGGTTAAAGCTCCAACCAGAGGAGGAGATGCTTTGGTCAAATGTCAGAAAGTTTAAAAGACAGTTAGAGCTTCAGAGTTCAAATTGATGATGTACAACTGCTATAAAAATAATAATAAAAAAATATTACAGCTGCTATTTAACATGAAGATGGATTTGACCAGTTTCATTGATATTGTACACAGTGTAAGTGGTAGAAGCATCAGCACTAAAGACATAAAGTAAGAGGAGGAGGCCAGTGCATAAAAGAGGGCCGAGGTGCTTAGGTGTTCTTAACAAGGCAGTGGACGGATAGGGCTCAGGAAGGGGCCATTGGTACAAAAAATAATAACAATAAAATGAAAAACATATACAAAATAGGACATAGCTAAAGAGTGAACACTTTATCATATACACAAAGAACATCTTTGCATCTTCAGCATTTTTTATTCCTTAAATCCTTCTTCCCTTGTTTAGGTTTTTCCCTTTTTGAGTTTTTGCTGTGCATTTGACATGAAATCCAAGTTCTGTTTTACCATCAATTATCAGCAAATATGGTTTTATAGTTATATTACTACCCAATTCTAAATCTGTTCACATCTCTGGTGGGTACTAACAGTGTTGGGAAATGAAATGAAATGAAATAAAACAAGAGGAGCGACAAAGGGGGAAGGATGGGTCACCAGCCTCCCGAGTCCATCGTTATGTGCTACATGTGGAGCGGGCTGCGCCGCTCCTTTTGGACCACGTAAAGAACTGATCTCCAGTTCAGTTTGGTTTCTTCTTCTTCAAGTAGCAGAAACATCAAATAAATAGATATCTCCCACCTTCAGCTTTCCCTTTAAAACACACACTCACACACTCATTTCATCACATTCACACTGAGGTAACTGTTGTGAAAAGTACAAAAAAAAGTCCATTTTTGTTTCATTAAATTAAGCAGGCATCAGAAAAAAAGAAAAACAGGCATGCTTTTGGGGAGCTGTCAAGGAGAGTTGAAACAAAGCTCTCCTCTTTAAATTAACAAATTTATGTGCCATACTTTGGCTGCTTTGGTTGATAAATTTAAATAGATAAAACCCTGAAGAGCAGACACCTCTGATTGTATATGTCAGAGGTCACAAGACAAATGTGGGCACAGAAAAGGTGACTATGTACAGAAAAAAATGGCCACAAAGAACAACAATATAAGGTTAACAGAAACTTTAACTTAAATGTTTTCACCCCATCTTTGTAACTATCCCTTCCACGTATTGCTTTTGAGGAAAACAATTGAAAGTATAATAAATTAGATTACACAATTACTAACTGATCAAAAAGCAAAGACATTTGAAAAGAGATTTTTAAAAAAATCATACAACAATAGTAGAATTATATTAATTACATTAAAGGTGAATCCTCGTTGAATGATTGTCTAAGAATGATAAATGCTTAAACCACGAAGTAGTCATGGGACAGTGTCTCTTATGCAGCCCTGAGTATTCAAGTCCCTGATAGGTCAAAAACCTGCCGTGGCCATGATGTCACTCCTGATGACAACACGATAGCTAATTATTTACATCTGTTGCTCCTGGCAACAAGTCCACCATGCAATCTCAAACCTATGAGTCTTGCACATGAACGATCGTTTAAGCATGATCTTCTGTCTCCTGCTTGACAGTGACCTTTGCAGGAAGTGGTGGGTTGGGGCTGCTGTGCCGCATCTTGATGACTGATGTCTCATTTGGGGACTCGTATGCACCATAACCTGCAGACAGAAGGTCAGTGGCACTGCCCTTGTGGTGGGGATGAAAGCTGAGGGACTTAAAGTCAGTCTCCCTCCACAGCATCCCCAAGACCTGCTTTTCCAGCATGGCGTCCATCTCCACCCCTCCCTGCAGCTGCTCCAGCTGCTCTGCATGCTCACTGACATCAAAGCGCTCGATTTCCTCATTGGCGCGGTGCACCTCCTCCAAGGCAGCCTGGCTGGTAACAGCAGGACTTCCGGGACCTGAGTTCGCGGCCAGGCAGTAGCCCTTCAGGTGAAGGCGCAGGCTGCACAGGTGGATATAGTGGTGGTGGCAGTGAGGGCATTTATGAGGACGTTCGCGAGAGTGCAGGCGCTTGTGTAGCTTGAGGTGAACAAACTGGGTGAACTTAGCTGGGCAGAGTTTGCAGTGGTAGGGCTTCTCCCCTGAGTGGAGGCGCAGGTGAGTTTTCAGGTTGCTGGTACTGCTGAAACGCTTGTGACAAACCTGAAAGAGGAGAAGCAATAAAAGATGTTAGCAGCTTGTGGTGAACAACTGGCTACATTTCCAAGCTTAGAGTCGAGGGATTAAGCTCATTTTAAACACCATTTCTCACCTGACATTCATGTGGCTTCTCCCCAGTGTGAACCAGGTAGTGTTTTTGCAGGTGAGCTAGTTGCGTGAAGCCTTTGTTACAGGTCTGACATTTGAAGGGTCTCTCTCCACTGTGCACACGAAGATGAACCTATGTGTAAAAGAGAAGAAAGAGAAGATCTGCTTAGTCCCATTTAGACATATATAACTTGATTATTTTGGTGGGAGAACATCTGCTGACATCTCCTCGCTCCTTGAAGCGTGCTTATATATCTCTACTGCCTACTTATTACTCTGCAATCCTTACATAGCACAGGAATGATAATAAGCTGGTAAATCAGACGAGCAGACATGATGTTGACAGGTAAGCGGAGACAAGTCTCACCTTAAGGTTTGACAGCTGCCCGAAGGTCTTACTGCAAACATTGCACTCGTATTTGATTTTGCCATTCTGCTTCTTCAGGGGGTAAGGCAGTGCCTTATAGCCTGCTGAGCCCACGCCACGTTTCACTTTGGTCAGGTTAATAGCCTCTTCATCAGAACGATGTTCGCTGGTGTTGCCCAGCAGGGCTGAGGTAGGCTTAGTGGGCACCTGCTCGCTGGGAGGAGCTGTGCCGGCAGTTGGGGAGCCACTGGAGGGAGCACGGGCTGGTCCATGTACATTAGGGTTCCCGGGATAAGAGCTGTGAGGTCCTGCTTTGTCTCTTAAAGAAGTAGCAGCTGTGAAGGCACTGGTTGGCCCAGGCAGGAGGAAGTCTCTGCGGGAGGGATGCACGGGTTCAGGCATTAGGAAACGCCTCCCTGCTGTTTCGGAGGGCAGGAGGGGCACATGGGAGGGCAAGAGGCCACCATAGATGGGGTACATCCTGGGAAAAATCCCTCCTACAGTAGGGACTCCACCACCAGGTAGAGGATAGTGATGGGGTAGGAGGTAACGCTGATAGGGAGGCCCTGGAGGGTAGAAAGGGGAGGAGAAGGGGGCAGAAGGTGGGGAGTAACCAGGGTAGGAACCCAAACTGGTGGAGTAGAAAGAGGCAGGACCAGAGGGGCTCCCCTGAGGGCTGCTGTCTGGGCTGCTCCTTGCGGATGGACTAGGTGTGGCTGAAGACTGGTTTCCAGGGGAATGTGTTGAGGGGTAACAAAGCTGGCCAGGTTTGTGGCTGAGGAAGTCTTCAGAGATGTGAGGGTGGGGTCTGAGAGCAGGGTAGAGAGCGCGGGGATAGAGGGGGCGCTCTGGGCTGTCTGCACAGTGTGGGCGGGTGGGAAGAGGCCTGCTGGGCTCCCTCTTGATGGATGAAGAGGATGAGGTACTGTTGGTGCCTTGCAAGATGGAAAGGACGCTGTATTCCCTCTTGGGTGGTGTAGGGGTCACTGTTATGGGAGAAGGACTGGATGCCTGGACAAAGTGATCCTCGCTGCTCACCTGGTGTTGCTTAACCTCCAAAAGTGACTGCTCTGAAGACACACACACAGAGAAATGAGGTCAGTAGAAGTTCATTAAATGGGCCTCTGCAAATGTTAGTAGTGATAACAACAGCAACACTGGAATTTCTTTAGAAACTGACGTGAGTTTGGGTGTCTCAGTGTTAAGGAACCTCGCAAGTAACTCAGTAGACCTATCATGTGACAGAATTAATGAATGAGGGTTTGGGGCAAGGAAAGGGTCAAAAGACAGGAAGTGAGGCGTGACATCTGCCTTTAGGCACTGTGTGTGTGGCTGTTTGTGTCTGTGTGGAGTGCATGTGATTGTTCGTGTCTATCAAATCAAGATAAAATCAGAATGGTGGCAGACAGACAGACAGGGCTGATGGAGGGTTTCCTGCTAGAGATATCCCTTGAAAAAGCCTGGTCCCCACCTGCCCTACACAAGCACACGAAACACACCCACACCATGTGACAGAGTACACATATGGAGGCGCCTGAAGACAAAGGCCTGTGTCTGATTTGTTGACTCTTCCACTTTTGTACAACCCACACACACACTTCTGATCAAGCTCCAACTCTGCAGTTTTAGTTCGCCATTTGCTATTGTTTCCAGGTCGAAGGTTAAATCAGACAGCTTCCTCCTCAGTCACTCACACCTACTGTCCTCTCTCGATGATGAAAGAGTGGATTAGAGAGAGAGCTCACTCACACACTTTCTAAAAGCCCTTGGATGTCGGTTAGCTGCACATCTCGGCTGTTAAATTGCCTCAGACGGGCCTTAAAATGCAGCCGTCTATTATCTATAAGCTCATTAGCTGCCCAGTCAACTTTTTTTTCCTATGAGGTCACTCAGAGGGGAGTGAGTGTGTGTGAGAGAGTGATGGAGGTTGTCAAAGTTAATCCTGAGTGCCAGCACTGGTAAAATTTGCTTGACCTACCCCCCCACCCGATTCCCCCCCTTTAGTCACACATACACAGTCTGCCAGTGACCCTTCATCAGTAGTATAGCAGCAGTGTAAACACTGAGGTTATCAATTAGTCTTCCTCCTCCTCCTCTTCCTCCTCCCCCTATCCCTCTTCCAGAAAACAAACAGGGCAGCCATCTTGGAGATATCAATCTGTCAACATGGCCCTTCTGCCAGGAAGTTCAAGTAGTCAACTGAGGAGGTAGGAGGTGCAACCCTACCTTCTCCACCCCCCCCCACCCTCTTTCTGGTCTTTTTAAGTGCCAAATATATCAGGACGAGCTTGCATGTGTTGGAGATAAAAAGGGTGGTGTAAACGTGCTGGCATGTCACTCTTGTGAATGTGTGTGTGTGTGGGAGGAAAAAAGGGTTTTAGTTGGTAGACCAGGCTGTCTTTGAATGCAGCACACACAGCACATGGGCGACAGGTGCTCTCAAGTGTTACTACGTGAGCAAGGCTAAATGGCGGCACCACAAAGGAGTGAGCCAGCAAGGGAGAGGAGAAAGTGAGGGGGTGAGGCGTGCTCAGTCATTTTGATCACACACACTAACAAATACACACTCGTCTCGTTTTGAAATGACTGTGCTGGAAAGAGCTTGAACCAAAAGAGACAAACACGATAGAAGTCAGAGGTCTCTCACTCTCTTCAGGAATATCATAGGGGGCGTCACCTGGTTTGAGCTAGAAACTCTGGCTCCCCCTTTAGGGGACCAAGTGTATTTTGTTAATTGTATTTTTATTTTCTAAATTTGCTATATCATCAAAGATGCATCAAGAAATTCAGATTGTCCTGTTTCCCTAAAAGCTGATCAGTTTCAGAAGCTGAAATAAGTCAACCTGCTGCTGTCAAAATGCGGTTAATTAGCAAGTAAAGCGTTAATAAAGAGTTCTTCTTGATGGCAAAATTTGAATTTGAAACTTTACAGAGATTAACTAGCAAACTTAAATACTTGGGCTCTATTCCATTTAGTGTGCATACTAGAATTCGTAACTGCAGCTCCCCTCTTCCTCTCCTCCCCCTCTTTTTTTACCTTTTGCCCTTTTAACTGTGTTTCAGTTTAACGTTACTTAGTCAGAAATATTGTGGTTTTCTTGCTTTTACTCATCCAGTGAGATTATTTCAGACCCAGTTTGTGGGGCTAACCTCTCGAGAGCCATGGCAACAGTTAAAATGTTAGCAACCCAAGCTCATCAGACCGAAACTCCAGAGTTCATACAGAGGAAGCTGGTTACAGATAACACATGTCATAGACACACTGGGTGGAGGGATTGGCGGTTTCTGTTGCATCTCTCCTCTAGGTCACATACATTTCTCCCTGGGAAGTGGAGTCACTGTGGCTGGGTGTGCTGGTTCCTCTGCCACTGTAACACTGCTATTAGCCCACAGTCACACCTGGAAAGCGCTTCAGCTCCCGCTCTTCGTCTTTACTTTCCTCTTAGCTCTTTGATCAGTTCAGCCAAAGTGGATAAGTGCAGTTCGTCTGCCGTGTCACTAATTTTTTTTTTTTTGTCTTGCTCTTTATGACCAATATTTAAATTTTGGTTCGGAACTAGTTTCCGTGAGAAAAACACTGAGCATTTGAAATGAAGGACAAAGGTTGTACATGAACATTGTAAACATTTCTTTGAGAGCACAGAGAAATGTTTGGCTGTCCTTCTCATTAAAAAAAAAAAAAAAAGGGTCAATGAAGCACAGAGTCGGGCAAACACACTCTGTCTCTGCTCCTTTTATTGAGGTTGAACAAGGTTGTGTGTGTGAGCTTTTATGTTAAAAGCAGGTCTTTAAGTGTGTAAGACTGTGGCATTAGGGGCCATATCCCCCTCTGTGTAATTACACTGTCACTGGCGCACACACACAAATACAACGATGGCACTAACAGAGATGAAAGGTTGTTGGTCTTGAACTCCTGTGTGTGTGTGTGTGTGCGTGTGTGTGTGTGAGAGCGCGTGATAATGACAGGCTAACGTTGAGAGAGGAAGGAGACATAGCTACGCTCAAAAACAGAGTTGTGCTTAAGAGTGGCGACAGGACACACTCATGACACACACACACACACATTTTTTGTTATTGATTTCAATTCTCCTGGCTCTTGAAGAAAAAAAGATTTCTATTGCCGATTTTATTTAAAGAAAAAAATAGCACATCCATCCGTCTTTCCAGCGAGTTACCCTCAGCGAACCTCATTGGCTTAATTGCTCATTAATGGATAAAGCAAAAAAATAAAAATAAAAAATGAAAAAAAATAAAGCTTGATAAACTTACTGAGTTTCTGCATCATCAGCTCCCCAGACGGCGGGTATCGCAGGCGCCGGGCAAAGTCGTGGCAGTACCAGACGAGCAGTTCGGCACCAGCAGGGACCGGCTTCACAGTGTAGAAATAAATGTCCATGTCTTTCTGACACGCCGCCAGGTTCTGCTCCGCCGCTGAGTGGGCCGGGTTCACGTAGCGCATCCAGTTGGAGCGGGTCTCATCCAGGCCGTCCACAAAGTGATGAAACTCCCCGTCCTCGTAGATCTGCAATGAGAGGAGGACGTTTGTTTTGTGTTAATTCCTTTTTAATCTCTTAAAAACTAATTAAGGATCGAAGAAATATAAGTTTTAACAAAACTAGGTTAAAAAAAGAAAAACATCCAAACCTGTCCCTAACTTTCCTTTACGCAACTTTGCTGAATCTTTGGAAATTCCCACAGCAGTTGTAGCACTTTTGAATCAATATGGCAAGAAATTTTAAGTACCTTACCAGTAGGTCCATCAGCAAAATAAACATCTAATCATTTCACTGACAAAAACGTATGTTCATTAAAAATGCAGAATTCAGAAAATGAACTGCATCTGTCCAAGGCTGCATTCTCTTTAGCTTTAAATTACACCACATCTGGGCATCTTCATCTCTCTATCTCTGCCTTCATCCCTCCGTCTTCTCGCTCCTTACCACGTTCATCTCCTTGCCTTCATCTCCTTCAGCCCGTCAGAAAAAAAAGACAGAAAACAATCGACCAACTCATTTTGTAGCTCTCCTCACTCTTTCTCTTCGCCTCGCTTTCATGCCTCCTCCCCCTTCGCCGTGTCATGATTTAGTGTCTGCTTGTGGTAAGACTTTTTTTTTTTTTCAAGCAGTTGAAACCCACTACTCACACACACACACACACACTCACGCTCACACACACGGTGAAGATCAGGTAGGAGGTTTGCGAGTGTGAGTAGTCTTACTGTCAGTTACTGGTACTGGGGACTCTCTCTAACCGTGTGCAAGTGTGTGCGTGTGGACTTACAGGAACCTGAGTGTGACATGTTGTGTGAAGGTGACATCACATCCCCATGTCTTTTCTTCGCACACACACAGAAAAACAGCAAGCCCAGTTTCCTGTTCCACTGACTGACTTTAAACGCGTGTGGCGTCACAGGAAGGGGTCCCTCCGGCTTCTGAGGAAACGTGTGTGTCATTGTGTGTGTGTGTTTTTTTAAAAAAGGTGTGTACTTACTCTCCAGAAATACTTCCGGTTGGCGTCTTTGGGAACGTTGTCGGCCGTGTAGATCTCGCCCACCAGGGGACCGAAGCGAGTTCCTTTTGGGATGTACTCCCTGCTGCACACGCCGGCCACCTGCACCGACACACACACACACACACAC
>JAOWBL010000008.1:16670806-16685312 GCA_028564865.1 Zenarchopterus dispar
CACACACACACACACGCACACACATACACACACACCTCTAGGGGGCAGAACTGGTCTGCTCTTGTTGCTTTTGCAGAGAAACTTTAAAGAATAACCTCTCACTCTCTTGTAATGCCTACATTTCTCACCCTCTCTCTCTCCAATAACTTGCTCCACTTTTTTTTTGCATTATTTCTCATTACCACTCTCTCTCTTTTTTAAATATTTCTCTCTCATTTGCATTTTATTTCCTTTGTGCTTGTGAATGCGCTAAAGCGGCTAGAGTGTATAGGAGCTCAAAAGAACAACAACAAGAAGTATAATTTGTTTTTGAAAATGAAAGGAAAACAATCGTGAGCATAATTTATTAGATTTTGTCAGGACTATTAAAGAAAGAGTCTTTCAGTGTTTTTTCCATCATCTTTGTGCATTTTGAAGGTATGACCTTCAGAAGTAGTTTTTGCAACAGTTGTAGGTAAAAAGTTTCAAAAGGAATTTTCAAGCAGAGTTGACATGCTCAAGGAAGGGAACATGCCGTGCGAGACGCTATGAAAATTGAGCTCACATGACTGATCACATGAAAGACCGGCCGCTTCTTCTTCTACAGTACAATTGTGGCCAATAATGCGTCATAAAGAGAGTAATCACAGCAAACTTAGACAAAAAAGAAAAATGAAAAATGCTGAAGACCTCATTCCGTTTTTCTGTCATTTCTGACCCGCCCAACTGCTTTTGTTGGTTGATCAGTCTTTGAAAATTTGTTTGCAATCATCATACCGTTTACATGGTTCATTGCAGCTGTGCAAAATGTGACCTGAGACTTTACAGAGCAACATTTATTTACTCAGGGTATCAATTTAACCCTGATGCTGCACTAACGTGGATGTTACATTGTGGAGCACATGCTGTGGACTTTTGCACAGTTTGTTTGGCTGTGTATGTTTCATCATCCAAAAACATGTTTGTTAGCTTAATTGGTGATTTTAACTTGATCTTAGGTGTGCTTGGTTGTTTTGGGTTGGTGTAACCCTGCCGTGGACTGGTGACCTCTCCTGCATCTCGTCCAGTGACTTTTGGGCCAAACTTCAGACCCGTTTGTGCTCCTGAGTGGGATGAAGCAGATAAGGGAAAAGTGATGGATGATGTATGAGGCTCCAGTAATGTTGTCAGCTCAACAGTGTCACTCTCAAATAAAAAATAAATAAATTTAAAAAACACAGATGATCACAGATTTAACGGAAGTGTAGATCCAATCAGTAAAGTCCACATTTGGAAATCAAGCAGAGTTCTTTTACTCTACCAAGAGCTTTCTAAGCCCAAGTGTGGCATTATAAACTGAATTTTTTTAAGTGAAAATTTCATTTTGTGCTCATCGTCTCCTGTCAGGACTTCATCAGGAAGCGAGTTTAGAAGAAGGGACAAAAAAAGGCTGCAACTTCAGTGTTTGTTGCAAGATTTTGCACATCTTCTATAAATCTGTTGCTGAGTTTAATTTGCACTCATTTTCTGGGGCATCTCCTGCATCAGAGCCAGGGATTAAACAGACATTGAGCAAACTGATAAAGAATGCTGGCGCTGTGCTGGAGACGACGCTGCAGCTCCTGGAACTGATTGTGCAAAGAGGAACGTTGCACAAGTTGCAAAACATAATGGGGAAAACAAAAACACCCTGTTCACGACGTAATTATTAAACAACGGACACTTTTAGTGACTCAATGCTTTAAATATTATGTGAAGTCATTCCTGCACTCATCCATAGAAAACCCTGGTCTTCAATATAAGCTAAAAAATATATGTATGTATGTGGAGCTTCACTCTTTTTCAATCTATTTTGTTGTTTTTCGCCTCCTTTGCGAAGAACTAGTCTCCAACTCGCAGCTCTCACTCAGCCTGTTATAACAAAAGCTCACTCTCTTACTAACATTGGAAATTCCCATCTAATTGTCCTCCTGACTCCCTTAATTTACCTCCCACTCACTCACCTCCCTCCTCTCCCCCTGCTCTTCTCCTTCCCTTTGATTTCCACATTGTATTTACAAAAATGATTTTCCACACTGACCCCTCGCTCTGCTTTTTCCATTACTTTTTTCTCTCATTCGTTTTCCCGACTCCCAGAAGATAAATCAGCACAAGAAAAGTGTTTGTCTTTCAGCATTTTCATGCTTGTAATTGTGTTACATGTGCATTTGTCTGAGATTAATATATACCAATTTGAGAACATAAAAGTGCTTTAAAAAGAAATATAAAAGCTGGAGAAAATAAAAAATGGATTTGTCAAAAAATAGTGGCTAAAATAGGTTCTTACTAACAAAATTGAATAAACAAAAGAAAATTGGTGCTGATTTTAATTAGAAACATGTCAAATTTGACATTAAGGACAAAATACCTTGATTGACTAACTAATTATTTTTAAAAAATACTAAAAAAATAAACAATAATGCATTTGAAAAACAAGCAAGCACCATGTCTTCTAAAAATGAAATCAATTTTTGGTTTAATCGAGTTTTTTTAAACCTAATTTCCCGAATGCTACCTCAAAACCTCAAACACACCAGTCATCTGGAAACAAAACAGAAGATGCAACTCTGCGGAAAGTGTCTCATATTTACCTTGCTTACTCTAGTTACAAAACAAGGAGAAACAAGTCAAACTGTAAGAAACTGAAACTGCCTACACCATATCTGCATCCTCTGTCATTCATCAGTCTCCGCCTTCAGAGGGCCAAACGAGTCTTTTCTCTGGTGAAGATCGTCGATTAGAAAAGGAAAACAAGCAACAGGAAGAAGACGGAAACCCAGAGAGACACCGGACTTCTCTCTCCCTCTCTCCCTCTCGCTGGTGACAGAGGGTCTGACCACATCACTCGCTGCCTACTGCTTCCTGCCAACAGACGACCCCGATACACACAGCTGCAGATCTGTCCCACAGCTGTCGGAGATGTTGATGCTCAACAACCAAAGTGATTTCTCCCTGTGCAAAACAACCAGAGGCAGAGCCAGAGATCTCGTGAAAGACACAGAGCTGGGGGAGATTTATAAAAGAACAACAAAAAAAAGACTTGATCATCAAGTGTGGGGACCTCGATAAAAGCAGATTTTTTTTTTTGCTAGTCTGAAGCTGTTGTCTGTGTTAGCATAAACAGGGAAAACATCAACAGTGATATCAGAGAATGAATTGTTGCTGTCTACCAGTCTGAGTGATGAAGATTATTTACAATTAGAAAAATTTTAAGGAAGTTATTGCCAGTTTTCTCAGAAAAGGATATCCCACTCAGTTCACACCAGGGCCAGACTGGAGGGAATAACCCCAGAACAACATCTAAGGCTCTAAAGTTCTTCTACAGAAAAGATATTTGGCATTAAAGTACAATTCCACATTTGGCAAAAACACAGTCGGAACCAGTGCCTCATACAAGCATGGTGGTGGAAAGATCATCATTTGGGCTTCTTTTACAGTCCCTGGACCTTGGCAGTCTCTCTTTTACAGCTAATGCTTGACTGAATTTCAGTCAACCAACATAACAAATAAGCAACAAAATGACTGGAAATGAAAAGAACCGCCTTGTTGTAATCATCCTGTCCTGGATGAAATGCTGTGGCTGGACCTTAACAGAGCTCTGCATAAACAAATGTCCACAAAGCTCCAAAGCAAAATGAAGAACAGTGGGACAAAATTCCCCAACAGGAATATAAGAGTCTGACATCATCATATTGAAAGTAGCTTCTTATGGTTTTAATAGTTATTGCTGTTTAAAGGCGGATATACAGTCTGCTGAATCATGAGGTGATCTCCATTTTTACACTGATCAAGACATGATGTAACACAAAACAGCTCCTGTTCATCTCAGGTTACTTGTTTTTAAGATCTGGTCAGGTCTTCCCTGTCCCTTCTGTCATCAGCCCAGACATGGGACACTCCCTGGACATGTTGCAAGTCATGGGACCTCACTGAGACCAACACCAATCAGCTAGCATACATGTTTCTGGACTGCAAAAGGGAAAGTGGAGAGTATCTGGGGGAAAACCTAACAAGTCAGAAAAAGGGAGGAAATAAAACAACAATGACAGCATCCTGATGGAAATAAGATACCAAAACTGTTTTGCTGTTACAGTGGTTACCCCCTTTAACAAAAATGGACCGAGACAAAGAAAACACTCTCAAGCAATCCCCGTTTCAGTGGAAAAAGGACTGTGGTTAAAAGACAGATCATTTCTGAGGAACAACCTGCAGCTGCAGTTTATTGGATTCCCGTCTCAAAGAGTCAGGAGGAACAGCACCAGACTTCTAGTTAATATTGCATGATTTCTCGTCACTCCATCCTGATCCTTGCATAGCCAAAGGACTCTGGCTTTGCCAGCTTGGTCATATGATGAAGTAAATATCATGTATGCCCTTATTTAAACTGGTTTCAATACTGTTTCCTTTATTTAACATCTATGAATGTTTTGCAGGAGTATTATGTGGCCCCAAAAATGTTTTACCTCAAAAAAAATATTACCACATCTTAGTGAAGGCCTGATCATGAAAATCATCACTGTATTTGTTCTTTAAACTTATGTAAATTCAGATTTCTCACTGCCTTTGTAAAGGTGTAGTAGGTGGCGTTGAGTATCTACCCCCATGCACGCAAACAGCTATGAAGTCACAGTGAAATGTGCCTTTTAGTTTCCGCGGTGGCCTTGCATGCCTGCAGGAGATGGAGAGGGGGGACAAAGGAAAGCTCAAAGACCTCCTGGGTCTCTGTTGGTTTAAGACAAGGCCTCTATCGCAAATGCACAAACACACCAAAGTGTGGGGACATGCACACTTTCCTCTTACATAAACTTTCTAGTCCAAGTTAAAATTAGTGCAGACCCCTGAAGTCTTCCATTTGTGAATGCTCTGAAAGCATAAGTCATGGAAGGAGAGGAGAAAGAAAGGGGTGAAGCAGAGTGAGAGGATGGAGATGGTGAAAGGGCTTCAGGTGGGATTAACACCTCACATTCCTCAGGACCAAAGCGGTTTAGTTTATGCACCTTCAACAGTTTGCTTACATGACTTGTGTGAGTAAAAGTATATGGACCCCCCAAAATAGCACATACCTCATCTGTTCGACGGAGCAAAGATATCTGTGGTGTTGAGCACTTCCACTGGGCGATAAGACCAAGCTTTATAGTTCTTGCACAAGGTGCTGTAAAGCAGCCTTCACAACAGAAGGCTTTGAAGCCAATTTGCCTCAAGTCGCTGCAAGAGGATCTAGATGCAGACTGTGGAGAAAGTGGAGCTCCACTCTAGACCGGAAACATGTGACCTCCTCTTTGGAGTGGTTAGGGTAACATATCAGGAGGTCTTGTGTTCTGGTAATAAAGTGACGCTCCATTTCCCCACAATCTGCAGCCAGATCCCTCTCAGTTCCTGGGCTCCCCAAGAAAAACCGCAAATACATGATCAGTGTAGGTCAGTCCATGAACTGTCCAAAGATGCATGAAAAGAGTTCACAGACCCATCATCAAAGCATCTCTGATGCCAGGTGGATATCTAGCACATTAAATAGGTGTAGCAGTTGGTGGTGCCACATACGTTGCAGCCGGAAACAGAGCAAGGTCCAGGGGGAGGTCTCAGTGAAGGACGGAAACCTGTAAGGCAACGAGGAGATGATGATGCATGATGTTCAATAAATAAACACTAAAAAAAGAAGCAGCAATTTGGTAGCAAATTGTTGCATTGCTCGTCTCTTCCCCCTTCCCTTTGCCATCCTTTATTTTGCATCATTTCTGGTGTCACTTCTCTTTTGTGTTTTGTTGACTAAACATGGTTAGAAAAGCCGACAGGGTCATCGGGTCACCAAATCCCTGTCAGATCATGTTGTGTGTGACCCGCTGCCGCCAGTCAAGCACATGCTATTTATTTCTAATGTTTGTTTGTTACTCTTATTAAAAAACAAAACAAAAACAGCAACCTTTTTTTTAGTGTGGAAACTTGCTGGGTACCACTTTGAACATTATATTTACTCTTAAAAAGTTGTACTGGGGGATCCTTCGTCTTCCCAACCATCATGTCAAAGAAACGCTTTTACAAGTTAGATAAAGTGTAGTAGTTTGTTCTCGTACCTTTTATGGCCAAAGTCAAACAACAAAACACTTGGAACACAAAATATATGACTGGCCTCAGGTGTTTAGTGCTTCACAAGCTAACCATTCGTTACAAGCTACACCAGTGAATATGGTTTAGGTGATATAGAACTTTGTATTTTACTTTTTTTGCCCAGTTAAAGACAAAAAAAATCACATTTTATTAGGTTTGTGTACATAGTGTCCATGTGTTACTATAGTAAGAAACTGACCTTTTCTTTGAACGTATTTGTTCTCCTGTTGAATGACAAATCTGCACTTCTATAAGATGACCAAGTCTTTAATAGTAAATATAAAAACAGTCAGACTTCCTCTTATTGTGGCATATGCTGTTTCCATATTTCCACAAAGATGTTGCCAAAAGTCTCAGAAGCCGATCTAAAAAATTAACACAAAAGAAAAAAAAACATTCAAACATCAGTGCGAGGAAGCCAAAACTTTAGCTTTCATACTAGTGTAACTAAAAAGTAACCTAATTAGCGTTCCTGCTACTCCCTGTATTCAGGAAAATAGCTAGTGAGGATTTCTGGCTGTGAGGGTTCACTTTCGAATTCAAGTTAATCAAGACCAGAAGTTTGAATTTGAATGAGCAATTTTATTTTTCCGGCCGGCAAAATATTTCATGTCCTAGTTCCTGAGAAGAAAAAAAAACGCTTCACACTCAAAGAAAAACACACACTTATTCAAAGAGAGAGAGACAGAGTTCATGATGATGCTTCTCCTGACTGCTAAATACTTTCTTCTCCTCCTCCTCCTCCTCCTTCTCCTCGTTCTCATGCCTTCCCATCTCCCCCATCATCTTGCTCCCAACCCTCCCCTGACTCCCAAACATTTTAATTGCGCCCCACAGGCCATTTGAAGCCTTACCAAATCACTGTGAAGAGATCAGCTATTGTCCGTTTCCTTTGTGTGAGCGAGTGTGTGTGTGAGGGAGACAGTGTGTTACTGTGACGGTTACACTGTGGGCCTGTGCATGTCGGACCCTCTGTGTGTGTGGATTTAGGGAGTTAATCCCTGAATGGAGAAGCCATTAGGGAGAATTAGGCAGGTTAGACCAAGCCATGATCCCCTCATCTGTGTGTGTGTGTGTGTGTGTTTCGTGTGGGGGACAGCCATCAACGCGTGGTCTGCGTCAGGTCAAGGCCCTCAAAAAGAAGAGGCGGAGGTGCGTCAGGGAAGGACGGGGAAGGGGTGCATGGTAGCTAGCTTCCCTAATCTCGCCAATCCACTCCTTCTGTGTGTGGCACAAACACACAGACACCCACACACACCCACACACACAACTGAGATCATCTCGACACTCTCAACAGATGGCTGCAGCAGTAAGGCCAAAGGTAAACTTGAGCAATACCCAAACCAGACAGCCTCCCTCCAAATTAACTCCCTACCCCCAGTGTCTATGGCTAATCACTGCATCCTGAGCACGCAATCAGCACTCTTCATTAATCACCAGCCAAACACACTCTTCCACTGTAACTGTATTCTGCTCTGATATTAAATATCAATCTGTTTATATAACATGACATGTTTACATTGTAACTGTCAATCATGGGCACATCGCCTCAGAAATTTCACAAATTTCCTCAGCGCTTAATACACACCTGAGGACATTAATGCAAACTGTCACAACCCTCACCGGTTTTGCTTAAATGCAATGCTTTGATCGTGTTGTCTGATACCTGTGCATCAGTTTCGGTATTCAAGCACATCATTTCCATATTTTTGCCTCTTTTCGATATTGCAGCAGTTTGAGCTAAAGTGACATTTATTTACTCCAAATTCGGACGGAACTACAGCTAATTCCAGTAAATGTAACACAGATAGAGGGAAGGTTGAAGGGTGGTTGCTTTTCACTGCTTTCAGTCTTTAAGCTAAGTTAAGCTAATCACCTCCCATTTAATCAGTGCACAGATAGAGGAGAGAAGCTAATCTCATCATTACTTAACGCCACAATCGAAATTCTGCTCTATTACTTTGGGTGCCTGCTACTCTGATGCCATATTTGCAGATCACACAGTTTTCAGTGCAGAGTGTTTTATTATTTGATTTATGAATCGTCTTTGCGCCAGCAATGTGTGGATTTAATGTCCACTCAATCTCAAAAGACAGGGACACCGTTGTGTCTCTCGTGCTGTCCATTCTTCTGCTGAAACCCCTGAAAATATGAACACTCCATCTTTATGAATATTTGTAAAATATTTACTAAGATGTCACTACCTTCACACTGTTTTGAGGTTTTTTACAGTATAGAGATAGAGAGTGATAGAGCAACTAATTTAAACAACTAACTAACAAACCTCACTCCTCTCTTATGAAGATTTCATCAAACTGCCTGATAATTCTGGAGATTTTGGAAATTTGATCTTTCTGTTTTTTTCCCTCTATGATTTAAACAGACTAGTAAATACACATGCACAAATAAATATTAAAGTAGTAGGAGAAGCAAAACGTCTTAAATGAACTAAAACTAATTTAATAAGTTTAATTTTACAGAAATCAACCTCAAAACTCTCCTACCCATTTTGTGTCTCTAATTGGCATGGGTCTATGAAATCTGGTTAAATTATGTAAAAAGAGTCAGATTTACAAGGGGATAATTGGGAGGTGGAGGGGGGTGGGTGGTGGTGGTGGGGGAGTCTATTTTCCCACAATTCTAGGTCCTGACCTCTCCATTATACTCACCTATTATATCAATCTGTATCAGATGATGACATAAAAAAGGCCTACCAGTTCACTTAATCTCACTGCAGACACCTGCCCATAAATCAAATAATGTTTCAAAGATTTGGAAGAAGTATATTTGATTTATCAGCCATAGATTTACTGGAAGAAAAGCTGCAAGAACTTTGGTGACAAATTTGAATAACTGTGTTCTTCTGTTTGCTATTTATTGTTTTAAGCTGAGCGCTGAACAATCCGGCCTCGTGAGTCCGCAGCACACGTCACTTTCAGTCAGCAACAAACGTCAGTACTTAGAAAAGCTGAGATTCCCTCGTAGGAAAGAAAAATAAATCAGGTTTTATAAAGCACTTAAGAAAAAAAAAAAAGAAAACGAAAGAAAGGACCCAGAACCTTCCCGCATTCACTCTCAGGTAGCCATTAAAAATTCGAGGACATAAACATGTTCCATCTATCTTCCAGTAAACAGCGGAAACGTGCGATGAGTCACTCATGAAACAGCAACATGGAGATAACACACACACACACACACACACCAGAACACATACAAACAAGTCTGATGTCAAATTACCCCCCGTCCTGGTAGTTTCCAGTATAACAAGCCTGCGGACAAACCACTCTGGAGCAACTATTATACAAAAAGACTCACTGTGTTTCTGCTGCTGACAAAATTTAATTGTAAGTGACTTCATTTATTGTTTTGGGGCTTTTATCTCCTATTGTATTCCTGTCACATTCCCACAGTGTTTATTATTCCCCAAAGGGCCCAAGGGACTTTAAAAGCACAGTCATGACATTTTTTTTTTAAAATTGTCTCCATTTACAAACATGTTAATTGCATTACTTACTGCTTATTTGTATTGTTTTTTTGTTTTGTTTTTTTCACTACACTGACTTGGTGAATAATCTTGCAGTGATTATTAACAAATATGTTTTTTAACATTAGTGAAATGATAATTTCTGTGTAATAAAATAGAGTGTATCCCTCCTCCCCCGCCACAGGTGAAAATCTGCAATATAGCTGACCATGTAGAAAACATTTTATTTTATAGTTTAAGTCTTAAAATACACCTTCCACCTGCTTTACAGACATTTAAACACCTCCTTATTTCAGTGAAAAAAGATGTATTAATGTATTAATATTATGCTAAAGGTGAACTGCAAAATAACAGGGATCACGGTATATTGTTTACTTGAAATTATTAATATAATCATATCAAATTTACTGTTTATTATGTATGATATTTAAAGTAGTTATGAAAAATGAAAGTAGTAATAATCCAATTAGGTTCTAAATTCTGGCAGCTATATCAGTATGTACAGCTCAATTATTTTGTTGATTTTGTCTCATCACAGTCCCAATGTACGAATACAGGAAACTAAATCACTTTTTTTTTTTTTGTCCGACAGAAGACCCCCAAAATTACACCTAACCCGTTCATGACTTTTTGTATGTAAACATTGCCCAACTACAGATCAAAATTCAAGTGAACCCTTTTCATGAATTCCATTCCCACATTTTCTGCATCTTTGCTGTTTTGTTATTTGAATTATTTTATCTTTGCTTATCCACCACCTTCTCCTCCCACACATGAGTGTGGGTGTTTTCGTGGAAATTGTATTTCCATTGAAATGTTCCTCTTGTGGTGGTGCCTGATTTTTAAAAAGCAATGAGTCAAGCCTCCTTAGTTGCTTAAAATGGTTCACGTGCATCTGATAACCTGTATTTCAAACAGGTTTTTCACTTGTTACTCATAATCCATTTGGTACTAATGAAATGAGATGTGAGATGTTATCTCTAATGCGTAACACAACATGCACCGACATCTTCAAGACACACCTTTTTGTTTTTATTTATTTATTTACTTTTAAAGAAAATTGATTACAGATCAACATGATTAACTTTTTATTAAAATCTAAGGATTAACTTTCTAAGTGATTTATATTTCAAAAATTCAGCTTTTTCAGGCTAAAAAAATTAAGATTTTAGATGACGGGTTTTTTTTTTAAAAAAAAACACGCTATAGAATTTTTTTCTGCTTAAAGCTTTATGTGTGTTGAGGAAGTAAAAACAACAAAAAAGACCTTTTATTGATTTAGCTTTGATCAAACCTAATTGTGTAGAAGAAGCAATGAAAATGGAGGGTAAAGGTTTCTGGCAAAGCTTTGTTCATGGTGCTTGATCAGGAGAAAAAAACAAACAAACAAAAACCTGAGATGTTCGAAACTGACAAGACTTTATCAACAAGCTATATCAATGGTGAGTTAAAATTTCATCGAAACAATAAAACATAACTGAAACAAAAGAAAGACAAGTTTAAACAAGTTTGAAAAAAAGACTACATAAGTGTTGGTGGACACTAAATCCAATTGTTTGCTTCAACGAAGAAGCCCATGAGACTAACTCGTGTGTGTTTGTGCAAAACACTCAATACACAAACTTTTTTTTAACAGTAACACAAACTGACAGATGTGACAGTTAGCTTCCACCTAACTCTACGCTTTGGCTAATGTGATCTTAAACATTACATTAGTGTAAGAGGAAGGAAATCTGTTGACACATCGTTGACACCTTGCATCACCTGTTTCCTGAGGTTCAAGAAGCATTTCTTAGCTAATTTTTATTTATTATTTTTTTTAATTTTTGGCATTAAACTTGATTTTATTTTATTTTTTTCACTGATGACTTGTGAAAAAAAGAGGCTTGAAATCAAAGACCAAGATCTTTAGATTTTCTTTGTTGGTGTGTGTGTGATGGACTTGCATGTTGTTTAAGATGTTATATTACATTTCACTTGAAAGAAGGTTTGACTGTTTTTAGGAAGCGTCTTTTAAATCTTACAGTTTGTGTCCCAACTATTGACAAAATATCCCCCAAAAGTAACTTTGCATGCTCTTGTTACAGTTGTGCATAGCTCGACAGCACCATACCACACATCGATAACACCAAACCTACACTATGGCTTTCGTACTTTTGTAACATTTGCAACTATTTCACTTTCTTGGGTTTTGAACAAAACTGCTTCACAACCATCTGAAACACCTCCAGACTGCTCATCACACCATGACGTCCACGTTGGTATGTCACTTTTCCTAGCTTTACGGATCACTTCTTTTTGAAAACACTTTCTTTGGGAACTAAGAAGACCGTTTAATGGCGTTTTGAAAGCAAGACATTTTGCTTTATGTCGATTTTTACTGGTACAACATTTGAGGCTTCCTGTAATGTATTCGTAATCTCATCATGTGCTAAATGTGTTCAGTGTGGGACAGATCGGAACTCCAGACAAGCCAATTTAACATCTGCTATTTTATTAGGACTCCATACCGTTTTAATACATGCGGTTTGGCAGTACTTTGCTTAAATAGGAAGGTTTTCACTGAATAACATTTTCTGAATGGTGCTGTATAGTGCTTGGAACTTGTTTATTCCACGGTAATAGTGCCTTCACAGATGTGCATGTTATTCACAGTTAATTGGGTTGAGGTCTGGACTTTGACTGAGCCATTGCGACACCTTGATTTTTTTTTTTTTTTTTTTTTTTTGTTATTCAGCCATTCTGTTGTTGCTAGAATGCTTAGGATGATTACCCTGCTGCATGAGCCAAGTTTAGCCCTCAATAGTTGAGATGGGCTTACATTTGAATGGAGAAGTTAATGATTGTAAAGTGTCCAAATAATCACCTTTTCACCCAGGTGCCTTGGAGTTGGTATAAGACATGTAGTAAAACACTGTGTTTGACTTTTGTTGTGTGTGATGCATTTTTTACCAAACTTTTGTTTTTTTTCTTGTCTGTCTAAAGAACATAGTTACATACGTCATCTGGTTTGTTCAAATACAACTTCTTAAATCCAAACTATTCTTGCATTTATTTAAGAACTCTTTATGGGTTTTTTTCTTGGGAACCCTTTCAAAAAGTCCAATTTTTTTCACTCTTTTTATAATTTGTAACCTCAAGACCTTTGAAATGTAATATAACATCAGAAAGCTGTAGAGTGTGAGATGTAGGTGTTGGATCATTTTGACAATTTTTCTGATCAGTAAATGGTTTGATCTTGGAGTGAACTTGCTGGGATACCAATTCCTGAAAAGATTTACAGCTGTCTTGAATGTTTTTCACTTGTGAATAATGGACTCCAAATTATTTGCAAATGTCCTTATAACCTTTCCCAATTTGACCAGTGGTAACACTTGCTTCTCTAAGAGTATTGCTGATTTCTTTCTTTTTTGACATTGTGGTAACATGAATGGTCAAGATAAGCAAAGTAAAAAAAAACCACAATCTTTTAATTCTCATGAAATAAGGGTGTTTTTCGTTTTTCACATACCTTTTTTTTTTTTTAACTTAGTTTATGTTAAATGAATAATGAGAAACATTACATGTTTTGGTTTTTTTTTATTTTGAGGTTGAACCTAATTTTATCAAATTACCTCATTTTTTAGACCTAGTGAAAACTGTGAGATTTTTTTTAAAATTATTATTATAACATGATACATATACATGTAAAACTAAAAGGGACTGTAGTTCTTTTCCCCCTACAACTATAGGTGTATTGATGGTATCAAATTTAAATTATACATATTAGTTTATATGAGAAAATCCCTTTAAATTACCTGTAACTCATTGCATTCTGTTTTTAATCTACTGCTTATGCAGATTTTAATCAACATGTAATAAATATATTTATTCTCCTTTCTCCTTGAGGGTGAGTTGGCCATTTTGTGACAAAATGATCAAAATATTCTCAACAGTCGTATCAAGTAAAGCAGGCCACACAAACTCACACAACCCACTCTTGCCAAGCGAAGCTGAAATGAGACAATGACCATATTTGGCAGAAAGCGGGTCACTGACAAGATCCATCAATCAGGACAAATACAGACAAAAATATAATTTTTACATATAAAAGATTACGGTTAATCAAAAAAAAAACAAAGCATGCTAACTTGTCAGTACTTTTCTTGAAAATTTGATCATCAAGGTTCGGTTTAAACTATTGCAAAAGGTAAACAGTGATTGGCTCAGACGTGTCAAGAGTCCGCAGCAGGCCAGTGCAGTCAGCTGTGAAGACTTAATTACATTATCTGTGCTGCACGCTGCTTCTTCAATAGTTCCTGAGTTTGTAAAGAGAAATCAATAAATGGATGAATGCAAAAACAGCAGGCAGCAGCTTGATCGTGGGTGTTCCTGTCTGTGCTAATGCGGCGCAACATCTCAGATGAGCATGCATCGGCTTTTAGTTTTATACGTCTGCATTTGTGTTTAAGTCATTTTATTTGGCTTTCTTGTTTCACGCTGTGTCAATGAGGCCTTGTGTGTGTATGTGTGTGTGTGTGTGTGTTTGTGTGTGTGTGTGTGTGTGTGTGTGTGAGAGTTCAGACTGATTGACCAGTCATTAGTTGGCTAAATGGGATTCGTTGTCTAAATGCTCTGCTGATTAAGCTGGACTGGTCAGGGCTGCTGGGCACCTGCCATAACCAGGCCCAGTCTCATCCATCACCCACTGACCTGGCTCCAGCCTGGCCCTCTGGACACTGCGGAGGCCTAAGGGCCTCAGTGCCCACCCCCTGTCCCGGAACTGACCACCATCATTACCCTCTGGACCCAGAGCCAGGATGACCCACAGAGACCCCGTCTCCTTTCTAACCCCGGCCACAACCCTCGCTCTGACCCTCCAAGATGACCGCTGCCATAACCCCAAGAAACTTGGATAAATGTACATTTTCAACTGCCCCC
>JAOWBL010000008.1:16695266-16716141 GCA_028564865.1 Zenarchopterus dispar
CACACACACACACACACACACACACACACACACACACACACACACACACACACACACACACACACACACACCTGTCTGAGCAACAGCTGCCCTGGGAATCGATCTGACTCTCCACTTCTGGAGTGTGGCAAGGATGAGCCATTGTGTGTTTGTAAAGGCTGTTGCTGTTTTTTTGTTTTTTGTTTTTGTGTGTGTGTGTGTGTGTATGTGTGTGCCTGAGTAAATGTGTGAGGTGTGGAAAGAAGTTTGTGTGTGTGGGCGTGTGTGGGTGTGTGCTCGCTCGGCTCTTCTGGCATTTGGCTCTTGTTGCAGTTTGAAGATGTTAGACAGCCGACAAGACAACTGATGAAACCGCATCCATGCCAACCAAACACAAAAGCGTGCATGTGTGTGCGTGTGTGTGTGCGCTTCCCTTGAACTCATAAGGTGTTAGTGTGAATGTGTCTAAATGGAAGGAATTCAGCATTTTGTCTGATGATTAGTGAAAGAAAGCCTTGAGCGAACATGCTTTTTTCCCCCTAATCTAGTATATTTACAACACCACAGGCTCCTCAGGTGTTAGCTGTAGGCAATCATGCTTTTTATTTCCAATTATTTGCCTAATATGTCCAATAAAACTTTAATAAGTAACAGCTTAACTTGTGTTTGAATTCTTTAAACAAACAGATGATACAGAAGAAATGATATTGATATGATATTGAGAAAGTTGAACTTGGTAGAAATGGGTAGGGTGGTGCTCCATCCATCTGACTTTCAAACAAAATTCTGGTATGCTGGAAACTGGACCTCACAAACAGAACAGTACATTCCCTTTTTTTACATCAAGACAAACGAAGCAGTTAAAAGGTCTGGGGTTGATATCAGGTTTGGTATGTGACAGCTGTTCGACTGGAACTGCCAAAACAAAGCCCAAAGAGACCTCAATGCAAATGAAGGAGACCATCATTAAGAAAGAAGAAAACATTTAAAAAATCTATAAGAGAGATAGTAAAACCCTTGGGCGTGGCCTGATCAGTAGTTTGGTTTTTTCTTAGGAAGAAAGAAATCACTGGTGAGCTCAACAACATCAAAAGACCCAGAAGACCACTGAGGACAACTGAAATGGATGATTGCACCATCCTTCCCTGAGTGAAGAAAAACCCCAAATAAACAGATGTCAAGAATGGTCTGGAGAAGGTTTGTATGTCAATGTCAAACTCTACTATCAAGAGACACCTTTATTGTTGTAAATATGGAGGATTTACAGCAAACTATTTAAAAAAAAAAAGAAAAGAAAAAGAAGCTTCTTGAGTTCTGGAATCAGTCCACCATGAAGTTTACCACAACATGGTGGAGGCGATATAATTGGTATGGGTTCACTGGTGCTTATTGATGAGTTATCAGGAAGTACTCTCTGCTTTTATTTATCAAAACGCTACAAAACTTTTACTTTGGTGTTTCACGGCATGGATGGATAATAAAAATGGAATATTCTTCAGTAGCCAAGTCTGTTGCAAAGGGCAATGTCCTGCTGCAGTAAAGCCTGATAAAGCATCTTTATATCGTCTCTGGTCCTTAGTTTTATATTATTTAATACCTTCTGGCGTAGTGCAAGTGTACACAAAACGGTTTCCCCTTAGGGATCAATAAAGTACTCTGATTCTGAGTATTTTGTTTCTGATTCAGGAAATCTGGTGTCGTCCAAGGTCCAAACATCCAAGAACTGAAAGTCATGGTTATATTTACCATATAGCTTTGTTCTAAAAACAAACAAAAAAACAAAAAAACTTTGCTTAAAATAGCTGTAACTCCTAAATATTAATCCTTTAATGCCTGACACATTAAATAGCACACAAAAATAATTTTTTTTAAAAATTTAACGTGTTATGTATATATTGAAATCAAAATTTTGTATTTAACATTTTTTAACTATTTATTTTTCTTATCATTATGAATACATTAGGTATGTTTATGTATGTTTTATAATTTTTTGGTTTGTACAACAATCCCCCATGCCCCTTTTTTTTTATTATGGGGGTGGTGCAAAGATCCCAGTAATTCATGGATGGAAACTTCTTCAGTTAAAGGTGAAAGTATGGACTTTGTGATCTAGGTCTCTTCTATTGTGGTAGAGCATCGAGGCGAAAATCATAAAAATATTGTCGTCATTCAAACACATTTTCTTCTCTTCATTGTTTACCTGTACGCACACACGTGGTGCTACTTGGTGTACATTCATCTTTAGCAGCAGGAGTATATGTTTCTTAACTGTACAGGAACTGTCATTTACACAAGGTCGTGCAGTCACACACACACACACACACACACACACACACACACACACACATTTTTAACCTGCTGCTGAACTGAAAACCTGTGGCATCTAGACAGATTAGACTGGCTGACCAGATGAGTGTGCGTGTGTGCTGTGGGCTCTGATTGGGGCTCTGATCGAGCCAGATACTCAGCTGAGCCCCACCAGTAAATCATACACACACGCACACACACACACACACACACACACACACACACACACACACACACACACACACACACACACACACACACACACAGCCTCAATCTCCAAACACAACAACCCCCTGATTAGTCTCATCCGATGCTCGCTAATGAAGTCTAATTAATGAGGATGTGAGTATATGCGCTTGTGTGTGTGTGTGTGTGTTGCTCTCAGTGACCAGCTGCCCACCCCCACCCCCCCAATTCCACACTCAACCCCCACCCCTCCCCTTGCATCACCCTCTTGGGAAATCTGTCCCCTCTCTGGTTCTGTCTTTATCACTTGCTCACTCACTTGTATGCCCTCGTGTTATCCCGGACTTTCTCTGTCTTAATCTTCATCTTTCTTTTTTATATTTTCTCTGCCTTGTGTTTGTTTTTCATCACTCTTTTCTTTCTTTTTACACAGTTTTTTTATTTTCTTGGCGCCTTTGTAGCATATTATCAGCAAACGCGTCATTAAAACCAAAGTGACTCACATATAAAGTCATGTGAAAAGGAAAGTAATCTTTTTATAAGGTTAGTTTATTATGACATAATAAAAAAATCATCTGCTGTCTAGAAAATTTTAAAATGAGATAATTTAAGGTTAAATCTCAGATGACCAGCAACTCATGACATATTACACTGTGCCATTATTTAACAAGCAGTAAGTGCAACCCATGATTCAGTAGCTTCTGGTTTAACCTTTAGCAAGAATAACTTGAAGTGATCATTTCCTGTACATTGTAGAAGGATTTTGTTGCGTCAGTTTGTCAAGATTTTTTGTTTTAAAGACATTTTTGTGGGTTTATTTGAAAGTGGAAACAGGGGCAGGAAAGTGGGCTGAAAGAGGGGGACTGACGTGCAGCGTAGCATCACAGACTGGTACTCAAACCTGCAATCAAGACCTTAAGTTCATTATTTGTTCACACACAACTCAGTTAAGGTTCAATCACAACACTTACTTCAGGTTGAGGAGTGAATATTGATTGGACCGTGGCCAGATGTCGTTATACTCCTGCAGTCACTGGGTGAGTCAGTGACTGCAAAACAAGGCCACAAAAAAACCTCCTCCCCACCATTGTTAACTGTTATTGTGAGGTGTTTTTGTTAATACTTTTTATTTGGTTTTCTCTAAAGTGGCAGAGTGGGCAAATATATCCACTTTGTTAACATCTGTCTAAAGGATGTTGTTCTAAATGTCTTGTTCCTTGTTCAGATAAAACTTTAAAAAATCTAAGCTGTGATTTTCTACCTACCAACCTACCTGTCTATCAATCCATAGAGAAGAGGCTTTCTCACATAAATCCCTCCAAATCTTTTATTAATTGTACTGTTTTGAACTTGGGCATATTACACGGAAACAGAGGCCAGTAAAGTCTGAGATGATCTCTGGGGTTTCTGTTTCTCTGGGCATTGCCACAAACTTGTGATGGCATGTCTCTTGAATGTTTTCTCTTTCAGCATGATGGACTCCAAACTATTGGGAAATGGTCTTCCAACACCTCTCAGCTTTGTGGGCAGCAACAGTAATTTCTCTAAGCTGATATCTGATTTTTTTTTAATGAATCTGAATGCTCAACACCATCAACTTTGCTTTTATAGAAGTGGTCACACTTGCTGATTTTTAATCAGTCAAAGACATATTACCTTGCTTTATACAAAAAGTTAGAACTCCTTTTTCACCTGACTGTGTCTTGAATTCTCCCTGAACCTCAGAGCTGATTTCCACCATGTCCGTTACTCCTAATAAAACTCTCTGCACAATGAAATAACAGCATTTAGTGTGAAGTAGGCCGGACATGACTTTCCATTGCTGGACGGGATTCACATACACAAGCTCAAGACCTAAAATCATAAATTAAAAACAGAAGTGACGGGGACAAAAGCGGAGATGGAGACTTGCAGGAGGAAACGTGAGTGTGTGTATGTGTGTAATTGTATCTGGTTAACCTTGGTAGGTTTCATTAGTAGCTCAAGGCCGGCAGACTGAGGATGAATTAGGAGGCCAGGGGCCACAAATTTATCCTGGACAAGGCCTTCTCTGATTAAAACTGCTGGACACACACGTACATGTGGGTACACACACCCTCACATACACATATTATAGTTAGTGAAAAGGGAAGCGTGACACATCCAGATTCTTGTTTGGTAATTTTTGACAAGTTCGTCACATATGTTTCCCCCTTTTTAGACTTATTTTGGTTTCTGCTGACCAGACAGCAACTTAACATTTTGATATCTTGTCTGACGCTTTCCCACATCATTTTAAAACAGAGATCTGACAGGGCTGGATTTAGTAAAGTAAAGTACATGTATCATTTTCGACATGGCACAAGTCTGAATTATTTCAGTCACGGTAACAGAGAGGGGTGTGCAGGAGAGGGAGTTTAATCGGCATGATTAACCCATGAGAAGCATTCAAATGGTCATTACCAAATAAATATATGACAGAAATGTCCAAACTTTCCTTCACTTTACTTTTAATTGTGGTAATTAGTTTTAACAGGTAGTATTTTTTCCCTCCACTTTACTTAACCAAATAAAAAAGTGAATTCTGCTCAAAAGTGTTTGAGCTTCAGCTTTTGTGATCAGTTAAGGTGATATCTTCAACTGCTCCCATCCTGATGTTTTGTTCCACACATTGGAGTTGTTGTGCTTGGCTTTTAACTTTATGGCAAATAATGTTCATGTATCATGACTTTTCCCATCATTTTAAAAGGTACGTCTAAGTCACAAAGTCCATTTTTGTGGCTCTAGTGACCTTTATTGACAGTACTCACACAGGAAATGAGGATGGGGCAGGAGGGCATGTGCAAAGGGTTACATACTTTAATGGATCAATGATGCCATTAATCTTAAGAATATTGTCTGATAACAGGATTTGTATGTGGATCTGGAACATAATCATTTTATTTCATTTTTCTCTCCATCAATGCCGTACACCTGCTCAAACACACCACAGGTAAACACAGTTACACTTTACATTTTCATACAAGCAAAAGAATGTAATCTAGAAGGAGTTTCTTATTAAATTGTGCTAAATGATCAGAACCTCAGCAAGTCTTATTGTTTCTGTGTGGGTGTGTATTGTACACATGGTTGTGTGTGTGAAAGAGAGAGTGTTTACCTTCGAGAGATAACCAGCTCAAGAGTCGTCAATATACATAAAGCGATCACGTCGGCTTTACTTAGAAGCGTGTCAATTGAGAGTTGTTGCAGCTTTGCCTTCATTATTTCAAGGTGACTGTTGACAGTCAGTAAGTTCACCGAGTTTGTCTTCTTATCCCAGGTCCCTCACCTGGCGCTCGGGATTGTGGAGATATACCTGTGTCAAGGTCACCAGCTGGGACCCTTTCTGGTTGGATAGACCTTGTTGTTACAAGTGGCTTTTACCTCACTTTACACTAGATTACATATCATCAGCTGCATTTTATTAAATGTATATGCGACCAAAAATAAGAGAAAATATGATGTTTCTGACTTGATATTTTCATTATGAACAATTAGCACCCAGTTGGAATGTCTTTCAAATATCTAAATGATTAAAACATAATTTTCATCCAAATATAAACTTCTTTCAGGTAAAACACCTTAAAATGGTTCTAAATCTTCATAAAAGTAGAAAAACTGTAACTAAAACTCCAACACTGACTAAATAGACTCTCCACAAGTTCCTTAATATTAATACATAACTGTTAAATACCAGATTATAATTTTGCATCTGCATCCATACCAACATGATTTACATCTGTATTATAATATGAATTTTAATCTTCAGTCTTTCTTAAATCATTTTTGACAAAATGCACAACATGCTCTTCCCTCCGTCGTCAGATAAATGCAAGCTTGCATAATGTTGAAGGTGTAGAAGTCATAAAGCAGGGTAAAGATCATGTTGTATAGTGTCTTCTTGCCTCCTCCCCCCCCAGTCTTTGTAATCTGGTTGAGGAGGGGTCAGCAGGTTTGTTGGACAGTTTGCAGGGTGACCGAGGTCGCTCTTCTCAACCTTTGGTGTGATATTATCCTACTAATACCCAACCAAGAGCCTAAACCCTGCAAGGTCAGAGGGACTATCAGCATCTTTGCAGGGAAAACACTCACATACACACCTCAGCACACGGGCTCGTGCATGGCCCTCAACATTTGGCTCAAGATTCTCCTGGTTAAGCAGATAATGGTCAGATCTCTGGTCCATACTGGGATGAGGCGACGGTGAACCAACTGCCCTTTCTCCCACCAGTAATGCCAAGCTTAACCTCTTCGATGCGTCCTCTTGTTATGTAAGAAAAGCGAATGGTTGGAGAAGGAATTTTCCAAATGAAATCAAGGAGGGTCAAGAGGGGATTGCATCCTGTAAACAAGAGCAGGAGTTGTAAGCAGTTTAAAAATAGCTGCTTTTATTACAAAAGGGGAAAGGAAATATTCAACAATTCCAGCGAAAAACAAATCATAGATCTTGTTTATATGTCAGGAGAGCGCTGTAGTTACAGTCTGAAGTGCAATGAACTTTACTTTATAAATACAGAGATTTGTTTACCTTCTGTTAGTCCTGTCCCTGTGTCTTAAGAAACCCAGCAGATAGCCTGATCCTTCGATGAAACACAACAAATCGATGCAGAACGTGAACGTCACTCATAGAAATCAAAGTGCAGGATTTTTTTTTTCAAAGGAGAAAAACAGTCTAAATATTTTTGCTGAAGTGAAAAGTTGATTGTAACAAAACAAGGACTGAACTCGTGTAATGTATGTGTTTAATGATAAAACTGCAATTCTCCATTTTAATATACAATAGCTGTTGGAAGAAACCGTTAACATGCGCTCTCTGTTTTAAAGCCTCTGAGTCAAACATCAACTAGGGGCTTCGGGGTGGTGGTGGGGGGTGGGTTAGGTTTCTGGTCCATTCTAGTTTTAAGTCCATCTGCCTGTGGGTTTATACTCTCTTTCCCTTTACTTCGTTTCATTAAACAACATCAAAAGCAGAAAAAAGACCATCAATCTCAAGAACTTTCTCTCTGTCTCTTTTTATTAGTTTTTTCTCTTTAACCTCTCCCTCCCACACACACACACACACACACACACTGTGAGACGCACGTCACACAGGTCGAGTGCATTTGATTTATCCCACTGTGTTTCCTCCATGGCTCATTTCCATAAATCACATGTCAGTGTGTTTGTAGCCGGGGAGACGTTAACAAGAGGCTGCAGTCCAAACAGAGCGCGTAAAACCCTGCAAACACTTCCGACGCACGGCGCTGACCGGCTCCACGGCCGTATCCATCAACGCAAAGAGGAGGTCGGAAAATTTCATGTGGAGTCGACGGGGACATGTTTTGTCATCTGAAGAGCGCCGCTGAAAGAGCGCTCGCTCGCTCGCGCGCGCGCGCGCATCTGAAGTGCGTTTGCGCCGTTTGCTTTCTCGCGTCGGACCACATGCGGTCGAAGGAGGGCCTCCGGGTCCAGACAGAATCTGCGCCAGGGTGTGTTTGCTGACTGTGTGGCGCACACCTACACATGTGAGGTAAAAGTTCACATGTAATCGGGGTTATGGCTCGGGCGGCGGCCAGCGTTTCCACGGAGACGGCCACTTAGACTCGTTATCTTGTGTTGTTGTCTTTAAGGCAAAGTGGCTATTTGTGAGGGTGAGTGGATGCCTATTTCCCACGGTGCTGTGACTGAATCAGCCCCAGATACAATCTACTGTCTCCCCTCCTCCCCCCTCCCCTCTCTGCCTGTTTCAGAAGCATTTCCTGTCTGGCCTCTGGAGTTAGGGGTCACACAGTAAAGCGGGACTGGATTTTGGCCTTGAGTTTGGCCTGAACTACGTTTATTGTGAAAAGTTTGAAGATGGAGACACTTCACCGCAAATCATTTTTGTCATTTTTTTCCCTTGATTCTGACAGTTTACGTTTTTCCGAACTCTTTTTAGCAAGTAAACTTTTTAAGCAAAGTCTCTTTTACGTTCCATTTACCTTTGAAGCTGGAACTGGGACTGAGATTATACCCAGGTTCATTTCAGTTTCATTTTTTCTGCAGGAAAGCAACAGGTCAACCACCGGGGCCACCAAGTCTCATGCACTCGCAGCGAAAGTCATGCACTACAACCTGTTCAAACACTCTCATGTCAAACCACTGATATCTCATCCTGAGAATCCCATCAATGTTATTATCCATTTATTACACGCACTCCCACCACAGAAAGCCAGTATGTGAGCTGTCCTAGGTATTGTAAGCGAGTAATTACATAAAAATTTCAAGCTTGTTTATGTTCTTGCACAGAGGGAGTACAGTTGCTAAGTTACAGGCATAGCCACAAAACTTACATCACTTAATGAGCTTTCTGTAGCATTGGTTTTCTACATTGTGAGCTGCATACCACACTGCAAAAACACACTTCCAAAGAATGTAAAAACACCTGGTTTCAAGAAAATCCGATTATTTTAGACTATTTCGCTAGTTTAAAGAATTGTCAAGATTTTTTTTTCACTTAAAAATAAGACAAGTCCTACTAGATTTAGGAATTAATATTATTATTTCTAGAAGATCTGTTTTTGCAGTGCACCGTACACTGAACTGCGTACTTATTCTTATCTTGAAACTTGGAATTTTATTTTGGAGAAGCCAACTGCATTGATCTGTGAAGATATTTATCTCTTTGTTGGCAATTGGATAAATGCAATTATTATAACAGTCAAATGCATGTATTGCATTATTTTTAGATTTCCAAAACTACTTCCCCACAGTAATATACATGATAATGACAAGCTGAGCCTGAAATTCTTAGAGATCATATGAGACTCATATAGGATCATAGATAGTTGCCTAAATATCCATGTGAAGGACTTTTGGGGTCAACTGTAGACAAGATTTAGAAACAAATGGAGTCAGTTATTGGTAAGGTACTTTTTTCTGTAACCTATGATAGGCCACATGTACAGTGATTTATTTATTTATTGAAAATATTGATAAGACTATTTAGACTGCTTATGTTTTTAAAAGGTGACTGGGATATGGAGAATCAGTTGATTCTTGTTCCTCCGTATTTGAATGCCAATGTAGACTTTTATTCTCCATGGGTTGGATGAAACCTGTTCCTCAGTAATGACAGCAAAGGCAGCAGCAGGCCCGGAGCCTCAAATAGATTCAAGTAGCAATCCCTGTTGCACTCATCGAAGGCTTTAAAAACATCAGACAAACTCTTGTATTGTACACATCCTCTGGGACATGCAGCAGACAAAACACACACAACTGCATGTATTATGTCAAGCATGTTTTCTCACTATTTATGAGTAATTTTTTAAAATTATTATTTGCATCATGTTAAATCTGCTCTTGTTTAGATTTTAATTTGCACTGGTTGGTGTTGGTACAATAACCGCAATGTAGTTGTTATTAAAAAAAAAAAAAAAAAGATGCCCCTAATTATTTATAAATTTATAGCTTTATATGCATAAAATGGGAATCAAACTTTATGGGCAGCAGCATATTATACAAGTTTTTAAAAAATTCTTTAAGTATGACTCCTATGGAGGAAATGTCATTCTAAAGTATTTCTCTTAACAAGTTATAACTTCCACCTAATATAACATGAGGATGAGGGCAGATCGTCATGGTTACAGGCAACACGGGATACCATGTTTTGTTGTTTTGGTCTGTTACCTACCTGACTCATCAAAATAACATGTTAAGAAAACACATTTTCTGCTGCTTGTTGGCTACTGGCAACAAAACAAAACAAAAAACCTGTTTGTCAGAGTTAGAAATTGAAATGACATGGACAACATTAGCAAACGATTATAATTGATCCATCTTTCCATCAGTTCATCTTCTATTTTTACATTATCCAGTTTTGGATGTGGATCCAATTAGGAACCTTCCTACTATGTGGCTACATTAGGAACCAACTCACATTTCTATTTTATATTATTTGTATAGTTAATTGCTTCAGTTATTTTGCAAACAGATCTCTGAGCAATGACTGGTCATTTTATTGATTGAAGAGGCTACATTGGTTTGAGTGGAGCTACATTAGTCTTGGGAAAAACTGAATAATATAAAGAAATGTTTTTGTTTTGGTCGTATATCCTAATAACAAACCTTTAAGATTCTTTAAAGAAGAATTTTATGGGATTTTGGGTCATCTATTGAAAACTGATATTGTTAATGATTTACAATTGTGTTTTTTAATAGCAGTCTGCCCCTAACTCTGTAAGTAAGAAATACTAGTGCAGGATTTTCCAGTGTGATTGGACGTATCGCACTGGGGATATACCTTATCCTTTTTAAAGCTTTGTGAATGATTTTTCCTTTGAAACCTTAAATTTGTCATGGATTTGGTTTTTAGTTAGTTCCTGTTTTATTTTGAAAGTCTGTGTCCCTGTGTTTAGTTATAGTTAGACTTCCCTTGCTCTTGTCTGATTGTTTGCACCTGTGTCTCGTCGGGACTGTTTGTATATCTTGCCTTGTCTTTCCCTTCCTCCCTTCTGGTTTGTACTTTTTGTCTCCCTGGATTTAGTTTTGGCTGTACAAGTATTTTGCGTTCTTTTGTTGAGTCCATATTTGTGTTGATCTTTCCTTTCATTGAAGGACTTTTGTTTTATTCTCCTGCTGTCCTCATCTCCTGTGTTTGGGTCCTACAGTCTCTCCTACATCATAACAAAATTATTATTAAAGAGAATGACAACCATGAGCCTGTTACAAAGCTGCCAGTCTGAATTACGTTTTATTACTTTATCCTCAGCTACATTCAAGTTATATTTCATCAGCAGAATTGCACCTCCATGAAATGTGAAATATGCCTACATTCAACCACTTGTCACTCATGCCATAATTTTTTTTGTCTGCATATATTTTAATGGTTAGTACCATTATTTGGTAAAACTTTTATCCAAGGCATGCGTGCGCACACACACACACACACACACACACACACACACACACATACACACATACATACATACATATATATACACACACACACACACACACACATACATATATATATATACATATATATATATATATATATATATATATGTGTGTGTGTGTGTATGTATATTAATCTCACAGCAGATATTTTCATAAGATGCATTAGTGTGGGGTGTGTGTCCTTCACCAGTCCTTGACAGTCTAATCTCACATATTTTATTAACATTTGAATTCCTAGTTCTGCTAAGGAGGACCAAATCACCAATGTGAAACATAAAAGGACAAGACTGATAAAAGGACATGACAGTGATGGGTGCAGTGTGGTGATTGTGACTCATGGCATAACTGAAGAGTTAATAACCATAAATTACATAAGTTTCCCCAAATCAACTCCCATTCCTTCTCTGTTGCATCTGTATCACTTTTTCCACCAAAGTATGTGCTGAAATTTACTTTATCTTTTAATAAAAGCTCTAAATTCGGTTTAATTGCTGTTGCCATGGTGACTCAAGGTACGGAACTCCATTGTTATCTTTTTATACTCATGGAAGAAAATGTACGCCTAACAGTAAAACAAGAGCACACAAGACAGAACTCGCACACAAAAAACCCCCACAAATAGTGAGCTGACTCTTGTCTGTCGCACAATTCTCTATTGTCTATTTGCATAGTGGGTTGTCTGCTTCTGCCTCCACACATTTGGCGCAACAGACATTATCTGCGTACTAGCCCACTCTCTCTAGATCAGTTTTCATATTTGAGTCATAAGCAATACCACAGCAGCCTCTAAAATAAAACGAATGATGGTTTCTTCAAGCAGCTTTGAGTTTTTTAAAAATTTTATATATTCATGATTTCTTGCAAAACTGGACTTCAGCTTGTACAGCCACTTGTTTTCGATCAATCAATCATCTGTATCTATCATCTATATTCCTGTTTGGGATCACAGGGATATGCTGGTGCCTGTCTCAGTTCCCACTGGGTGAAAGGCAGGGGTTCACCCTGGACAGGTCGCCAGTCAACCGCAGAGCCCGATGTTTGTTTAACCAATAAAAATATATTTTACAGCACGACTATTTTATCAAAAAAAAAAAAAAAAAAAAGACCAGAGTAGATAGAATAGAATTAGGTAAACATAGCATTTTTAAAAAATTCAGAAAGAACAAAGAAAATTACAAAACCTTTTTAAATACAGTCATTAATAAAAGTGGTGCTTATTCAAGCTTAAAGCATGTCAAACTAAAGTAGTTTCTGGCACTTAGAAATTAAAGAAATCTAATTTCTAAAGTAATTTTTATTATGATTTTTGTTTTTCATATTTATTTTTGATCTTTTTGGCACAAAACGGGTGTACTTTTTAAAATGTCATTACCATGAAAATAACAAAGACGACGACAACAACAACAACAACAAAAAAATTATCTATATTTTCTATCTATCTTAGTGTAAGATCGTACTTTAACTGCTTCTATAACTTTCCAGTGTAACAGTAAAAACTGACACAAATGCATTTCTGGAGCGTTAGGATTTCTTAAGAACCGTTATCAAACTATGATGAGCCATTCCTGCCCCTGAAGAGGCCATGTTGCCCTCTAGCAGCAGTGACAAGAGGCAAACGTAATCCGTTTCTCTGATTAGCATTACACAACCCCCAACCCTACCCTGAGAGGCAAGCTGTCAACTTAAAGGCAAAGAATAACAGAGAAAACTGCTGAAAGAGAAAGACAAGTGATAAGAGATGGCAAAAAAGAGGACAAAAAAGAGGACAAATAGTTACAGTTGCAAAGAGGACAAAAAAAGAGCACAGGATTGCAGAGAAAGATACAGGTAGAGCAAAATATAATCTAATACAAAACTGATAGGAGTGGGGAAAGAGTTCCTGAGATTCTGGAAAATATCAGTTTTATTTATTTTTTTTAAATTTTATTATTTTATTTTTTATTTGTTCATGCAACTAGGACCCTGTTCACCCCCCCAAAACATGATACTGAAATAGCTGTAAAAAATTCAGGCCAGGTTTTTACTACAGCACATTTTAGTGACTATAAGACCATTAATAGTGAAAATAGAAAAAGTAAAATAAAACACAATTTCAAGATGAGCTCTAAAGTCATATAAAAGGGAAATTTCATTCATCACTGAATAACGCAAGTATAGCCTGTTGTCAAAGACCAGAGACAGAACCAGAGGTGATGGTGAAAAGATGGGAAAAAAAAACATATTAAAAGGAAGAGAAATCAAAAAAGTCATGATGATGGCATGGGGTTACCAGTTTAAATAGTGAAACTTAAAAATAATAAAATACCAAAACAGTTCTTCCTGGTTTAGTATTTTAGAACTGTAGCGGCCAGGTTGATAACTGCAAACTTGCAATCATTCTTCAGATTTGATTTTATCTTGAGCTTTTCATCTATGACACTGAACATCAGTCATTCATTACATGTTTGATCAAATGCATCTCTGTCAGAATTGCACAGTATGTAAAATTTAACATCTGCAATCACCGTTGCAAATTTGTAACAGCCATGTAACAGCCATAAAACAAAATACCCAGTAATAACCCAGGGATACAGCCACAAGGAACTTCAAAAGCACTCAACCATGCAGTTGTAATCAAATGGTACATTGTGCAATGCTAAATCCACTGGTAAAAGGGCTGGTTCCAGTCGATGTACTTCTTAAGAAATTCAGGGCAAACTGTGGAGGATGTACTGTTCAGTTGAAGGGCATGCATTTTAGACCAGCCAAACCAGTGTGACTAACAGTACAGAGGTATCTGGAGAAAACTGTATCAGGCACCTGTATCAGACACCTATAGGAAAATTTGAGTAAATGTGTTTTTCCACTGGAACCTCCTGACACAACCGCCTACTGCAATATTTCTGCTTCAGATACCAAGATAAAGCCTCCATTAGCATTACTTAGCGCTTTTAACAGTTTTATGTTAATGAAACCTGTTTCAGAGATAACACTGAACAACTAAAGGTAATTTACATTGTCTGTTTTTAACTCTGTTTTTTTCTTTATTCAAGAAAAATATATGAAGGAGGTTCAGGAGGACGCCTTGACCTGCTCTCTCAACCGTTTAATATGTTGCTCTTCCATCGTGTCTTGAAAGTACTCAAGGACTGTCCAGGAAGTTGTCTATTCAGGATGGGAGGGTCAAATTATGGAAAAGGACTGGGAGAAAAGGGGGCAGTCACAAGCTAGTTACATGTCACAACCATGTAACTGTTAGGGACTCACTGACAGCACCCTTTTGCTTCATTTTTAAATATGCAGAGTTAACATTTGGACACGGTCTATTTTCTAAACACTCACCATTTGAGACCACTTCAAAATCTCTCTTGATAACCATCATCAAATATGGATGTGTCATCAACTGTTTATGAAAAAAAAAAGAAAAGAAACTTTGGAATAGAAAAAGTGGAGGGCAAAAAAGAAGTCAAAACAGCAAGTGAGAACAAAAACAACAACAAAGACGGCAAGCAGGTCCAGGTGAGTAAGACAGTAACTATCCCCCGTCAGGTCTGTAATTTATGCCTCGACGGTGAGGCTGCCGACGGCGACATTTCCTCAGGGAGTGTCTCCCTGACGGCAAACTGACGGAGCCTTGCCACCACATCCCCTTTTGTCTTGCTCTTTGATCACTGATGTCGTGGACTTTAGACTGATATTGTGTTTGCAACCTGGGAAAACCCCAAATTCCAAGTCTGTGTCACCTGCACATGACGGCCTAGATGTGTTCGTCACTCAGGAAGGAACGAGATTCCATCAACCAGCTTGTCAACAAGGTGCTTGGTAAAATAATTTTAAATTCTTAAGAGTGAGCTCCATATTTATTTTTGTAAATAATAACTGATTGAATGCTGAGTCAGTATTCAACCACTTGTGATCCTGTTTCTCTTTAATATTCTGTGATCTTCTGCCATTTTTTTCGCTGGCTATCTAGTTCCCCAACTTTTGAGCTATTTCAGCCATTCAAACATCAAAACGTTCAGTTCATTCAGCTTGTTAATGATTTGATTTTTGGTTCTTCAAATCCTTAAACTTTTTAAGATATTCCAGGCTTCCCAAAAACTAAGGCCCATTGGAATATAACAGGGAAACCTTCAAATCTGTGAAAAATGTGCACCACTTTTAGACCTACTACTTAAGCATACTTTCAGCTGGAGACACCATTCAAACCTCAAACTAGTTAGAAGACCATAAACACCTAATGATTGACTCAGCTTTTTAAAATGAGTTTTAGTTTTTGAAATATTACAGTTTAGATTTTATGAAAATTGCAGCTCTGTAATGGATTTTAATTGTGGAGTCTTCAGACATCCTTGAAAAATGTTGGGGTCTTTGAGAGCTCACTACTTTGGCATACCTTAATGACACTTTGGACTACAAGATATTGAAGCCATGTGTCGATAGATGCAACAATTTTTGAGAAATGAAAATTTAAGTATTTTGATTATTTAAGAATCTCTGACACATCTACTCTCTAGCTAACTGTTTCTCAAGCCTGGTCCTCAAGTACCTGCATGTTTTTAGATGTTTCCATCTGTCAACATGACTGATGGAAGTTAATGGTGATCATCAGCATTTTATCAAAGTCTGTACAAGTCTGATAATGACTCAGCCATATCTGTCATGGTTGTGTTGAAGCAGGGAAACATCTTAAACATGCACTGGAGTACTGGAGAACCAGGATTGAGAAACACTGAGCCGGTGTCACCACTCTACAAAAATAAAGGAGAGAATAATTTTTAAAATTCTGAAACAAACCTCTTTATCATCTTAATATGTAAGCATCATGCTAAGTCATATGATGCCAGCATCCTAACATGTCACCATCATGCTAATGAGGATAATGCCAATACGTTAGCACTATGTTACTCAATGTGTTAGCTAACATATTAGCATTATGCTACTTAGCATGATGCTAACATGTTAGGTACATGTTGGTTAACATGTTAGCACTATGTTAACTAGAGTGTTAGCTAACATATTAGTATTCTGGGAATTGGCATGTAGGCATGTTAATTTACTAATGTTAATACAACATTGCTAATCAGATCATGCAAATGTAACTATCATACAGTTAGCATGGTGCTAGGAGGTTAGCATTAGGTAATACATTATCTCCCTTCCATCCCAAGATAACTAGCAGCATGGGCAGTGGCACTGGTACCCTTTCAAAATTTTTTCTGAATGCTTCTAGCTCTGATTTATTGAACTTCCAGCCATTCAAATACACTATGCAAAAATGTTCTGCTAAATTATATTCTAATTTTGACTGACTCTTTTTAAGTTTTTAAAGAAGGCCCAGAAAGTCCAATATCAAAATAACTGAAAGGAAAACATGTAACATGTGCAAAGCAGAAGTTTCTAGCATAAAGCAGAAGTGTTGATTATTCACTGGTAGAAAAATATTTAAGACAGCGGTCCGTTTTCTCAGGAGTGGGCATCTCAGGCAGTTCACCCCAATGAGGTGAGACTGATTTTCCTTCGTATGTGAGTGACTTTTTGTTTGACTTCCCTTTAGTTTTGTTAGGCTCGAATTGTCCAAGCCAGTTTATTCTTAGGCCTTGCATGCACATTTAGTCATCCGTCTCCTATGGGGTGCACTTCTTTTTTTCTCTTCTTTGCTGTTCGTTTCTTCTTTGCCAGTCCCCTCACGCCTGTTTGAAGTCTCTTACTTTTAAGAATGTCCCTGAGCTGATTTTGCTGCTTAAGTTTTTAACAAATAAACACACTGCTTCTGCATCTTGAAATGTTTTTCTCTTCAATAAATTATGACAAAACAGAATGATTTTTTAAAAATTTCCTTCCAGTAAAAAAACTGAAACATTTACAAAAGGGTGCCCTTCCTTTTTCAGTACTATTAATGGGTGTGAAAATGCTAGATGTGTTTTTATTCAAGTTTTTGATGACTTGTCAATCATGATGATGGACAGGTAGTCAACAAATCAATGTGCAATGATGAATAAATCTTCTGGGAAACCAAATGTTCTCAAGGCTCGTATTTTCTCTTTTAGAATACTTTTCAGTCATCCCACCTACAGGTCACCTGGGGGATAGACTCATGGGCGGCTTTGATCCTAACTTTGGTCATGTTCTTCTGCATGGACAAGTGTTTTCTGGCAGAATGCACAGAAACTGCACAGAGAACCTTCATGAGGAACTAGCAGATACACACTAACCTTTGCGTTACCATATAAAACACAAGTCTGGCAACGCAAGCTGTAACGGCTCTGTTACACTTCCTTGTACCCAGATTACGATGTCAGCTGGCACAGAGGAACAGAGGTGCAGAAACATTGTGAAACTTTCTCACTACATAGACATGCAGGTTAGTTGTTTGACAACTTCTGTGGTGTAGTATGTCCTTTCAGTTGGCATCAAAACATAACTGCAATCCGCTGGCAGTGAAAACATTAAAAAAGAAGACTTGATTCTCTTGTTTTGTCTTGTTAATAACAGATCTCACATTTGTATTATTTTCTGGCAGGGTCAAGAGTCTCTTTCTAGAGCATTCATTGAATTCCCTGGAAACCTCATGATACAAAGTAAGTTCCTCGACATGTGGGTTCGACATGGCAAGACATTGAGCATAATAACATATTCCTGGAAAAGTTAAAGCATTCTTGTAAATTTCAGACAGAAGAACAGAGTCCAGTCTGGCACCAGATTGCGCCTCACTGAAACACACCTAATGGACTGTTGCCAACAATCTGTATCTGTTCCTAAGATTTATACCTGCCATAACGGAAATTATATCTGCCTGTTTTGCATTGAATGTAAAATGTAAATAAGTCAAACAGTAACTGGAGTGTTAACAGTTATTGTCAAAATATGATCTGTTTTAACATCATGTCAAAAAATGGGACCATTTCCAAGAATCGTTTTTTTCAGAAGTTCCTGACTGATATTATTTCGAAGAAGTGTAGATCATAAACCAGACAATCAATGTTGAAGTCAGTGTGCACATGTGAGGTGAAGGTTTGGCTTCTTCTCCAGGGGCCACCAATCAGTTAGAAATGAGAAATAAAGAGAATTAAAAGGCTTATTTAGAACAATATTACAGTAAATGTTTCTAACAGAACAGATCTTGTTGGTAGAAGTGGTTGAGGAAAAGAGAAGGGGAGATATGTACAGAGAGAGCTATAAGCAAATAAAGATTTAGCCTGGGGATAATAGAGGGAGGAGAAAAAGAAGTGGACATCAAAAGGGAAAAGCTTGTGTTTGACTTTTTTATTTTCATTTTTTTACTTTTATTTTTCCAGGAAGTTCTTTGAGATAAAATCTCAAACCAAACAAAGTTTTATAAAATTAGTATGTCATAAAATCACTGAGGTGCATCATAGCATAGAATAGCAGTTACACTCTTCTGTTAAACAGTTTGGAAGTAGAGATTTAAATTTTGCCATTAAAAATAAAGTGCTGAAGTTGTAGTGAATTTTCCAGATTGCTCCATTGCCAAGGTGTATGTAGGAAAAAGTTTCTTTTCTTTTTGAACCAAGTTCTGGGTGGATTTCAGGGACTCCGAAGAGAAACCCATGTGATGAGTGGGGCTTGTACTCTTTCCTGGCTGGAGACATGGGGTGACACAGATATGGAAGTATGTTGCCCAAAACACCCTTGTAAATAAAATAAAGTAAAAACAGTGCTGTTGCATCCAATGACAGGAGATATAAAATCATGGAAAGATGGAAAAACAACAGAAAAGACTTTAAGGTCAGAAGTTGATACAAGGAGGAATAGAAAGAGACAAAGAGGTAGAGGTTAGAGGAAGCAGAGATAAGGAACACAGGAAGTAAAACTGTAATTTGTCAATTGATTTCTTTGCTCCAGAAAAGGAAAAGATCAAAATCATGGAGAACAGTAAGACTGTTAAAGTAAAAAAAAAAAAAATAGTTGATACTCTTATAAATGAAGACTCTTATTCCAAACTCAGACGATTGGAAGTCAGTTCACCCCAGCTGATAAATCGAGTCTCGATGCATAAATGTGTGAGTCTTAACTCTTCAGATCCATTCTTTACTAAAAATAAATCATGTTCATAGATCTTATGATTGATTTTTACAATCGTGTCATCAACTGGGTTATGTTACCAAGCAAAACCAGCAGTCAACAGTGACCATGTCTCCTTTTTCATTTTGATCGATTGCACACGTGTCTCTATCTACCTCCCTTCAAGATCAGGTGAGTTGCAGTGATCCCTGATTTTTTTCCTTTAGTAGTAATAATCTTAAGGATAACCTGTAGTTTGTTGTTCCCCAACCCCCATTTTTTTAACCTTTATTTATGCACATGCTTATAGTTACAATGATCATTTGGAAGTCTCAACAGATTTGATATAATCCGATTAAACTTTTTTGAGCCACACAATAGGGTTTTGGATGACCACGATCTTTCAGAAGAGACTGATTAGAGTGGTAACTTCAAGTGTGATTACCTTCATTTTCTCTACTCTTGTGTAACAGATAAACTACAGATTTAATTAAACCCTGTCTGCCAGCTCTAATGATCTTCATTATCTTGGCCCCTAATCTGAAAAACAACTATAAGAGTGGAGAGAATTAACCTGTAAATGAGTCTTTATTTGGTGATATGCAAACCTATCTGTGACCTTGTGGAAAAAAAGTAATATGTTTTCAGACAGGCACAGATCACCTCCTAAAGTCTCTTTTTGCCTTGAAGGAAGAATTAACACGGTCCCTCATATCTCTCCCCTGTGGAGGGCTCTTCTTCCCCTCCATATTGCCACCAAGCCTCTGGCGAGCTGTAAAGCAGCAGGCTCATGGATTTTCAGAGTGTGGATGATCCAAACTATTGACCAGTGCACTGAAGCCACCGGCGCGGCTAAATCAGCAAGATGGCGTCTCCCTGGGAGTGACATATGTTTTACTGTCTGTCTGAGTCTACGGCCCAAACAAAAACACTCCCTCACACACACAACCCTTGGTGTTAGCAGGAGGGGACCCACACAAAAAGTGTCCCCTCCCGTCAACACCTCCTCAGGTCAAACAAATCCCTTTCAAATCTGGGCCTGCAGCCACCACACAGGGGGTAAGGCGGAGTGGGTATCAGTGGGCTACAGTGTGTGTCTGAGTGCATATATAGGTGTGTGTGTGTGTGTGTGTGTATGAATTCCTGAGTTGTCAGCTCAACCATTTAAATTCTAAAAGTTTTTTTCTTTTCTTTTTTGGGGTGTGAAGGGTGGAAGACTTCAGTTCGACTCCCAGGCTGTAAACCTTCAATGTCTTTCTGTTTTCCACTTCCTTTTTCACAACTTTCAATAAACAAACTAAAGCTACAAATTCCTAAAACTTTGCTTAATACAATAAAAGTCATGATGTTTCTTGCTACTCCCTTTCTCTCTCTTTCTATATATGTGTGTGTATATATATATAATATATATATTATATATATATCTCTCTCTCTCTTTATTTATATATATATATATATATATATA
>JAOWBL010000008.1:16747121-16769945 GCA_028564865.1 Zenarchopterus dispar
ACACACACACACACACACACACACACACACACACACACACACACACACACACACACACACACACACACACAGCTCCAAATAAGACCCCACCCCCACATACACAGAGAAACAAACACACAAACTTCCATAAGACCCTTTGTTCCTAATCAATGGAAAAAGTGCATGAACAGAAGTTATATATGAAACAGCAGCAGTGTTATTCGTTTACTCATTACCATACCAAGTACATGTGAATTCTGTTTTTTTTTGTGTGTTTGTGTGTGTGTGTGTGTGTGTGTGTGTGTGTGTGTGTTCATAACTCCATAACTGAATCACAGCCAAAACAAACTGACATTTTTGACTGTCAACAGTGTTATCACGTCACATTTTCAGTACTTTTCTGGTGCAGGAACAGACGCAGGCGCAAGAGGAAGTGAAAATACTGGGAGCAAAATCTTGAATGCACACATGATTGTGAAGGTAACGAAGTGTCTATAAATAACAGCAGCTTTTTTAAAAAAAGAAATGACCTAATTGCTATAATTTTATTTTTGGTTTAGGAAATGAGCTATTAAAAGGAACACTCCAGAGTTGGTTGTGAGGGTATATTTTCATTCGAAGGGAAAATAACATGACTTGAAGCGCTTTTGTGTTAGAACGGGACATACGTTTCCAGCACAGTGGCATTAATGTTAGTTCAAAGGGCAAGTAACTGACATCTGAATAAATGGCCTTTTTAAGCCTCTTATCAAACTCAAAAATGCCCTTCCACTTAAGTGATAGTCTGGATCTGTTAATATAAGGCCTCTTTTTTTGTAACTTGACCAACCATCATTATTTTTCTTTTTGATGCAACATCATTTCCAGAGGACAGGACCAACAGATGTGCTGTGATTGAGGATGTACTCCAACCCTTCTCCACTGCTTCTGCTCACTGAGTACTCTACTCACCTGCACTTTGGATCACCTGTCCAAAGACTTTCTCCAACCAAGACTTTCTCCAACACAAGACTTTCTCCAACACAACTTCCAGCCTGCCCTGGCTCCTGCACTCTAATGACAACTTGTTGAAAGTTGGGTAGGAGATGTTGGAAAAACCAGTAAGAATCAGCAAATGTTTGAAAACATTCAAGGCAGGTGGGACATAGTCAACATCACCACAGCTTCAGGTCATCTTGTCGTAATGAGGCCGCTGTGTTGCTCGCTACTGCCACACATGGCAGAAACTGGTATTACAGTACTAGTTATTTACGACACTAACTCGATAGATATCTCAGCAACCAAATACACAGTCATCATATTTGTGTCATAGCTGCACTTGCTTCTCTTCATTCTTTTGCTGTTTTTGTGGGATATTTTAATCTGCAATCTTACACATTGCTTTTAAACAAATTTGTCTAGTTTATTTGACTTAGATCCTCAGAAAAATAATGACTGGGCTCTGGAGCTAATTATTGTCCGTGAAACCATGCAAGAGGAAAGCTTGGATGCCCTCAGACATCAGGGTGCTTTGCTGCAAACTGAGTACAATTACTAACCCATTCATATCAGTGTAGATACAGCAAGAATAGGCAGTGGGTATAAAATCTCCTAAGACCCCTCCTGGTCTAGGGTAGTGCTGTGTTTCGATTGTGCCCAACGCAAATTTTCCCACAAGTGGGACAATAAAGTTTCCTTTAATCTTGATGATGCTCTTATTTAATTGTATAATAAAACAGGTTTCTTTGAACAGCTGATCAGAAGCCATAGTAGCAAAATGTTAGGAAATACTAGCTCATTTCTGACACATTCGGTTGTTGCTAAATTAATGGAATGCAGCGAACATCCAAAGGCTCTTGTTGAATCTCTGGTAATAGTATCTGCCAATGCTTTCAAGGCACCACACTGACCCATTTTTGATCAGGTTTAGCTTCTGCAGCATGTAAATTTGCATGCTGGCAGTGAAAGGGCTCACTCAGCACTCAGACCACACACACGTATGCACACGCATACACAAACAGCAATTTGACTTCCCCTGTTCAAGCCACTGGCTCACTTGGCTTCCTGTGTGTCTGACAAAATGAGCAAAAAAACATTCACTTTCAACACACTTTCACTTCATCTTCCTGCAAACTCTTGCGTGCTTAATGCATACACAAAACTGAGAAAGAGGCAGACAAAAAAAAAAGAGTGGGAAAAAGTGGAAAAGTGCACAACTATAAGTCTCGTTTTTTTCATACTTATGTTTCGCTCACTTTGAGCTAAATTACTAAAAGAAAAATAAAGTTTGGTATTAATTTTAGTCTCTATGCTAATAAATGAATGTAAACTACATAATTCCACTGTCATTAAAAGGCCAACTTTGCTGGAGGTGGGAGGAAAAGCTCTTAAATAGGTAGTTAAATTCACAGATTTAGATTGAGAATTTGAGGGATTTAGAAAACTCTGGCTTAGAGAGCGACTCTCCACTGTATTTTTCGTGGCTGGTGTCCTACGGTTTTTAGTCACTGTTTGATTGAGTATGGGCTGGTAATTCTTAACCATCACAGCTTTTTGTTTCAGTAAAAGCTTTTCATTTTGGCAGCTCAACATCAACAGAAAGAAGTACAGAAATGAATTTCAATACTCTTACTCTTAATCACTTCTTTGGAAGTAGGCAGTGCTGTTGTCATCACTGGACAAAGTTGTGTTGCAAAGTGAAGTCTATTCTCTCATCAGTCAACAGTGACTTTTGATCGAGTATTTCACCTTCATTTATTAAAGCAAACCTATATTTTATAGACAGGAAAGCCATCCTAATTCTTTCCTTTTTTAAAACATAAAGAATAAATCTGGTTCCTCTGCATTTTACTATAATTTCTAGGAGAAAGTACCAACAAACACAGAAAATAACTGCCTTTAGATATAATTGAGGAGGCATAAAGCCAATCAGAGAGAAAAAAAAAGTATGTGATGTAGGGAGTGTGAAAATCATATTAGTATTAAAGGATGTCCAGAATAGTGTACAGAAGAGTAGGAACATTGATAAATGACAGTTCGTTTGCAGTAAAAAGGTGGTGGTCCATGGTGCTATGAGCAATCCTGCAACTGTTGTGGTTGTTTTGAATAGTTTTGATGCTCCAGAATAATTCATTTGCATAAAGCTCATCACTGCCCTGTTGTGATTGATAGGAAATGTTCAGCACTGGTAGAAATGGTTGTAAATGAGAGTGGGTACCAAACCCAATTCAAAATGAATTGTTATGTCTGGCCAGGCTGAAGATAATGCAGAATTAGCAAAATATTACAACATATATTTGCTTGTCGTAATCATGTGTTTTTAGTTTTGAAAACTTGGGCTTTGGACATGGACACTTAACTATGGGGACGATTAAAGACCAGAAAGGGCTGCAAAAATCCACAAAACTGGACCTTCCTTAGATTCAGATCAGTTAAATTTGTTTTCAGGGTGTTCACACTGACACCTTTTAAGTTGACCCAAAGCCACTCAGCACATGAGTATGGTTCACTTGTCTGAGTGTGAACACTTTATTGTGAACAGTAACTCTGGTGGGCACTAAAAAGACCACACCGATACCTCTTGGATGAGGTGGTACAGCTGTAAGCAAACTCTGGAGCGGTTTGTTTAGAGTGTGAAAGCTCCAGGACCCTGATTCGACCCAACTATTGGGGGATTCTGCATATTTAACATTAAATGTCTCCCATAGACAGTTGGGTGGCGCATTTGGGTGGTTTGACAGGAGCACAATAAAGGCAAAAACAGGAAACATACTAAGTCCAATTTATTTCTGCTGGAAATATCGTCAGCAGTGATCAGTTTTATCTGTGAGACAGCAACGACATGATTAATAGAGCAGATAAAATACCACAGTAGTCTTTGCTGATAGTACTCTACATATGAATTACTATATAGTGAGGGAGGACCAGTGTACTAGATAACAACAGGGGCTGGTTTCAGAGACAGTGATGGTTGAAGAAAGCAAAGCTGAACGTTACGAAACGACCTTCAGCTGCTGTCATAAATCAGTTGATGATACAAACTAATGTAGTTTGTAAAGTATATCAGAGTATACTTTTTTTTAGAGGGGTACAAACAGACGATGCTGAAAAAATGTCCATCTCTGGGTTAAATCATCCAGTTCTGATGCTAGGCTTTTCACTTAATGCCAGGCTGGTTGTCATGGAAACAACACTCTACGACCACTGATGGTGACCAATGATAGCACTGACTGGACTTTTGGTGCAGCTTCTGGGCCAGAGTTAAAACATCAGCGTGAACACAAACCAAACTAACTGAAAAAGAGTAAAATATAATCTGAGCACCGAGGCCTGCCCACATCTGTGAAAACAGCCTCAGACTCTACAAACATCGGTTACATTCATGTAAGTTTCCATAATAATGACTTGTAGGGCACTGGAAGAGTTTACAGGAGATGGTGGCACGTGCATTTGAATGACAGGACCCCACACTTGGTGCAAAATTACAGCAGAGGCTAAAACAGAGAGAGGTCATATCTGCATCCATAAATATACATTCAAAAAGCAAAACTGTGCATTGAGGAGAGGTAAATAAACAGAGAACAAGGGCAGTGTCTCAGTCATTCCACCGGTGGACCACAGGTTCTCTTCACCACGTAATCCATGTGTCACCAGTGTTTTTACATCACATCAGGGTGACTGTTAAATCTAACACATGAAAATTCTTTACATTTTTCAAGTTGTTCTGTGGTTCCTTTTTCAATGAATTTTGCTCAGTTTTTCTGGACGGCAGCTTGTGAACATGACGCTTGTTTCTGGATTTCTCTTTCTCAGTGTTACTCTGCTGAAACTGTCCTTTTCACAAAACCATTTCAGATTTTGTTTTAATTTACTGTTTCTGTGTGAAAGTTTCCTGCTGTGAAACATCTTTATCGTCCAGAGTTAACTGTAAATGAAACCCTCAGTCAAACGTTTGAGGTCAATATACAACAAATTCTTCAACCTCAGAGAAATGTCAGCTCTGATGTTACTTTCACAAGGGGTTTGGGAATTTACCAGTGTCCTAACAGTAACTTCTGTTATGGTTTCATGATGATCTTAACGTCATATTACTGTTGAATATCTTGGAGCATGCAAAAGTGTTGTCTTTTGGTTTTCACTCACTGCTTTGTTAGGTTTGAGCCAGTATTATCAAACCACCCTGATTTTTTTATTTTTGATTCAGCAAAGCTTTTTACTTCAGCATCCCTTGATCATAATAATTTAAAAAAAAGCAGTAATAATAGTGATGATAGGGGCACTGGGTGAACTTGCATTGTGATATCAAAACTTTTATTAACTCAATGTTGCCTTTTGACTGAGGAACAAGCCTGGATAGTGCAGCAATAACAACTTTGAGTTCAAACTTTAGCATATTTTTTTTAAAACATATTGGCTCATATAATTTCAAAACTAATCCTTATAGATTAGGAAACATTTAAAGGAAAAAGTGAAGAAGGTTAAGCATTAAATATGTGCAATTTCTCAAGAAACTGGTGCCTGAAGCAGCAAACCAACATTGCAGGTAGGGGAAGTGCTCGGCAAACATTAGGCAAAAAATGAAAAGTGCTAGATTGCAGCTAAAATGTGGCTTCTGGTTTGCTAATACTGTGTTGAAAGTGAGTGAAGACACATTAACAGTGAAAGAAAAACACAAGTTTGGTTACAGTTTTGACACATAGTTCCTGCTTACACAAACAACCAAGGGTCCCTCACTGCTTCCGGCTCCATTTCATAGGAAATAGTTTTTTTTTTTTCTTTGCTTTTGCGTGAGAAGAAGGAGGAACTCTCTTTTGTGACGTTATTCTCACGCAGACAAACTGAAATATTCTGAGCTGTATTTTTGCATTTTTCTCTCTCACACTCTCCATCGTCCCCGAACCACAAGAAAGCAGAAGTTTCATTATTTTAAAGAAGGTGCGAGTGACTCAGGGTCTGTATGGTTAGTCCTGTCTAACACTGCTGCGGCAATTAGTCAGTTACTGTTATTTTCAATGCATATTTCTGCTGGTTCAGTGGAAAAACTATCTCCACTTATATATCAAGCATCCATCTTATATTTAGGTTGTAGCCTATATGTCTTTAGGATAAAAAGATGAAAACATGTGATGGTACTTTCCCAAGTTTAAACAAAAAGGACTAAATATTAAATTTAATATAATCTTTTGTTTATGAGTCATTGATATGTTTGATCCTTTGCTAATTTCTAATTAAGCTAAATACCAACTTAATGCTAATCCTTAAACTATGAGTCATCGGGATAGCTTATGCCTTGCTAATTGCTAACTGAGCCAAATTCATGTTAATCCTCACAGACAAGTGCAGCCGAACGCTTTAAGATGCTTCGCAGAGACAACGTTGGTTAATCCGTGAGAAACACATTAGGAAATTTTTCTGCAGCTGCTCTGTGCGCTCAAATGCGAATGTGTATGTGTTGCGTACGCAAGCTCGTGTGTGGGAGACAGTTGTGAAATAATCACCACAGATTACAGACATATGCTTGGTCATCATCAGTTTCTGTGATAATCACTGCTAAGTTCTCACCAGATCCGACCACCACTTATGTAATGAAACAAACAAGGTGATGTGGCTTTTGTCTTTTTCCCACCAGTTTTCAGCAAATTTGTTTTTCAAATGCTGTGTTCATCTCAGACAATTTAAAGACTGACGCACTGTAGTTTCACTGCACTACTAATAAAACAAAAATTTAAAAAAATTAATTATACATATTAGTTTTTCAATTTCTGTCCTCTCTAAGTTTCATGAAAACCAGATAGTGAGTTTCTGTAGAATTCTGTCATCTCAAGCAAACGTCTATGAAACTATAACCATAAACCAGTAATAACTGACAATAACTGTACTGAGACGGGTTTCAGTAAAAGACTTCCCCCTTCTCATTTGGTATTCAGAAACTCTTCATTGGTATTCATTTGACCACACACTGATAAAGTCTTGAAAAACAGCTTACATCCTCTCTGATGGAAAGTGAAAAGATATGAGCTTGCACTGTGCCAGTACTTACATTGATTATTAATCTTTAAAGTTTCTGATCACATTATCAGAAATACCCTGCATTAATGCATTTCAATAAGATACTTAAAAAAAAAAACGAAATCAAGATTAATGTTGTTTATAAATTACTTTTCATGTTATGGTTGTGTGTGTTAGATGCTCTTATATGTTCTACAGTTTGGTTGTTTGCACTGAAAATTTTAAAATTTTGTTCGGATAATTTAAAAATTATCCATTCTATTTATACAAAAGTCCAGCCCCAGATATCTATCAGGTTCTGCTTTGAAATGGTTTTCCTCATATCTATCTGGCAGATTTTTCTCTCGACTGCTGCTAAATTTAAGCCTTGTTTATTGCTCAACTTTGGTGTGCCACAGAGGCCTGTTGTGGGGCCTTTATTGTTCATTTTTGTATCTGCTCCCTTTGCAGCATATTTTAAACTATTTTGAAGACATTTCTTAACATTGCTATACTGATGATGTTCAGCTATATTTCAAGATGTTTTTGAAGATACAGATTTTGCTTAGGTGTTTGGATTCTGTCAGGAGTTGGAACTTTCTTCAGCCAATAGATGGAAAAACTGAAGTCCGTGTTTGTGCTCTTGACAGATTTCTCCCTAAGATAGCAGAGACTCCTGCCCCACTTGCCTTATTTATTAAGCCCTCAGTGAGGAACCTCAGGGTAACACTTGACCCTGTTCTGTCTTTGGACTCTCACCTTAAATTGCTGATTTGTTCTTGTTTTTATCATTTAAAAAACATTTTACTCACAAACAAGGAAATAAAACTGAACATTAGAAGATTAACACTACTTGTTAAAACAATTTCAAAATATCAGTAAAACACTGCATAAACAATACTAGCAAAAGTCCAAATAAAACAGTTTGAAGATTGAGTACTCTGGCTAAAGTGTTAATTATTTGGACACCTGGTTAAAATGGGAAGGAAATAGTGTGGGGTGTAAGTGGGTTACATGAAACAGATTTGTGGCTATTTGTGACGATGCTCCTGATTTTATTTTGTATTTTTTCCTCCTATTAACATTGCATAGAAAAGAAGTGAAAACTGAAGACAAGAATGATGGGACTTTGACTCTCAAACTGGGAGAGATGACTCTAGATGACTAAATAACATCCAGAGATTGTGCTCCAGAAGAGTGCTGTCATAGAAGCTCAGATTATCAGGGTCCAAATGTAGGGGAAATGGAAGACAGAGCCTGCAAAAATACCAGGTTTATTGAACATAAAACACTGCAAAGGACAGAAAATACAAAAACAAAACTCAAACAACAAATTAAAGGCAAAGTGAGCATGAACCGAACCGAACAGAAACCAGGGCAGGACACAATATGGACTCGCAGTGAGGACGGGGACGACAAGACATCCACTCAATGGGGCTGATGAGACACAGGGGCAAACAATCAGGACAGAGGGGAACAAGGGAAGTCAAACTACAACTAAACACAAAGACACAGACTTTCAAAACAAAACAGGAACTAATGAAAAGCCAAAACAGTGACACAGCTACTGCTTAGATAAGTTCCAGGTCTCTGGTAGAGGATTCAAGCTGACTTCTTTCAAAGTTTCATAAATTCCTCATAAACTGTCTTAACTGAAAAGGAGCAAACTATGAATGGACATCTCTCATATCTGCAAAGCTATCATGAAAACAACAGATTTGATATTTCTGGGTACCTTCATATTTTTTCTCTTCCTCTAAGAAAAAGGGGAAGTATAAAAGACTGTATTATATCATATATATTTTTTGATCCAGAGCTTATCTAGAAATATGCTTTAACAATATGAATTGTACTAAATTATTTAGGACTTTTAGGCTTCTTCGGCACCAGCTCTGTCTAACAACACTCAAGTGCGAGACCTGGTGACACCTTTCTCCTCTAATCCTAGTTTGGGATTAGTGCTAACAACAGGCTAACTGGGAGTTAAATGAGACTGAATTAACCCCGACTTTCACATGCCAGTTTTGCAATACATTTTAGATAATACACAAGAAGGAACAAAGCATTACTATGTGGCAGATGCCAGTCATTCATTGCTTTCTCTTTTTACGGGATTTCAAGACATTTTGGCTGCTGTGGTTGCCAGATCTGAGGAGGGAAATCCCCCTTAAATGTGAACCAGGCTAATGATGGTAAAATGGCTAACAGATCAGAAAAAGGAAGACCCAGACCAGAGGAAGCGACATGCAGCTCTTTGATGGTGCTGTCGAGGACAGTGTCTGCGTGTGGCATGTGCTGTATATGTTTACATGTATGTGCATGCTGCTGTATATTTGTGTCTGCATCAGTGTGGGTGAATGGGACTTTATTGTATATATGCGCTTGTTGTCTGTCATTCCGCCTGTGAGCAACCACAGTTTATATACACAAAGTTGAACAGGGGTGGTATTGTGTGCGAGTGTGTATGTGTTCGTGCTGGTGGGGAAGCAGGGGTGTTAGCAGTCATTGGGTTTCAGTGGTTAACCCCTAAACTTTTTATTTTTTAGTGCAGTTTAGGGTTGGTGGGGGGGCATTTTAGCATCAGCACCGGTGTGTGGGCATGTTATATTCTTTATTGGCCTGAAACAACGAGGCGGGGAGGAAGTGAAGAAAAAATAGGAGGAGAACATGTGAGGAAGAAGCAGCCACTAGCTCCCCAATACCCAACGTGTACCCCCCTACCCGCTTGCCCCCTCCCTAAACACCCTCACATCACCACCGGAGGGAGAAAAGGAGGTTGCTGGACCACAGACCACCCAGAAAGATGGAGACAGACAGCAATACAGACATAAAGACAGACAGGAAGATTTCAGACAGGCAAGCTGTGTGAGACTGTGCACAAAATTTGATCAAAAAACACCACAAACTGCAGGAGTGAAAGGTGAACAGACGGTTAGACAAAAAAGCTGACAGAACACAAATGAAAACATTAAAGAATGACAGGAGGGAAAATGTTAGTTATGGGGGAAAAAAACTAAAATACAGAAAAAAGATATATAATGTCTGATTCCTTGACAACTAAATGTTAATGTGACATTATTTCTTTCTGTTAATTTCTACTTTACACGTGTTGGGAAAACCAGAGGAAACAGAACAGAAAGGGAAAATCATGCTGTCAGTAAATGGTTGCAAGTTATAATATTTTAGTGGCTCAAAGTGAAAGAAAGATATTGTAAATGTTGGCAGGAAGTTTAAAATGGGTGGGACAGATGGGCAATAAATCTAATGTCACAAAGAATCACTTTACTGTGGAAGGCTTTCACTTTTTTTTTTAATTATATGGTTGAACATGGATTATATAAACAAATGTCATACAGGTGAATAATTATTTCACTCTTTTTTTTAAAAAAAAAAATTCAATTCACTCCAGTTCAGTTTGTTTGTACAGCAACAGAAAGCACTTACAGAGAAAGTAAAAAAGTTCGATACAAATCCAGTCTTCAATTCAGTTCAGTTACAGTTTAAAACTTTTATATCTAGTTTCTTATAATCCACAAACAATCAAATGCATCCCAGTTCACTCCAATCTAAATAAAGATAATGGCCAATCTTAAAAAAAAAGAAAAAATCCCAAAGCATTGGACTAAATTTTCATTTTCAGTGTCCCATCCTGATCACGCACGAGGCGACAGTGGAAAGTAAAACTCCCCATTAACATAAAACAGATTAGTTCATAACATAAATCAGATTAGTTCAGGGACATTTGTTATGAAATAACTGAGAAAACCCATGATTGAAAATGATAGTAACGGCATGTCCATGCATGATTAGTAAAGAAAACAAACTGAGAAAAATACCCAGTGCATCATGGGAGATCCTCAGCAGTCTAGTTCTGTGTCCACTATACCATGAGCATGTTCACGTGCATCACTTCCCCTATTTCATATTGTAGTGATGTGCACTTAAGAAGAAACTTCCCAAGTGTACATAAATGTAGATGGCTTTTTTGACTGGAAAAGACCCTTATTTTGGAAGTATTGGGTCAAAATTGATCTAAGTTCAGCTTTTTGACATGCTGCCCAGAGGCTCAGCTATTCGTGGGCATTGACCACTCCTTTTCACTCTCCACTGAAAATGAACGTGATGTGAGAGCTTCATCACACATATACAGGCCACAAGCCTACAGCAGCATAGATAAAGGGATAGATCAGGGTCATCTGAGCCAGCCTTAACTAAAAACTATATCAAAAGGAAAGTTTTAAGCCTAATCTTTAAGGTAAAGAATCTGTCTGCTTCTGTAACACAAACCGAAAGCTTTGCCGTGAATAAACAAAGACATGCAGTCATCAAAATGTGGCAGTGGGGCTGGATAAATGGATTAGAGATTTCTAACTGGAAACAAAACTGTGATGCAGAGGATATGACAAAAACAAATTCCTTGGTCATAAACAGGTGAAAAATGGTGACAGAGCTTCAGGAATTCTTTTCAAGTGGGCATCTGGTGTTTTGATTATTCTCTCATGACAGCAAGTATTGGCTGTGTTTATTCTTGTGAGAGGGAAAAGCTGATCCTTCACATTGTCCATCATATGAGTAAACTGTTAGCTAAAACAGGTGTTTTCATTCGCCCTCTACAGGAATTGCATCTTTAAAAGAAGGGGAAAAAAACAACTGTCATAGAGTGTTTAAGAATTTTAGTGTCATCATTCAGGTTTTTCCAGTGTAAAATTCTTCAATACATCTTGTAAACATTTATTGTTTGATTGGAAACAGAGTTTCCAAAAAAGCTGTGTTCCTTTGGAAACTGGATTTTAAAAGGCATGAATGGTATGTTTTTTTGGTTCCATTCTTACCGAACTAAAATTTGCAAAAATGATTCAAACTGCATGAAGCTCAGGAAGGAAAATGAAACACCTTAACTTTGACTTCAGGAAAAATGAGTTAAAAAGCAAAATTAAATGAAATCAGCTGTCACTGCAATGGGGTCAGGGTCATGACTTTGTTTTCATGTGGCGTCATGTTCATAAATACATAAATCCTCACTGCTCTCTTTAATTTCAAACATGCTGTCTGTGACCAGGCCTGTTTTCATTTTCTGTTTATCCTGGGCAACAGACAGAACTTCAAGAATAAGAAAGAGGCAGACAGGAGGAATTTATTTATCCATGTAATAAATGGTCTATATATGCATTAAAACACTGAGGCCTCTGGCCCATGCAGCTTTTTTAATCAGGGTAACAGTGGGCCATTAGGGCACCTTGTGCAGGTGGCGTTCACAGCAGGATGCTCCCATGTAGCTCATTTGGGCTGTGGCCAGCTGGGTCTCATGGGTGAAGATCCAACTAGTAAGCGCTTTTTTTTTTTTTGTCTGCATATATTTTGATGGTTAGTACTATGACTTAAAACCATCTACTTCATCTACTACCATCTACTTATTAGGTGGTTCTACAAACTAGTAAGTGCTTAACTACAAACCTCTCCTCCAGGTTTAGCTCCAGATTGAAATCCTCTTAACCTCAATCTGAGGGTGAGGTGTAAGATTCTTGTTGGCTCCATCATAAGGATTTTTCAATTTCACTTTGTCTGGTGCCTCACTAAGGAGGTCCGATTAGCCTTGGGAGACCCTAAAAAAGGCTGGCATCTCCTGACGGCATAGCTCAGGATCGCTGGGGCCCTCAAAGCTCTCCATGGTTAGGGCTGTTTCTCGATTACCAAAGACTTGTGTGTACTTTGGAAACTCGTGTTTCCCTCTCTGCAATTGGAGCAGTAACGTACTTGTGTTCTTGATGGCGCCACACCTCAGTTAATGCGCTAATGTATATTCCACTGTACACGTAACATTTACAGTTTAATTGGTTACAAAAACAAATACCCTCAACATTAAAATAACTGACAATGGGCCATATATTGGTTTTCCATGAGATTTCATGGTAATAACTTTGTGTGATGTGTTCTTTTAAAGGATTTCATGCTCTTGTATGCCAGCCGCATTAGAAATAAAGCTCAATAAAAGGAAAAAAGGAAAAAAAAACTCCGGAAGCATCAGAAGACATTTTAAAATAGGCTCTATTATTCTAACTTTACCACAAATTTAAAGTTTAATCATATTCTCGCTTTAAAACATCTTAAAACTACATTTTGCCAAACAAAAATAAAGTTTTAACTTTATATTAACTCTTTTCTCCTCTGCTATTAGTTTTGTTAGTTGGCGCAAAATGCATTCTGGGATACTTATCCGTCTCAAGTCTACACCATAAATTGCAGAAAACAATGGACAAAGCATTTGGTCACATGACCCATTGGTTTCTGAAGATCGGTTTTGAAGGTTGCTTTTCTTGTTCCTTCAGAAGTCGATGGAAACATGTCAATCAAAGTTAGCTTTGCTCCCAGCTCCATCATCCAAACCCCGCTGAAACATCTGCAGAGCTGCCGTCGGACGTTTACAGAATACACCATTTAACATGTTGACACAATGACAAAATCAAAAATAGCCATGAAGTGTACCCGAGGTTGGGTTATACAAACAGGTCCTTGCTTTGTTAAACCTGGCAGAGTGATGATTCCAGATTTGGAAGTGATGCTGACTAGCCATTGGCTGAGCCAACTGTCAATCAACCGTATTAGAATTACATTTCATCCTTTATATCCTTGATAAAATGGGTGGAGCGAGAGCACATCCGGGTACTTCTTCTGTCCTGGGTTACGATTGTTCCTTGAGAACTGGAAAAGTACCTTGGCTGCAGATGATGTTTCACAAGAATATGAGAACACAAGTACAAGAATGCTTATTGAGAAATGTCTATGGTCATGATTCTAGAGAATGAAAATCTCTTCTCCCACACTTCATAAGGAGCTAATTCAGGTAGTTCGGGGATCTGATTAGTATACTGACTCCCTTTCCTCTGAAAGGGAGTCAATATACATTAGTCAACATTTAAAGTGGATCAAAAATACACTTGCATGTTACAGCAGGATATTGAACAAAATCCTTTATTGTCTTAGGACAACTCTGAGGAAATGTTTTGGTCCACTTCAAATGTTGAGTAGTTTACATAACTTAGGTTAATGTTCGTATAAATGTCTGCACTTATAAGCTTCCATGTGTATAAATATCAGTTTTGAGCTCACTATCTCTTTGGTAATATTAGTTTGTTTTTCTTCAATCAACTTCACAACTTCTTTGTTTTTTCCATCAGATCTTGTTAACATAAAGCTCTTTTTAAGATTTTGCAAGGGAATTTCACATATTTTTTCCCAACGTGGACTGAAAGCTGGACAGTCAGTACACATTTTAGACATCGTTCAAACAGAATCTGCCGGCACACCGATAGCAGGTGTATGCAACTGTAGACGTTGTTTCTCGTCTCTCTGAATAATAGGTATTAAAAACATTTACTGTTTGGCTATTTTAAAGCAATAACATTTGTTCTACGCCTTTTTAAGAGGTCTTTGAACAAGAACAAGGGGGCGTAGCTGGTGAGTAACACAAACATACTTCCTTTCAAAACCAAATATCTACTTGTAGAATTATGTTCAGATGGACCACCACAGTGATCATAAGAAATGAAGCTAGTTAATGACATCATAATGACTTGTACACAACTGATTTAATTGGTTTTTCATGGGAAAATGTGAAGGGGTTTTGAAGTGGCGTCCAATTTGAGCAGTTTTGTTTTCTTTAATTAACACCTTCCAGACTCCAGAGATGCTATACTTTAATTCTGTTCTCCATTCTGACCGAAGTTTACAAAAGAGTGTATGGTTTAATTTGATTAAAAGCATTTATTTAAAGAGAAAAAAGGGCGAGTTTCCCTGTTCTTCTTGTTACAAATGCGACCCAGTTACCCCGGCCATCATTGTGTATCTCTGTATGGCCTGTAGGTGATGAACAGTCTCAGATCGGTACCTTTAATGCTCCTCAGTTGTTTGAATTGACCAGATTTAGTGATCGCCCTCTCGGAGTCCTTAAACCTCCAATCAGCTGTCATATTTTACTAGCAAGTCTGCAACATAAAAGACTACTACTGCTGATATTTTGTGTTAAGAGAAGCTAAAACAAGTAAAATCTGAATCCTTCTGCCAACGACAGATTTCAGGATTTGATCTGAGAAGAAACCACATCTAACATACCAGTTTTATCAGTTTAGATTTAAATCTACTCCACAGCAAGGTGTTCAAAAAGGAAAAGGGGAACTTAAAGGAGACTAGAAATGTTCTTTTTTAAGGACTGAGGGTTTATCTGAAAATTATGACTCTCCATCTAATCATCATTTGGTTTACATCTGAAAAATTTTTCAGGGTAATAGAAAAATAGGAAACTTAAAGTGAGTCATGTAACAGAAATAACGTGGGCCGTCTGCAATCAACATTTCTTGCACACTTTTGTTTGATTGGTACCAGATAGAAAAAAAGATCGAATGGAAAGAATTGATATTTTTACGCAACAAGAACAAGTCATGATAAACCTCAGTCTCTGTTCTTATGACACCTTCCTTGTCTCCTAACTTTCTCACTCTTCTCTGTCTGTCTCAAAAAGCAGAATTTCTTTTTTTGATTTTTTGGTAAAGGAGGAAGAGGTGAAGTGAGGAAGATGAGAGGTGGAAATTCCCTCCAGGACATTTAACTTCCACATGTCCATCTGTCTGACTCTCTGACTCACTTAGCCCATCATACAGACAAGACGAGTCAGGTGATGCACATGGTGACATACATGAGGGAACGATGTATTTTGAATTGTGAAATCCAAACTGCGTTTAGTGGAAGAGGCGTAACGCTCTACCTGAAGCATCAACTTCATTGTAACTTTCCTCAGCTTGATTTAAATCGACAACCAATTCCTATTAAATCGACAAGAAATATCTACTTAAAAAGTAAGTGAAGGAGTTTGACTCACTGCCTTAACATCATTGTTTGGAGTTTAAAACCCCAAAATGGATATTAATAATAATGACAATAATATGGTTTTAGGGATGAGGATTACAAGGGGAATCAGTTGTTTGCTCTATGTAATATTTATATTATGAATGTTTTCCTTAAAATAGTTATGGGAAGTAAATTAACAAAAAAATTGATTAGCGTTTACTAACAAGATGAAAATTACAATAGAACTAAGTGGTTGTTTTTTTCTTTCTTTTGGTTGTACAGGTATCTTGCAAATCCTTTATTATCTTGCCAAGATGAAAAAACCGGTTGTTTCCAGCCACTCGTGATGTTGTTTGCTTCTCTGTGGGGATGAAGGCCTCTGGGTATGTACCTGTGTGTTTGTTCAAGTTTCACTGTCAGTCATCTGCTTTGTGCATAAGTGTGCAGGCTTGTTTAATACTTGTTAGTGTGCGAGAACATTTCTCCAGGACGCCAAGAAAATACCCCAAAAAATAGGGTGACAGTAACAGTGTTAGAGTTTGTGTGCATGGATCATGTTCTCTCTGTGTGTGTGTGTGTGTTTGTGTGTTATGGCATGTGTTTGTCTGTGGTTTTTTTGTATGTGTGTGGGCCGCACTCTGCTGTTAGTAATTGTTGCACATGATCTGTGACGGCAACATCACCCGCTGCTCTCTGCTCTCTCTATGAGAATCCCACTTCTTTCAATCGGTTGCACTTTTACCTGCAGTATATTTAGTTTGATTAAAAAAAACTTTCATTTTCTGCGTGAGTAATATAAAGTGTTTTCTGTTTGATGAAGGTGGTTGCTGAGCTTCCTGATCCTTCCGCCCGACGCAGTGGAATGCCTCTTTTGTTTTTACCCGTCTTTTTCCATGCTCCCCCCCGGAGCATTTCTAGCAGCGCCTGGCAGCTGTGGTCAGGTACGAGAAACAGCAGCGCGTTGGTTAACATCAGCAGAAGGTCATGGTTTCCATTAAATGTCCATCAAAGGTCACTGAACTTTTTCTGTACCATCTCAGACCACAACCTCGCCCCAAAAATACTTAACCAACTCCTGTGGGAGCTTTAAACAGATTGAATCCTGTTTTTTTTTTCTTTTTTAAGTACCAAAATTTAAATGATATATACTGAATCGTGCCAAATACATGAGGTGACGATACCCTCCTGGTGTAGATATTCAACATAATCCAGTCACTTAAAAATGTCCTTAAAAACATGTTTGTGCCGTTTGGTTGTGGGGGGGTCATTTCTGAAGAATCAAGGCTCGCTACTGGCATCAGATAGTAGATTTTGATCCTATTTTCATAGTTCAGTTCTTGGAAACCTTTCCCTTGACTTAAACTTCAGATTACTGAAGAAACAGGAAAGCAGAGCGATCTTACTGTTCTTGAAGGCTCCAAAAATGCGAATGCATTTTACATTGTGTGAAACTATGATGTACGTGCCATTGCACAACAACATTACACCACAGACTGTGACACGACAACCCAACCTGACTTACTGACCAGAGGCTGTAACTGGATAGTTCACTTTTCAGTTTTGCTGTCATTTTTAAATGAGCTCAAATTAGGAAAATGTATAATGTGTGTATGTAAAAGATGTATGGTTTGGGCTAGAGTCTCTGATTTATACATGGTAACCATTAGAGGTTAAAGAAACTTCAGACATGTGGATTTCATGTGAGAGTGGGGTGTAAAGTAACCAGCTAAGTTTGCTGTCTTGAACTGACTACATTTGAAACATTTGCTGATAGTTTGACAAGATGCTGAGGAGGCATTTTTCTTATGTGTGTGTGTTTGTGCTTTCAGTCTGTCTGTATCTGTTTTTGTGTTTGTAACGGCAACACACACCTACTCAGGGTGTGTTAATGTCTGTATTGCATTTTGTCTGCTTTGTGTGTGTTTTCGTCAGTATGTGTGTGTTGAAGCTTAAGAGCTGGTAATTAGCGCAGTAATCCCTCTTGCTTTCGATTGTGTCTGTCTCATCATGACTCATCCTGCAGCTCTGCACCTTGCTTATTACTGTTGCATTAAACACGATTAGTCCTCATTGTTGGGTAACAGACGGTGGTTTTGACAGGGAAAGGAGAGGCAGCGAGCCAGAGGGTACGCTGTGGCTCTGAAGTTGCAGAAAAATGTGATTTTTAACCCCGTCTGGCTTGTGCTTTGGCATTTCTCAATAAGACAGCAGAGTCATTCTGTTGCCCACAGTGAAGACGTGATTAAAACCAAGAACACATGAAACCTTGTAAAAAATAAATTGATTTTAAAACACCTCATGATAAGACGATCAGCTGCATCATCTTTTCAACTGTTTATCTTTTTTTTTGTAGGTGGAAATCCACCCCAAAAGAAAAACAAAAAGAGGATGAGCTATCCACACAAACCCACATGCATTGCCCGTATCCAAATTCTTACTTCATTTTAGACTTATTTACCCATGTATTTCAGTGTAACATCCAAAAACTCTTCTGTTCCATGTTTCATCATTAACACACACAAACACAGGTTTATCTCAGCTCACACACACTGCCCCTCTGTGGTGTATACTCTTACTGGATCACCGGATACTCTGCAGCAATGAACAGTCACAAACTCTTTTACTGCATGTTTATTTGCAGTTAAAACAGAAAATACAGTGGAAAATCTTTTTCACAGGTCCATTGTGTTGATATAGTGACATCTGCAGTGATAAGTTAGGTATTGCTACCAACTGAATATCCTTCACTTGCCTCTAAACTTTGAAGGCAGAAAGCACAAAAGTCCATCTTTAGAGCCAGTGTTTGGTTTGACATTTACAGTATTGACATAATGCTTACTCTATCATGGATAAACATGTTATCTTCTAGTGAATAGATTGTGTTATAGTCTTTTTTTGTGACTGGCCATGCGAATCAGGGTTCTAAAGCCTGAAGCACAACTTCTCATCTGAACATCAGTATTACATGTCCATTTATCTGGAGACCTATCAGGATGTTCTGCATCAACTAAATCAGAGCTTTCCAACTCTCAAAGACTGACAAAAAATAACCACAATACAATAAATACTGAGCTGAACAGTGTCTATGCTTTTTTATTATATAAGCTGTAAGATAAGCTAGATTTCAACAAGGTTTATGCTTATTATTTGAGTTTCTATATAATTTGCTTATTTGTGACCAGGAATTTTAGGTTTGTGTGTGGTTATATGCACTTGTTTATGTATGGGTTTACTATATAGTATATAGTGCTATTTGCAAATGCTGTGATTTTCATTCACCAGTAATGAAATGTGTTATGTAAATTAAAATTATGTTGCTGTACAAAAATGACTTTGCTCATTCTTTAGAAATGACACCACACTCTAGTTCCTGCACAGCAGTTTCCAACTATGTTCTTGATTTCAGCAAACACAAGTCTGATGGGCATAAATGTCATTTAGTGCAGGATTTGACTGAAATTAATCACTAGTATTCTAACATTCTGCCATTTGTCAGTTTAATTCCCCAGATTCAACAGATATGACTGTAGGGTCAAGTTTTCAAACTGTTTTCACTGTTTGAGACCTTGGATCTTCATAAACTTTTCACATTCAAAAAAGTATACATATTACATGTTTAACCACTGGCCAGCCAGCGTGAAAAAAAAAAAAATTAACAAGAGTACCCTCCTCCAATAAAAATACAACCTTCATTAACTTCTTCACTTGATGTGCTGCACTAATGGCACAAAATGTCTGCATGCAGTTTGTATATTGTATACTTCATAAACAGAAACTAATTTTCATTCACCTTCACTTTGATGGTTTGTAATCACTTTGTCTTGCAATTTATTCTTTTATGCAAAATATAAATCTAAATAATTTTAGAAATGGACACAGGAGAAGTATGCTAGTAGCAGTTAAGAAGGCAAAAAACCCCCCCAAAACCTTTAGTCAAGCTCTTTATAATAAAAAAAGAACCCATATGTTAATTTTAAAATCAAGGATTTGTGGTTACTTTTACATAACAATGCGGGATTCCCCTCACTAGTCTGACATATGTCAAAACATACTTTCCAGAAATGACAGACAGGGTTTTAATACAGTATCTTTCTGAGGAACTGGAAGGATTAAAGGTACTCAAAGAAAACTCAGGGATGAAGATGAGCAGTGATGCATGAGTAGCTCAGACGTTTCTTTGTGTCTCAGATGGATGCTCTTGAGTCTCATTTAAAACCGGCTCGACTTAACTGGGTGGCAGATGAGTGGAGGAATCTACTGGACCTGAACTTCTGAAGAAAACCCACAGCACCATTTGCATTCTGTGTATTAACTCAGCCTTAATGCAGCTTTGACACAAAGACACAGGAAACACATGGTAGCAACGGGCAAACTGAGGCCAGCACTACGATGTCTGTCCCGCAGGAGTGCAACTTTATTTTTTTAATGGCATTTATTCAGCAGCAATTAAGATAATCAAGTATTAAAACAAAACAATGCTTAAAGTATCATAGCACTCTTAAGTTTACTGCAGCAGAATTTATCAAGAATTAAAACCTTTTGTACCCTCTCATACTCTCTATGTTGAATTGAAAACTCTGCTTTAAAAAAAAAAAAAAAATTAGCAGGTGATTGTTTCTACTACATGTACAAAAAATCCAAAACCTGGAACAAAAAAAACTGAAATGCCTATAGTTTATGCCGGAGTAGAATAATTTAGTTCAATGCTTCTTTTACAGTTAACTACATCACTGCAAAAGTGTAAACAGGATGATTAATAGCTTATATGTGCATGAGTGGAATAGGTGACAGAATGCAAGTACCAAGTACTTTGTCTCCTATTTGCAGACGTTGTACCATAATTCCCATGATGGCGTTCCACACAATAAGCAGACCGTTTTTGACCCATTTGTAGGAGAACATGAGCCATGCAGGTGACATCTGGACTGTATTGATCAGTACAGTATTGATCTTCACCTCTTACCACCTCTGACTCACCTTCAAAAGATAAAGATATTATGATGTCTAACCAATATTCAAGAGGAATAACACCCTCCCCCCCTTTTTTTGAATATTTTATTATTGTATGTCTATCCACTACCTCTGGCCTTACCCACTTGCTTTTTTATTTTTTTCTGGCCATACTTCCGTTTCCTTCCTCTCTTGCTTCCTTTAATTCTGCCCCCACACTACTCCCACCACCGTCCTCGTCCCCGATCCCCTTCCCACTCTGCTCCGTCTGTGTTGTGTCTTCCCGGTTTGTTCTTTCATTCATCAGAGGAGGAGAAGGTAGAAGGGCGAAGCCCCGTTTGAAGCTGGCTCTTGTCCCAAAATCAGTGGGCACACCTGGAGGCCAAATTAGTAGTGTTGTCCTCCAGTGGCACACACACACACACACACACACACACACACACACACACACACACACACACACACACACACACACACACACACACACAGTCACTCACTGAAAGTCCCCCCACTCATTTTCTCACAGACACTCTCTCTTTGTCTCTCTCTCTCTCTCTCACAAACACACACACACACATTTCCATTCTCACTTCAAAGCCCCATGACTACAGAGCTTTGAAAGACTAAATACTGTTTACCCTCCACTCTACTGACTGATCAGCTTCCTTTGCTTACACACCACCGGAAACACGTGCATGCACTCACATATACACAAAGACTGTACGTGCAAGTAAAACTTGTTGACAATAAGTTTTTTGCACTGAATTCCCCCTCACAGCTATGAGGGAAAAAAAAGTGCATCTTGTTTAAAGCCTGTTTATGCCCATGCGTGTGTGTGTTTACGCTCTTATGTGTCACTCCACACGTCGGCACATTTTGCAGCCTGCTGTCCAGTTCGTGTGGTCGGTGTCAGAGGTCACTTTCTGTGTGTCACCATTACCGTTATACTGTATCACCACATCCCGGAGAGCGCTCAGTTTACCCGTGTTTACAGCCGAGTGTGCGATCAAACTGTACAAACAGTGACTGATTACACCATAAAGTCACTCATGTGGGTAAATAAAATGTTCTGTTAACAAAGGTTTTGAATAACTTATCTATACAGTATAAATTTATCAGATTTTCCCTTATTGTGTTATGCAACCAGAACACCCAGGTCTTGTGGAAAAAACCATGTAATTTTCTAATTTTACTTTTCTTTTACGACCCTCCCCTCAGGCTCAGTTTTCCTCAAACAGTGTTGATTCTTTTAAAAGCTAAGTCAAAACATACATTTTTTTGTTGTTCTTGTTTTTATGATACAATTGAAGGTTTGTTTTGGGCCTATGTCTTATTAAAAGACCCAGTTGAGGCCTAATGTTAGATTTTTTTTCTAACATTAGTAATATGAAAATAAATATAATCCTCTTTCATGGTCTGATGTAACCAAACAAAGTTATCTGTACCTGAAGCAGCAAAACAGCACCAAAGCAATATGCTCCCACCTCCGTGTTTTACAGCTGGAAGTGTGTTTTCTGGGCTGAAGGCTTCTTACTTCCTCTGCCAACCAAAACCAAAACCATCTGCAGACCAAAAGGACCAACTTCCAAAACATCTCCCTGTGTTTCAGACGCCCATGAGCAAACTTCAGTTTCACTTTGATATACCATTGTGTGAGCGATGGAGTTCTTGACCTGGATCTTGATGGTGACCTAAAAGGCCACCGTGATGAACAACCCTCTCAACAGTCTTCTGCATCCATCACGTTTGCAGAGAGGTTGTGATTCCTACTGAGATCTCTGACTTTTATACTAAAAAAACATTTTAAAAAAATCAAGGACTTTTGCAAAAGAGGGTTTTAGAAGAATGTCTTACAATATTTTTTCTACTCAAAGGAATTCTGTTGTTGTCAGCTCTACCACAGTTATTTCAGACTGCAGGATAACTGTAAAATGTTTTAGTTATGTTTTTATTTCTTTCAATTAGGGCTAGTTTGATATTAATCAAATCTTTAATCTAATCTTTATATCTCATATGTTTATATATATATATATATATATATATATATATATATATATATATATATATATATATATATATATATATATA
>JAOWBL010000008.1:16777351-16823312 GCA_028564865.1 Zenarchopterus dispar
ACACACACACACAGAGGGATCTACAGTATACAGCTATGTGCACCCACACACAAGGGAGTTATTTGCCATTTACTTACTGTATACTGAAAAAGTCTCTTAGCCTCTATCACACATACACATACACACACACACACACACACAAACAGGCATTTCCATGTACCGATGAGTCAGTGTCTGCGAGCAACAGAGACAGACTGAGGAATGTAAACAGCGGCGGCTGCTGGTTGAAATCCCTGCAGAATGCAGCATGACACGATGTGGCCATGTGGCTTACGTCCTCCGTGCACACGACCGATACCAAGTGCTGTTTACCTCACTCACCCGTGCACACATTAGTGCATCAGCCTGCTCTTTGACACCACCCTGCAGTGCATTCTTCTCCAGCCAAGATGAGAGTGAGCTTCTGAAAGACAGTTGGGAAATAAAACTTGACTAACAGATAATGATGTTGTTAAGAAGATACTCTTGATGTTATGGGTTTAGCAATTTCCAGAGATGTTCCTTGTATGTGTATGTTTGCTGTAAGTATGGTATGCAAGGTAATAAATAGACTATAAACTAATAAACTATAAGAAAATAAAGATTCAAGGAACTTATGCTAATACTATTTTTTTTATTCAAAAGAGTTTAAGTAACTGTGAGATGTTCCAAATTCATTATTAGGAACTTCTTTACAAAAATAGTACGATTGGTAGTAAATGAAAACTTTCTACAGGGAGAATTCTGTGTAAATAAATAAGAATTAAATTACATTAAATTTACTCAACTATTTTATATAAGTTCAGCAGCAAAACAGTTTTTTAGGAAGTGAAAGTCAGGCTTGAGTCAGTCACAGAACAGAGAAGTAATAAAATATAATTAACACAACATGTCAGGGTATTTTGTGATTATAAATTACCCAAAGATGTGAGTGTGAGGATGTGTTGTTGTTTGTCTCTATGTAGCCCTGCGATGGACTCATGACCTGTTCTGGTTGTCCAGGCCGCCTTTTGCCCAAATAGAACTGGGAAAGGCTCCAGCAGACCCCTTTGGCCCTGAATCGGAATACGTGGGTATAGATAATGGTTGGTTGGACATTATAAAGCAATGTTTTTGTTCTAAATCACAAATAATCATCTTCACTATTTCCACATTCTATTGACATAGAATGATACCAATTTTGACCAATAACATGATGAGGGTTTGACATTGGAAGCTTATGATGGGTTGACCAACACCATTTAAGTCAACCAAAGCGACACCTTCAAACGCCAGACCCTCGTTCCATGATGTCATGAGAAAATCTAGAGAGAACAACCATCATCAGGAAAAGAATCATTGACCTTCAAAAATCTGGTTCATTCTTGTGTACAATTTCCCCAAATCCATCTCTTGGAGTATAAACGACATGGGAGCAAGCAGCAGTCACGCCACTCAAGAAGGAGACAGCTTCTGTGCTTTGGTGCTGCGTCATGTGCAAATGAACCCAGAACAACTGCAGAAGGTCAACAAATGATACTGGCTGAAACCAGAAACAGAGTATCATTATCCGGAGTAAAAATGTTCTGTGATGACATAAGCTGAAAGGCCACACAGTGAGAGAAAGCCACTGCTCCAAAACCACTATAAAAAGCCAAACGACAGCTTCCACATGGGAACAAAGGTCTTTTCGTTGACGGGTCTTATTGTCTGATGAGACTAAAAAGGAACCCTTTGGTCATTATTGTCATAGTTCTGGTTGAAGGTAACAGGGGGAAGCTTGCAAGCATCAGAACATCCCAACCGTGAAGTATGGGGGCGGCAGCATCATGGTCGCAATTCACAAAACAGATGGCTAGATACAAGATACAATGAAACAACATTTCAAGACAACAAAAAACAAAAAAGTGTTGTTTTTTTTTTTTCCAGACTTACATGTTGCAGCTCGTCAAACACATTCTAATATCAGACAGACATCACCTGAGTAAATGCAAAATGGAATTTTTAAATAATGATTTCATTTATTATGGCAAAAAAGCTACCCAAACCCACCTGGCCATATGTAAAAAGGTAATTGTTAAAACATGAAGTAACTGTGTTTTGAGAAGCTGAGTTTAACTTCATGAGGCACAACCGGGCCTGATTAATACAAGACCTGTAGAATCAAGAAATCTATTGGCCTATAGAGGGTTACAAAACCATTTCCAAGGCTTTGGGACTCCAGCCAACCACAGTGAGAACCATTATCCACAAATCATGGAACAGTGGTGAACCTTCCCACGAGTGGCCTGCCTACCAAAATTACATCAAGAGCACGTTGACAGTTTATCCTGGAGGTCACAAAAGAACAACATCTGAAGTACTATGGACCTTATTTATCTTAGTTAAGGTCAGTGTTCATGATTCAACAACAAGAAAGAGGCTGAACAAACATGGCATCGATGGGAGAGTCCCAAGGTGAAAACCACTGATGACCAAAAAGAACACAAAGGCCAAAAAAACATCTTGAAGATCCCTGAGACATTTGGGAAAATATTTAGTGGACAAAGTGGAAGTTTTTGAGACATGTGTGTCCTGTTAGATCTGGTGTAAAACTGACAGTATTTCAGAAAAGAAAACATCATATCAACAGTCAAACATGGTGGAGGTAGAGTGATGGTCTGGGGTTGCTTTGCTGCTTCAGGTCACATGTGACTCGCTGCAGTTGATTGGAGCCATGAATTATGTACCAATCAGTTAGTGACCTCATGCTTAAACACACTTGGGTTATGTAGCAGGACGATGATCTAAAGAACACCAGCAAGTCCCTGTATAAATAACTCAACCTTCGCCAGGTTTTGACTAAGCTTTTAGCCTAGCCCTTTGTGTACTTCTGCTATGTGGACTGATTTCGTGTACCGACCTTGGAACGGAATAAATACCTGTCTTTTTGAACTGCCTATCTGCCTACTGTCCTGGGCTTGTGTCGATCGAGGAAAAACCCTGACACATTGTCAGTTATTGCAAAGTTTGATTGCAGTTCTTGCCTCCAATGATAGCACAACTAGCTATTAGGGTCGGGGCCAATTACTTTCTCACACAGGGCCAGCCTGGTTTGGATAGCTTTTTTTTCTTAATAAATGAAATTACTATTTACAAGTCGCACTTTGCATGTACTTGGGTTATCTTTGTCTGACATTAAATGTTTTTGGCAATATGAAACATGGAAATATGACAAAAAGAAACTAGAAGAAATCTAAAAGGAGGTAGCTTAATACTTTTTTCACAGCAATGTGTCAACTTGACTGACTTGTGTTTCTTCCTGGGGAAAAAAAATCCTTTTAATTTGATTTTTATTTCTATGCATTAAATGAAAGTGAGATGACCTTGTGATCTCATCTGAAGTGACTATTCTGCAACCAAAAATCCAAAACCATGCATATACAAAAGAAAAAGTGGAAATTGGCTTTTGAATAGCTATTTAATTTTTTTTAAACTGTATAACTACTCTAAATCATAATTATATGTTATGTTTATCATTAACTCTTTACTATCCCTGGTGTAAAACACTCTCAAGCACATGATTTTACCTGACTTGACACTTGGAGCTGCAGAATTAGCAATAACATAATTGTTTATCCTAACATTAGTGAAAACTTTAGACATGTAGCACTATGATGCTGTTGTACCAGGTGGTGTAGTAGTAGTAGTAACTTGACTTCCAAGCTGATTGTTCCATCCACGTGCTTCTGTATGTGATACCATTGTGAACATGTGTGTATTCCCATTCATTCATTCACTTATTCATCTCCATCTGCGCTGCTGCAGGTGCTTCGTTCAGCTCGGCTCCTCATTCAGAAAAACAGGCTGTGGTGGAAAACAAAAGGAAGGATGTTGCACTTCAGCGCAGCAAAGAATGGACGCATTGTGTCGTCGCGATGCCACATCCACCTTACATTTCTCACACTTTTCATTTTATTGTGAACTTGAGGCCGAAGTTTACAATGTTGGGAAACAATAACTGAGTTCATTTCCATAACCTATACCGTTTTTTTCTTTTCCTTTGAAATGACACAGATCCCAACCAGCTGAACTACACTGATCAGTTTTCATTATATTATTTTTGCAATTTCGGCTCTGATCATTTCTTTGCTTTCAAGCAGTAGGGACATACATTTTAAGTCATTGGTAATGTTGCAACTCAGGAAGTGATGATTTCTGACTGCTGATAGTCTTCTTAATTTTGGAGAAAAAAACAACTGTTTACTCTCTATCGGGCAAAGTAGAAACATTAAAATAATTTCAGCTTAACTTGAGGGACTGTTTAATTTCATCAGGTGTCATCTGGCCTGTGTGGGAAAAGCTTAGACTTCTATCCTGTATTTGTAAATGTATTTTACTTTATGGCACTATGTCACGCATTGGTAATAATGAAACTAGCTCACCAATAACTTGAGAAACGGTTCATGACAACTTCTGTAAAAGAAAAAAAAATATGGAAAACTGAGCGCATATACAGATTCAGTTGCTTTTACAAAAAAAAAAAAAAAAAAAGAAGAAGAAATCTCCTTTATGGATGCAGTGTCTCTGCACATCCACACCCATGTCTGTATGGTTGAGAAAGACGCAGTTAGCCATCTTGGAAACTTACAGGTAAACAGTTACATAGATTTAATGCTCGACTGTGTCATTAATGCTTCCACATTAGTCCACATGGAATTCCAGACTGCTTTGCAGACACAAATAACCCTTACCTAATATCGGCGGAGTATTTTCATTTTGCCACTTCCATTCTTCAGAAATGACTCATGCATGTCTCAATCAGAGCCCAGGTACATCCAGATAATCCATATGGTCTCCCTTTCTCCACACCCTAGGACACTCATAACCACATCTGCCGCCCTTTAACCCCAGCCTGAGTCACCTTGTCCTGCACCAGCCACAGCTCCACCTCCCAGTTTGGTGGCCATGGCCTCCGAGACTCCCAAACCTGCAACCGCAGGCACGCTAACTCCAGGTACATTAATCTACCCGTGATATTGGGGATTACCACGCAATGAGACAGTGGCTTGGAGAGGTATTAGAGTATTTCTACAGTATTCTCCTCCTCCCCCCCATTTTTGATCCGTAACATTTGTTTTTGAAGGGTTTTAGGTTGCAAATGTGCATGCATGGTTACATGCGGTCAGACTCGCAGGAATGCAATGCAAGGCGCTAGATAGCTTAGCTTTTGTTGTCACTCGATTGTTAACGGTGGTGTGATTTCTCTGTGAATGACTGATGAGCTGTCTCATACGCAAACATGCTCCCTGACTAACTCTCACACAAATATGCACACGGGAACTCAATAAATGATTCACGAGTATTTAAAGCCCAATTCTTTAGGTGTCACATGATGTCTGAGATCATGTTTTTAGCATACGTGTTTTGGCTAATTTTGCGTAAATTTTGGCATGTAAATATCAAAACAATAACAAAGGGATGGTCTAGGCCCCTCAAGAGTCTAGTTGTTTTACAATTACTGCAATCTAGAGAATTTGAACATTCGAACTCACTTAAATACACAACTACTTATTAAGTTAATGAAATCCTGTACTGATTGTTAAACATGCATTTGAAAGCCAAAGCTCAGGTGGACCCCCATGTTTTACACACATGGGCACACAGATTCCTTTTTAAAAAAGTTCAGATGAAAAAAAAATTTGTATGAATTGACTACATTTAGGAATACCCAACAATCAATGTTGTGTGTGTGTGTGTGTGTGTGTATTCAAGCTTGCTTTTTTGCTGACAAAACAGAGAGTGAGTGATGAGGACCCAGAAGGAGAAATAGCAGGATGGAGCCAGCAGAAAAGGAAGTAAAAGGAAGCAGGTGAAAAGGTGCAGAAGAGTATCCCATTTAGTTATAAAGAAAACATGCACTCAGCACAGATGAGTAGGACTTAGGGCAAGGAGCACTTTTATGTAAAAAAGTTCATTTGAAACAATCTTTTAACAGTTTTAGGATGCGTTATTGAGCTTTTCTGGCCTCCTGCCTCTAGTATGAGCAAAAACCACCCAAAGCAAGTTTAGACCCTTGTCCCAGAACCGGGCACCGCTTTATGGGGCTATTAGATGAAGCTAACTCACAGAGACACAATAAACATCACGACAGAGGCCAGTTAGAGTGTGATCAGAACAATGACCCGACACGAGCAAGTCTTCAGATTCATAAAGAGCAACTTAACCTCCACACCTTTAGCTTCAGAGCTAAAAGTTATATAAAACTCCTCTGAATAGTTTTCATGATAAAAGATATTATTAAACAATGGGAGTTTCCCCACAGAAGAGGTTGGTCTCTAATGGCTTTTATCTTCAATTTGATGTCATTTAAGTTAGTAGGAAGTTTGACCTTTGCCCCTGCTGAGACAGATTTGGGACCCCAGTAGATGGCATCCTAGGGCCCCCTGCCTGTACGAGAGCAGCAATGTTGAGACTACGCTCATTCTTAATGCCCTCAAAGGGCTTTTTAAGAGCTGAAGGAGTCTAATTATTACTAATACTCCATTCGCATGGGATCACGGAGGACGTCTGGGATTTTAATCCCATCCGAATGCGCCATGTCTGTGATTTGTAAAGTAAAATTTCCACCACAAATTGGTTACCCTAGTTCACCAAACACCAAGGTCAAGAGAGAATTTTAATCCCGTCCGAATCCACGTGTCAGTAATTCATTGATGTGTGAGCCTTAATCTTTTCTAGACATTCCTCTCGTCGCCTCTTTCACGGCATAAGTTTCACAACTGTGATAACTAGGTATCACCTTCAGCATATATCCACCCCACATAATGTAATGATCTGATATTTTTAGATCAGGAATGAATCAACCATAAGTTTCATACAGAGACTTTTGAAAAAAAGTCCAGAGAAGAGGACACGTGTGGCTGCATCACTCAGTAAGAAGCTTTTTATTTTCAAGCTCAAAGCTTCTCTGATAGGGCAAAACCTTTACGGCCACAATGAAAGCTCTGGACCTGGTTATGTCTACCTCCAGGTTTACTTGTTACCATGGCAACTTAAAACATAGGCCAACAGGCCATTTTCTGATTTTTTTTTTTTTCACTCTGTCAAATGTGACACATAGTCACTGAAATCTAAAGCTCCAGTGTCTGATCAGATGCTTTGAAGTCAATATTAAAAATTGATGTTAAATTAAAAGTAATTGTTTAATAAAAATACAAGGCCTTGATGTGATTAATGTCTCTATATTACAGTAAAACACAGGCTTTGCTTATCCAGGGTGAATCTGTGGAACTAAATACAGATGTCTGGGTGTAATTTCAGGTCCAGGGGTCATTTTAGTGCATAGGAGAGTAAAGGTTTAGGGCTTTGCTGTTTTTTGTCAACAGCAAACCAAACTATAATAGAATTACAAGTGAGATTTGTGAATTAACAACAGGACATGTGAATTTTCCTAACCCGGGGCTTTGAATTTTCAACAAACTCACCCGAAGACCCGGCTGCAGCATTCCACGCTGACGCCAACAGAAACACGCAGTCGCCGTGAAGCCTGTCAATTCACCCAGCTGATCAATACGCGTGCTCTGGGGCGCATGCATGAGAAGCGCGCGCCACGCACGGGCAAGCGTCCACAGACGCAAAGCGGAATGTGCGCCTCCGTGTGCAACAAACATGCCTATAAATAACGTGAGAGCAGGAGACACGCAGCACTTGTGTTGTGGTTTGATGTTTTGTCGCTTGAAGATCCTGGAGACACACAAACATCCCCAGAAGTAATTACCGTCTCCGAGGACAACGATGACTGACGAATCCTCCCCACGGCCAGTCGCAGACCTGTGACGGGTGGCCGCGTTGTTGCTCCCCTGGATCTACAATTTGAGTCTTTTTTTTTTTTTTTTTTTTTTTTTACGTGAAGTCAACCGATTAAGATATATTTGATTAAACAACTTTAGGCCATTATCGAAGAGAAACACTTCCAGTTACAAACCTGACTTAAACACTAATTGACAGGTTGAAGAAAGTGTTTTGCTGTATTTGACTTTGACATGAGATGATTTCAAAATATATCCATCCTCTTGATGTGGAGGAAATGTATTTCAAGTCTTTCCCAAATGACTGAACTTTTCTGAGAATACAAATTATAATGGCATAATTAATTATTTACTCAAGTTCCAAGAGACCTGGTCATCCGCAAATTATGATTAATTTCACTAACTAATACACATCAACATGTAAATCATCACTAAAGTCTCTCAGCAACAGTGCTGCTTTGCAACTTTGTTCATGTCATAATAGTTATACTTGTTATAAAGTAAATAAACTCAGGACAAAGAGACATCTGGGAGCTTGGGTTGTAAATTTGTCCTGTGCGAGACTTGTAGGTGCACATGTCCAAATTGCTGTCTCCATGGTGCCGGCTGATGCTCTCATTCATTCAGATGTTCTGTTGATGCATCAAATCAGACTGAATGAACATAGAGGAGAAAGCGGCTCTGAGATACAATGACCCGAGGGAGGTGGAGTCCAAGTTTATGAAGGTAAACAGGAAACGCTCGCAGGAGTAGCTGGAAAAGTTTTAGTGCTATGATTGCCAAAGCTGTGAGAAAAAAGGTCCTTCAAGCTTCCAGGTGTGTGTTGATGTGTGTGTGAGAGCAGACAGGAGTGTTGATTTTAATGCTGCTCCTCTACTCACATCTAGATTCAGCGCCATTGTAGTTTTATAACAGTAAGAATGTGTGTGTGTGTATGTGTGTATATGTGTGTATATATATATATATTATACATATATATATATTATACATACATATATTATACATATATATATTATACATGAATGTTTGTGTGTGAGAGAGTGTGTGCGCTCTGAGAATAGCTCTGAAAAGGAAATCTAAATCTAGCCAGGACCAGGAAGAAAAGTGTGTGAGAGGAACAAACAAATCAGGAAACCTTACCCCTCAACCCCCCACTCAATGTCTCCCACACTTACACACACACACACACACACACAGACATTGTGGAGTAAATCCGTCTCCATTCACTTTTAGCACCTCTTCAGTTGTATAATCATTTATATGTAACTTAAATGTTTTTACATCGTTTAGATGCTTATGACCCTGAGTAGGGTGTAGTTCATTTACAGCAATATGTGTTTGATCTATATATCCATTCATTATCTATATCCTCTTCAGTCCAACTCAGGGTCACGAGGTCTGCTGAAGTCCATCTCAACTGTCATCAGCCAAAACGTTGCCTGCCCAACAAATTCACATCACTCCTAGAGCCAGTTTAATTTATCCAAAAATTTGTGTTGCTGGTCTGAATACGAGACAATGAAAAACCAAACCAGTTGTGAGGAGAGCTCCAAACTCCACGCAGAAACACCTCATCCAGGAATGTGAAGTAGGACCTTCAAGCTGTGAGGCAACAGTGCTGACCATGAAATCAGCTTGTGCTTAGTCTTTTTGCTTTGTATTTTCTTCTGATCTAAGGAGTAAAAGTAGGATCCCAACTCAATAAAAGGACCATCAAAGTTGTATTATGCTTTGACTAAAAAAATCTTTTGATTTAATATTTTATTTCAGGTTCTGGGATCCGATCCCCAGCCACTGTTTTCATTATTTTTAGTATCACATGTGATTTATGTCTAAAAAAACAAAATACATTGGTGATGTTGGCTGATGAAACACACCTGCTAACACCCACCATCACCTGAGCTACTTTTTATTTTAAATAAGCGAGAACATATACTTATAATTCGTTTAATTACTTATTTAAATAAAGAAGCTGAACTAAACTTAAACATAGGCACACAAAGAGGAAGTAGGATTCATTTTTTCCCTGAGGAAGCCTGCACGTGTGTATGAAACAGGTTCTCAGGCCTGGCCAGTACTTCCTCCTTCTCCTCCTCCTCTTCTTCTTTTGTCGTTTGTTCCACCTCCAGCTGGACTCCAGACAGGAAACAGATGCTGTCCCCCTCTCTTCCCTCTTTCTCCCATTTCTCTTCCTCCTCTACTTTTTAATCTCTCTGCCTCACTTTTTCCTTTTTCTCTCTTCTCCCTCCATCTCTGCTGCCACCTTTTCCTTCTCATTTCTTACCTCTCCATCTCCACATCCCTACATCTCTTTCCTCCCTGTATTATATATTGTCTAAATCTCTTCCTCCCTTCCTCCCCCTCTCCCTTTTGTTATAGCTCTCACCTTTGTCTCCCCTTCTTTCCTCTTCACCCCTTTCCTCTCCTTTGTGTTTTGATTTTGTTTTTATTATTATTGTTTTTATCCTCTTTCTCTTTCTACCTTCCCATGTCTTTTCTTGCTCTTTTTCTCTCTCTCCATAACTTTTGCAGTTCTTACTTGCCTCTGGAGCTGATCTTACTTGTTCCTCTTGTGTCATCTTCTTTTTTTTTTATCAAAAGTTTCAATGGGTACTGTTACCAAAACCAATAAAATGGAATTTATGACTTAATACAAGGAGTGAGACTCATCATACAGTGTATCATAAGAATATAAAATTCAATTAGATGTCATTCAGTAATTCAGTGTAAATATAGTGGCTGTCCTTGGAATTACTTGGTATGGGCCTGATTTTATGTTTACTTTGTATCCCGTTAAAATGCTCTACACTTCAATTGATAAAAAAACAAACAAACAAATAATTCAATAACATAACGTGTAACTGAGTGAATCGGGTACAGATGACGTTTTACTTTAAAGTCAAAAAACTGGACCGACACGGAGGGTGAGCGAAGCAGACGGATGCGGTGTTTTTGGCGGTGTGTCTCCACCTAGTGGTCGTCTGCGGGTACTTCTTGTGTCTGTGCTCTGAATTTTCACTTTATTTTTTTACTGACTGACTGACTGACTTACTTATTCATTAACTCATTCATTCATTCATTCATTCATTCATTCATTCATTCATTCATTCATTCATTTATTTTCATCACTGATATTCCGGTGTAGTAAAAATTAATGATGGATGGGATGCATTTGTGTCCATGTCAATTTTGTGAGTGATCACACACGGACACTTTCATGGAGTTGCCAGATGAGAATCAAAAATTACACCAAAAGTTTGTTGTGGAAGATACAGAAGGTTGGGGTAATGTGGCAGCAAACTGCTGCTGGTTAAGTTGTTCCACTTAAGCAAGGCGTGACGCTCTAACGAAGATTCATATTGTAACAATGACACAGTAGAAAAAGTCAAACACTGACAAAGAAAGCAAAACTAAAATCTGACGGGACATAAAAATTGTGAAACAGTGCCCTTAGCTGCTTCGAGATGAGTTAGATTATGAAAAAGTTCAGATTCTGAAAGAAAAAAATGTCTGTTTTTTAGAGAAAAGTCCTAAAATCATCATTTATAGAAGCAAAAAACAAAGTATAATACAATATATAATATTAATATACAATATTAACACTGTGGCTACAAAAAAGTGCTTATAAAAACCTCTCTGTCAAATTAATCTTTAATTTTATTTGTTGTGTTGTACTTTTTCTTGATTTCTTTCTCCTTTTCACAAACCAGTTAAACTTAAATGTATTTAAAGGAGCTACAGTCTTATAATAAACTTACAGAAGCATAGAAAAAGAAAAACTGGACAAAATAAAAGATGGAAAATAGACATTTAGTTTTTGTCGACTGAAACGAAACCATTGACAATGCTGAAATCCAGTTAACATTCACATGATTTGCTCTAATTTTGATGAAAGTTTCTTTAATTTCATAAATGTAGTATAAATATATCATGAAGTTAGAAGTTACTTTTGCTTTGATAAATGTGGTAATAAACACTGACATTGAGCAAGAGATGTGACTCAGCCATTAATAAGCAAAACAAAATAAAAAAAACCAGTGTGGGAGACACTTCTCCTTTATTAACTGTTTCTAGTTGCCAGTTATATCCTTTTATGTGTTAAACTTCTCCACAAATAAACTGACAAATGTCAAACCAGTGGCAAAACATAAAGACATCAACTTTAAGTTATCTTCATTATACACTTAGTTGTTCAAGATTTCAAAAAATTCCTCAGTTTGATTCGTATAACGTTTTGAGAACTACGAGGTCAAAACTGATTTAAAGAAAACAAATCGGAAGTTTGAATTTTGCACGCAAGCGGGTGGCAGATAAGCTCAGTGTTTGCAAAGACGTCTGTTTAGTCCTTCAGTTTACACTTTAGTGTGAAGATTAAGCATTCGAACTGAACAATAATACATGTCTGGTAGCATCCTCTGGCCTGAAGCCAAATAAAACTTTTCCAGCTTTACAATCTAAAGAGGTTTCATTCACGTAAATCATGCTGGCCAACCTCTCATGAATGTGGTCAATTATATGTCATCAAAGTGAACGAGGACCACAACCCTGTGTCTGTATGTGTGTGTACGTGTGTGTGTGTGTTATTATCCCAAGTAATTCTTCCAGTAAAACCAGTCTATTGAAAGTGTTGTAATGGCACTGAATCAGAGTTTCCAAGATTCCCGTTTAAATGCCCCCACACCACCAATTCCCTAATTCCCTGTTCGCAAACACACACACACACACACACAGACACACTGAGACACAAAGTCATGTTCTCTCCTGCAGCCACCACAGCAGTGAGACAGCCAGAGGAAGCAGCCTGCAGCTCATGTCTGTGGTGAATTATCATCGAGCAGATCTTCTACCAGTATCCCTACCGTTCCCCCTTGTCTTCATGCCCTTTTTTCCATTCATCTTTTTTATTTTGTTGCATTTTATTTTGGTACTGCAAGAGGTGCCGTAAGCACTGACTTCATTTTTTCAGTGAATGTTTTGCAATGACATCAGAACTGGTAAACACTTTTATTGCTTAATGTTTATGACTGCAGCTGGGCTTCAAGAAGACACACCTTCATCTTCAGCTTCAGTTATTTTGTCACATTCATCAGGTGATGGTCCTAAATACAACATTGGGCAGTAAGAATCAAAGTTATTGGATTAGATTAATAACATTTTTGATTATATGATTGGGTTCTAACCAGTGTGCAGACACATTTATGTTTTACTGAACCTCATGGTCACTTCAGATTGGTGTCATTTTGCTAAATTGTCCTTTTTCATATGATCGATTGCAATATTTGGTTTGGGTGGGGTCGTTCGTCTGTCCGTCCTGGCGTTGGGGTTACCTGCTGGTCAGGGGCCGATCACAAAACTCATGCATCACATCTTTATTAGGAGGAAGTCATTAGGTTTCTGTGGCGACCCAGCCTTGACCCCGCTCCTGCCGAAGCTGCATTAAAACCCCAGACTCAGAGGTCAGGGCGGGCGGGTGGGGGGTGGAAGTGCGGCTTGTACTTGTGAAGATGCCCGATGATCCCAACTATTTCTTCAGCATAGTTTTGAAGGTTTTCTGCCTGTATCTGCTTTCGATTTTGAGTTTGTATTCTCCTAATCTTATTCTAGTTTATTTGTTGAGCCTCTCAGTCTTGCTGGTTTCAAGGTTTAACCATTTGCAGGTTTTTCCAAATAAAAGCCACTGCCAATGTCTACCACGTTCCTCTCACAGCACAAAACAGTCATCCAGGGACAGGAACTTTTTCTCAAGAAGCACTTAGTCTTTCACTTTCTCTGACGATCATTTTTTCCTTTCAGATGCTGGTTCAAAACCAGAGCCAAGATTTCCAGCTGGAGCTTCAGTAACAACAACAACAGAATTGGTACATTTAGATTTGTGTTTATGTGATTTGTGCTCTTCTGTGTTGTCAGATATGATGTTACTGTCTAGAGCCTCATATATTCTATATTGTTTTGTATTTCTTATTTAATTTGAGGTGCAATGACTTTTATGTGTTACACTGTTTTGGGCATACTCTAAGAATTAAGCTCCTTTTTAAAGGTTTGATCATAGTGCACAACAAGTAAACATACATTTCAACACATGTGCTCTTGCCAACTACCTTATGAAAAAGAAAAATCAATTTTACAATTAATTGAATCCTATTGAGAACTGATCACGGACCCTTGACCTCTTGGCTTCTTGCAGATGTTTAGGGCCTTTGTCTGTTAAATGGTCACTTTCAGTAGATGATCCCTTGTTGCGTATGAGTGGAGCAGCTGTGGGTGTCCGTTTGATTGACAGGAGGCATAATGTGGCGCCTGGCGTCCACTTACCCTCCATCTCCCCTCTTCACCTCTCCTCTCAACTTCCTTTGCCCGGATCCCGTTTCTTGGGGTCAGAGGTCATCATTAGGATGCCCTCCATTCCTGATAATACACACATATACACAGAAAGCGTGCAAGGGGCAGAACCAGCCTAGGACTCCGGCAGGGGCTGCAAGGGCCGGAGAGGGTTGACAGCCACCATCAGTCTTTAAGCAACCCACAAACCTTCCCACCACCCCCCAAAAAACCCATCTCTGTTGCACACACACACACACACACACACACACACAAATATCTTCTCCCCCAGGGGCTTTAGTGTCCTCACTTTGCCCTGAATGAGAGCTGCACTGACCGGTCACAATGATGACAGAACATGAGATGCTCCACTGGTTCATCTCTTCAGTCTCAAACTGATGTATTTCCCACTCTTCAGCTGTTTGTGCCGTGAAGCTGTACCCCACTTAAACTTAAATGAGCTGTGAAAGGCTGTTATCAAGTTTGACTCACTGTTACAATCAATGATTAACACAAATAACGTGTGAATCATGAATGTTGCTGGGGGGAAACAATTTCCCTGTGGGTACTCAGGGGGTCTACGGTAAACAAGGTGTTGCTCATTTGCAAAGTAACACTGGTTTTTTTTTTTCAGCTTAACAAAGGAAAAGATTTCAGGATGCTGTTAAATCAGTGACTACCAACCAACTCATGACATAATCTGGGAAGCAGAGATAAAAATATCTCAATGTAGGTTTTTAGGATAAATGCTGCACCACAGAGCAGTAAATGAATGACCTTTGCCAAGGCCACATATACAACCCCCATACCGTCATCTGGCCTGGTTTGGGGGATTGTTGGGCATCAGGATGGTTGTTTTTGTTTTTTGTCAGGATCACAAAGAATGGTCAGTTTTCCTCCAGAGAAATCTGGAATACTTATTCATCTAACCACAGTATTTTTCCACAGTGTGAGGCTCCATCCCAGATGTCTATGAGCCATCAGAAATGTCCATGTGGATTTATATCAACTATTGATTTGTGATGCAGTGCAGACTGGGGGGTCAGGCATCCTTTGGACTTTGTACTTATTGTCCCGACATTTACTGATTTGAGGTCACATACTTATCTTAACTATTACTGACTAACTTCTAAACTCTTCACAACCTTAATCCAGATCTGACCTTCCTCAGCCATAGTGCTCAGTTTTAAAGTGTTCATACTAAAATGTAAACATTTATGAAATGGGCAGTTCCTGCCGAACAAGGGTTAGATATGACAATGTACACTGTAAAACGATGAGGCGCAAACAACGTGAGTCACACCAACACTAATCCTTTTTGCTTTGTTTTATATAACCTTACACATGCCCACTGGCAGCTAATGAATTCTCTGGAACAAGTATTAAATTCAGTTCCTCTTTTACTGGAAATAAAAAAGGAAAAAAAACAAAAATAAATGAGGTCTACTAACATGAGCATGGGCCACCTTGGTTCTTGCTCAATAAAAACTGGGTCAGGCTCCATGAAAGAAAGAAAAACCCAGAAATAACTTGAAACTGTCAAAAGTGATAATTAATAATACTTTATTAAAACTTGACAAAAGAAAATCAGATTTTGCTGCTTCTGCTTCTTCTTTTTTAACTAATCTGGCTAAGTATGAAATTGGCAAAGCCACTGTGACCTGTTTGGGGAGACAAGTGGGTCAGGGACAAATGTGCCAAAACATCAGCGATGGCCAAGTTTCCTTCCCCAGCCACACAGAAAGCTCTCCGTGGATTTCTTGGTATGGCAGGTTACTATACAGCATCTGCCAAACTTTTTCTGCAGTAATCCACCCCGACCTGTTTGCTCAGCCCTTCTGTAAACTTTACGTGGACCCCTAAATGTCAGCGTGCTTGTTGAATGTGTAAAGGCTCTCTTAACCCATGCTCCTCTGCTGGCTGCTCCAGACCTCTCTAAGCCTTTTTAATCGGAGGTTGATGCCAGTGATAAAGCTGCTTTTACAAAAGGATGATAATGGAATTGACCATCCTGTTTCTTATTTTTCTCATAAATTCAGCAGACAACAGATTAACTATTTCACCACCTTGGCTCTTCTATGAGCTCTCCAGCACTTCGGTATACCTTGGGTCCAGGCCTAGTCCTGTTGTAGGCTAGTTTACATGGACCAGAACCTGCTTGTGTTCATTTGTCACATGTATAACCACAATTAGTGATTTATGGCATGGGCACTAGTCGTCCAAGATTTTAATCTAATCCGCCTCCGTGCTCTCCCAATCGGTCTGATGGTGATCCACCCTGCCAAGCTGCAGACAGGATGAAGATTTAAAAACCACTTGGAGTGTGGCTTGATCATCCGTGTGTGTGTGTGTGTGTGTACTGAGGTCATTGCAAAAATACAATTGTTAAATGGTGTTTTAGTTTGAACTTTTTTGTCTTTCGTTGAAAGCCTGTATGCGATTTGGTAATTTCAAGTTATATTTGACTTTGCTTTCTTTTTTTTTTTTTTCAAATCTTCACCTTCGAGAGGTTGTAATATTATTATTATTGTTATTATTATTAATCATTTTTATTTGGTGTTGTGTTCCAACATACCAACACGCATTTGGGAACTGAATAAGTTTGAGTTTTACCAACATCCTCTGGTGTATATCACGTCTCTTTTCCTTCACAAGCTAGAGCGTAACAGCTTCTCAAACGTTGAAACAGGGTTATGTTTACCATCTTTTTTTAACAACTGTTTTTAAACATCTGCAAAGAGAGGATAATATTACTATTACATAATATTACAATATTAGTACCTGGAGCTGTCTCAGGTACTCAGTTTCAGGTCTCAGTTTCATCATGTGATAGGATTTTTATGTTCTGTTGAAAACAAAATATGGGTTAATGAGATTTGCAAATCATTGCATTTGATTTATATTTATTTTTTTTTAAATTTTTTCTTTGGAACTGGTTTTGTATTTCAGTGACTGTTTTGGGTTTTATTTTTTTTAATGGGAGGGTGCCAACAAATTTGTTCATATGTATTATGTAAAACAATCTTTGTATTCTTTTCTTAAGTCTTTTCTTTATGTTTATGTACAAGATAAGTACATGAACATTCTGGTCTTAAAACAGTCAATGTGTCATGGGTTTGGTTTTTGGTTGGTTCCTGTTTTATTTTGAAGGTCTTTGTTCAGTTATAGTTGCACCTGTCTACCCTGATTGTTTGCACCTGTGTCTCGTCAGTCCTGTTTCTGTGTCTTGCTTTGTCTTTCCCTTCCTCCGTGCTGGTTCCTACTGTTTGTCTCCCATGGATGTAGTTTTTGTTTGTGAAGATAATTTGAGTTTTTTGGTTGAATGCCTGTTTGTGTAGTTCTTTGATTAAAATCGTTTTTGTCTTGGACTCTTGCCGTCCTCATCTTCTGCGTTTGCCACAATCTGCCACAATCTCTTCTCATAACACAATGTCTCCAAAATAAGCTGCTAAGTTGACACAGCATGTTTGGACCCATCTAAACAATAAATTATTACCTCAGATGTATGCTACCAGTAAAACATTTGGATACATGAATCGGAAAACATTTCCAAATTTTGATCAGTGGTCTATATGTAAGCTCCAAAACAAAATATACAAGGTGTTGCGGTATTTCTATGCAAAATGACATCTCTCTCCAAGTCTTGCAAACTCCATAGTGCAGGACTTTATGTCAGGACATCAGGTAATGATGAAATGGTGGGGACTTCCTTGATTGCTCATGATATGAACTGTTTCCAGCTTTGCCTCATTTACCTGCCCAGGTAGTGGTGATGGAAATAAAATCAGTATTGCTTTAATATGTACACTATACTGATGAGAGATTTAATCACTGCACAAAGTAATGTCATAATATTTTGTAAGAAATGTGTTTTTTGTTGTAAGGGTGCATCAAATATTTTCCAGTCTTGGCTGGAACGTGGATTGCTTTTACAGATGCCCCAAACAGAGACGTCAGTGTGTAATCATTGACGACTTGCATACGCAGCAAGTATTGGCTCAGACATTTGTGGCTCAATTTCCCAGTTTGTCATTGTCGATTAATGCAAGCAATCCCTCCGAATGTGGTGTCCCTGACCGGGAACAGCGGATATCCAGTTCATGTGCAAGCCTCAACCGTCATGGAAAGCTTACGGATATTCGACCACTCAGCAGACACTTGAGGACCAACAAACTTTCAGCTAATCAAAAAAAACACTGCAGACGAGACATCGCTTTTTTTTTCCAAGAAAACTGTATTACTCATGACATTTTTCTTCATTGTGCAAACTGACTGCATGATGGGTGTGAAGCTAATGCAGAAGTATCCCAGATAAGATAAAAATGACTGGAAATGGCCATCTGATGACCACTTCAGACTTTCACTTTGACTGGACGCTCGAGCAGTTAGGAAAGTATGTAAAAATCGTGCTTCTTGACGCACATCACACATTTTTAATCCAACTCTCCCCTTTACCTCTGTGTTTACTTCTTATTATCGTTGTCTGGATGGCCAGTGCTGCGTGCATTGTCTTTGCTCCACGTGACAGTTTTATAAGCTGTTACTCAGCATAATTTATGTGCGTTCGCTTTGCCAGCAGACTCTGTGTCTGCTGTTGGACGGCGTGCCTTTGTCTTGACTGTTGCATGAGGCAGAGCTGGGGTTCATCATAAACATATGCATGCGTACGTACACGACCAATCATGTGCTACTTACGTTAAAAAAAAAGGAAGCAGTCATGGGAAGAGGCCAGTACATCCTCATTGATTTCTTACGTTTTATGTCTCAAGACTGAGTTTAAAAAAAAACAAAAAAAAACGTGGTTCTTACCTTACAAGGCTTTAAAATTTAGTAAATACAGTAACATTTTTTTTATTAACACATACTAAGACAAAATACAGAAGACTGTTTCAGTAAGGATGCTGGTAGTTTTTATTTATGTATTTCAGCCTGTTTTAGCTACACTGTCAAAGCTTCCAGATTTCTTTACTTGATGTAGTTTTAATAATAATAATAATAATAATAATAATAATAATAATAAAAAATATCAGGTGATGATAAACACAGTGACAGCAAAAATTTCCTACGTTGCTTCCACTGAGTGAATTTGGTTTTTTTTTTAAATTGATGGACTTTGGACAAGAACTTTTTGAGATATGTTCTAAACATAAATTAATATTTTTTTAATACCTCCTTAACCCTATATAGGCATCTACTAGAGGATATCCCAGGTCATTACAGGTGAAAGGTAGGGGTAGCCCCAGACATGTTGCCAGTCCGTCACATGGACAAACAACTGTACACACTTACATACAAACTTACGGCCGATTTAGAGTCATCAATCAAGACAACATTTTTCTCTCTTTTTTTAAAATTTGGCAGTGGGAGGAAATGGAGTACCTGGAGAAAACTCACGCAAGCATGAGAGAACATGCAAACTCCACACAGAGACTCGGGCCGGTTTCTGGAGTTGAACCAGGAACCTTCTCACTGTGAGGTGAGAGTGCTAACCACTAAACCACAATGATTAAAGTGCTATATATATATATATATATATATATATATATATATATATATATATATATATTTTTTTTTTACCTCTTGTTACCTGAACTACAAGCAAAAGTTGATATAATACCACTTCATAAAAACTATGTAACAAATGTCTCTGGAACAAATAGCCAAACCTCATATCAAATGAAATCAAGGGAGCTAAAGCTTTTAGTCCGAGTTTTGTATCTGATCATTGAATTTTGTTCTGGGAGACTACTTTATTTCTCTTATTTTGTTTTGGTACATGAATATCAAAATGACTACTTTTGCTACTACTTTATGAACCTTTTAATTTAACATTTTCACCATTTTCACCATTTTGAAGGACAAAAGTGTTTGTGATAGAGTTCTGTGCTGTGTAATCAGGATATTTGTGTTTGTTTCCTGTCTGAAAGTGAAAGTGTAATTGCTTAAGTTTAGGCATTTAAAAACTGCTTTGAATTGTCAATGGGATATGAAAAAAAAAATCTTAAAATGGACCACCAAACAATGTTTGCAAATGACCCAAGTAAGACGCATTCACAAGACATCTCCTGCTACAGTTCCTGACACTGAAGCTTGTGTTGGGAGTTTCCCATAGGATTTTATGCATATTTTATGTTCTGCCATGAAAGGGATTTGGATGAGTACACTTTTTTTTTTCAGTCTGGTATCATGATTAACGCACTGAATCATGATGAGTGTGGGTACAAAACCACATTCATCAAGACAGTGAAAAGTTCAGTAGCACTGTGGACCACAGCATAACCTGGTGATGATTCTGTCTGTGGGTTAGTTAGAGCCAAAAAGCCAACGTAATCTAACCTCACTGCCATAATACAAACTTTTTATTGTACCCCATGCATACATGAAACAGAAGAATGTACAACAAGATAAGGAGAAGTGCAATGTGTAATGAAAAAGCTATTTTTGGATAATTACAGTACTTTTCAGCTGTATGGGGATATTTGGCACTGTCAAAAAGGTTGTATGACCTCAAAAATGTGTTAACTGTCAGCTTTGAAATACGTCCAAGGCCCAAGTTGCAGCAATTGTTGTCGTTTTGAGATGTCACAGTTACTCTATTTCCTAAACGTCTGAGTATTTTGTATCTCTGCTCCACATTCTCTTGGTGTACCCAGAACAACCGCTTAAGTGTGAATGCTGTGCTTATGGTGTTTAAATAAGATTTTCTTGATTAAGCAACCATGCGTGCTATGAAAAAAAACAAATGACGGAGGAGTTACCAGGTGGAGCCAGAATGAAAGATAAGAAGCATATTGTCAGTTCTGGGTACATTTGGGATTAGGGTTCACCTCTTCAACAAAGTTCAAGAGTCTCCACCACAATGCTTAGCTTTCAAGTTCACGATGAACACATGCACAGTCATTTTTGTCTGCTGTCCACCTGCTGCACATTAAGTGTAATGCCATCGGCATGTTGGGTTTTCACCGGGTTTCGGCTCTCATGGTTCTCACTTTGTGTCGAAATCGGTCTGTTGCTCAACGGCTTAATGCCCGATTGAGAGAAAAGGGGGGATGCTGAGGGGACAGGCGAAGTTGCTTTCTGTCTGGGTGGAGGGCAAACTTCCAGCTCGATAAGAAAGGTGAGAGGTAAACATTGACCTGACTCCTATCGCTGCTTGTCCAAGTCCATCTTTCACTAGAGAAAATATGCGAACAGCAGGGATGCCCTGATAACTCTCTTTCACTCCAAGCAGTAGAGCTTAAGTATCGTCTGATAACAAGGAGCCCAACGCAGGTGTCACATTTTCTGTCTTTGTTTAATAATCCATGTACAGCATTTTTCTTGTTCATAGCACGTCTTGATTTTTTTCTTTTCATTATCACGGCATTTATTTCTTCTGACAGAGGGAGGTGGCTGCAGCTGCTGCACACATTTAAACTGCAAAAAGGAGTAACCTGACTCTTTCTCATACAGTGTTGGTGTGTTTCAATTTTTGGTTCCAAATAAATGTCTCAAGCGCTAAAGGGATTGTTTTGCAATATCTTGCACAAATCTTTGGTATGTGGGAGCTTTGGTTATTCTATTAGCCCACAGAGTTGCTTCTGGTTTACACTCTTATATCACAAAGGAGAGTTTGAAGCACTAAAACCAGAAGAAGGTTTTGCTTCATACAAAGGAAGTAAGGTAAGACAAAATGACCTTATCTGCCGGTTAATGGGTAACTGGATCACTGGATCAGTACACAGTCTGCCCTTCTGCATGAACTTCATGCAAACTTGTAAGCAAACAGAAGGATCTGCACATAAAAATACATTTGTACACAACTAAATGACCAGAAAAGAGAAACTGCCACTTCACGATGTTTTCCCATCAGAATACTTTTCAACTATGACTTGCAAAGGTGCATCCACTCCTCCTCTTAACTCTTATTTAGCTTTTGAATCGTTTCAAAGAATTAAATGCAGTTCTAGCAACAAAATCATTTATAATTTTTTAATATTTAAAAAAAAATGCCCTTGCCGTTGCCTCACATTAAGAAGGTTCCTGGTTCGACTCCCAACAGGAGACTTTCTGTGTGAAGTTTGCATGTTCTCCCTGTGCTCGTGTGGTTTTTCTCCGGGTATTCTGGCTTCTTCCAGCAGTTCAAAAAACATGTATGTAAAGTTGATTGATGACTTTAGATTGCCTGTAGGAGTGAGTGTGAGCACAAATTGCTTTTTGTCAGTATGTGACCCTGCGATGGCCTGGCAACCTGTCTGGAGTGGACCCCTGCTGGAATAGTCTCCAGCAATCCCCCGTGACCCTGCACTCGAATGAGTAGGTACAAAAGTGGTATCAAAGTTCTTTATTTAGAAAGCAGGCTGTACCCTGTTAGTCCCATTCCTATAATGAGCCTTTATCAGGACAAATAAAATAAGCTTTTACTATGTAAAGAGTGAATTTTGGATTGTTTTTACGCTAAGCATTACCATCAGAAATTGTAATTGCAGTCAGTTATACTGGTCTATATGAAATGACAACATATCTTAGGCAACTTGTAAAAAATATTTAAATTTTCTGAATTTATCATTTATCGTCTTGTACTTTGGTATTCTGGCAAACTTGAATGAACTGTATGCACTCATATTTACTAAGTGAATTTATTTAGTTTATGTTTAATAAAACAACCTTTAGATTCACAGGGTGCCTTGCTTGTGAGAACTCTATTGCTGTCATTATGTATTTATTACAAGAAACCACCCATTTCACATTTCCTGTGCCATGTTAACATGCAGTTACAACATCGTTACACTTGACCATGGCTGTAACGAACCACATGAGCCACTGTGTACCCTCAGATTTTCTGGTGGCTGGCTTTTATTTCAAAAGTGAGAACAGAAACACATGGTGGGGACTCCCTTTTATTCAGCCGCCTCTCGTCTGTGGATTGGAGTACCTGAAGAGCTGAATAGAGCTGAGAGTTTTAAAAGTAGAAAATTTTTATGCTGCCATAAATCCAGGTGTGTACTGATATATGTATGTATATGTGAGTACATGATCACGCCTGTTCAGATGTGTCCTGCTGGTGGGGAGTTGGAAGGCTTATTGCTTCAATCCTATTCAATCGCATAAAAATAAACTTTTCATAATTGCTATTCCCAAAGTCTACAAATTTAACTCTGTGTCTCTTTATAAAAGTATATGTTAGTTTTAAGATCATTTAAAGGGAACATGTGTGTAATTACAGGTGTGTCAAATAAACCTTTAGGAAAACATTCAAAATAATGTGAATGAATCTTCAAAACATACATTTCCACCTAGTTGAGATTTTGGTCAAATTATTTTGTTTACATTGAAAAAGTTAAAGTGCAATAGGAAATGTTAAAACATTTACATTTTTCTTGTATATATCTTGTATATAATCTCAACCTCTAAACTACACATGTACAACCGAATGATTTTGACAGAGTCAGTGTTGGGTTTTCTAATGTGTTGTTTCTTTTTCTCTTCCTCTAGATTGATGCTGAGCAGCCAGCATGGATGTGTCTGGCACACCTGTTTTCCATTTACCCTCCTCAAGTGTCTGTCTTTAAGCTCAGCTCTGTTTGCATGCACCACTGGATGGTTGTCAGTTTAGCCCAGATTAACGCCACGCCAGACCACCTGTGGTCTCCACATGCTTCCGCTCCCGGTGTGTTTCATTGTATAATTGTATTTGGCCGTTTGGAGATATTGCTCTCTTGTTTGTGTGGAGCAATAAAAAACTAGTTTTTGACTTTAACTCGGGCCTCCTTGGAACATGTTCATTCTGGTTTGCATTTGGACACCTCCAGATTGACAGTTTAGTGCCTATGCTGTTGTGTTTACAATGTCAGGCAGAGGGACATGGTTGGTTAATCCATAAATCTGACTTTATAACACTGTAAGATCAGAAAATACACAGTTATACACGCACGTGCAAACACTTTCCCCTAACTGTGTTCCAAACATGAAGCCAGGATATTGAGTTTCTGACTCTCTCTACTAAAATTTACTGCTGTGTGCCTTGCTAACATGCTTAACAAATAATGTTTGAACATTACTTTTCATGATGTCCCTCTGATTTAATATGTCACAGAAAAAGGAAATTAGCCTAAACATATATTTCCTTATGTAGAAAAAAGAGACAGACAAAAATAAAGTTAAACAGGCGACCCCAACAAAAGTAGAGAAGATGTCAATATGGAGTACAGCACAGTTAAGCTAAATTACCAAATCAGTGCAAGTTTACTGGAAAAGCAAGCTGATGTTAAAAGTGTTAGATGGGCTAAATATCCACCGGTACTTATGAATATGTAGTGATCACAGCACACTCAGTTTGGATACTCAGGAAGGGAGTTTGATGTGGAGCAAAGAAAGCAACTACTCAGAAGAAGAAGGAGTAATTATAGTGACTTATTTCCACCATCTAAAACAACATGAACTCCTTTGATCTTCAGAGAAGTTTGGGAAAACCCTGTATTGTTGTGTCACTTCAGCTCCAGAGTGTTATGTGGTTTGTCACTATATTTTCTTTACTGCAGGATGTCCATGTTGTGGGAGAGTCTGCAGCCCATGCAATGTGGGCCGTGTAATTCACTCCATATTCCAAAATTGTGTCACAACCTTGCTATGTTAACCTAGTCCATGCAGTCTGTTCATCAATCCACTGATTGGGCGAAAGGCTCCCTGGACACCCTGGACAGGCCAAGAGTCCAACACAGGTCCATGTGATAGTCTGATCCAAAAGAGAGACACATAAAAATCCACAATGAAACAATTGCTTCAACCACAATAAAAGTGCGTGTGATTAAAGTTGCTGAGAAATGGACATCTGGTGAAAACAGTACTCAGAACTCTGTTTTAAAGTTGGAGATGGCTGTCACACATTATAGGTGTTGTCAGTGGAGAATGAAGTCCAGAGTCATCTGGCACGTTGTTGACTCTTCTTTTGATTGTGTTGCAAGATTAAGGCATTTTCTGTCGTGCATATGTGGCATGTAAAGCGCTACTCCTTAATTTTTTGCAGGAAGGGAGGATGAATGCCTCTGCAGTTGTGTGATGCAATTACATTCTCAATAAGCTCTGTTAACATACAACTGGGCCCGATCAGTTATCTTCATGCAGATCAACAAATGGCCCCGCTGCTTTTGATGGTCTTTTTTCTCTGAACTTCATAGTTAATTTTAATGTTCCTCCAGATTGCATGGCACCATGTGACATCCTCTGCCAGCAGATGATGCATGGGAGCTAAGAGTTTGTACCTGAGGGCCGGTTTGTACCTGATGATATTGGTCATTGTATAAACAAATTGTTCCACAACTTCAGTGCAGGAACCACACTTGAAGTTGTTGTACAAGAAGTCAATAATTTGGATACAAATATTTCTACATGTTTTCCATGTTTTGATGGGTTGTGTAGATATTTAGAGATAGACAAAAGCTGTGAAGTGCACAACGTGTTAAACTAAACCTTGCTTGGTTTTGTCACATCATCTGAACTTCATATTTAGTTGTAGTCTAAGAGGGGTAACTTTCATGAAACTCTCTGCTGCTTTTGCTGATCTTTTGTTTTTCAAGTTTTGGGTTGTCTGTGCTGTACGGCGGGTTAATTGTGTTTTGAATTACTTCTGGGATTCAGCTGTGTGCCAGATACTTGTAGTATATTTAGGCATTTTTTTGTCCTTATGGTGGTCTGAGGAAACATAAGGCAGACTATGGTGAAGCTTGCTGCACCATAGCCTGTAAGTAAGCTGCAGTCTGTTGTGCACTGGTACCATAGCGTATGGTACACTGGTAAGCTGCACCATAGCTACAGGCTTTTGGAACAGCTGATCTAGATCAATATTTCTCATAGGACTCTAGTTTACAGAGCCAATATCTTGTGCTGCTATAGCACCTTACTCCACCACTGTCCAGTGTAGATGGCACACAAATTGAAGTGACATATTTCATTTCACAGTTGTACCACCTCCAGAGGTAATAACAGGTGTAATGGAGGTGAAATTATTGCTGTATGAATTTACATAGAGGAAAGATACAACAGGAGGCCTGAGGACAGCTTTGAGTTGCACTCAGAGGATGAAACAAGTCCATCACGGGTATGATAAGATATAAACCCCATGATCAATAATCAGTGATCACTTTCGAATCTGTTAATTCAGTATTTGTTGCTCAGACATGAAAACTGAAAAAAAATCTGGATTTATTTGATGGTGGAACCATATGAACAGTTTTTATATTTTAATTGCATATATAGGATTGTAGGCCAAAACAATTATTGAAAAGACATTACAATATCTATGTTTCAGAATAAACTGGATTAAAATTTACACTGAGTTCAACATATATTTTTGGAAAACTAATCATAATATAACATGACAAAGGCGTTTAAGAGAACAGAAACCAGCAGAATCATGGCCTCTTTTTCAGGTAGTCATCATGAAGTCTTTGTCTCCATCTGGTGGTCAGTAGCGGTACTCCAGTCAGTATCTGTGCTGTTTTGTTGAATGTATCTACGACTGCCACTGAGGATTTACAGTAGCACTTGAAAAAAAACAAAACAAACTCGGCTATTTCTATGTATGCAATACCATAATACCTGACTTTTATTGTGCAAATACTATATTTCAATTGATCCTCAGTCTGTAGAAGCTTTTTATGCTTTTGACTTTGTTTTTCTTCAATTTCTTGTATTCTCAAATGATTCTCTATCAACTGTTCCAAAATAGTTTTATTTGTAAATTTTTGTTTGTGATATGAATTAAATTACCCGAACTACATTTTATATCTATGCTTCTGCTATAAATAATTTAAACTCATATTTGGTTCAAAGATCAAACATCTGCTTTTGAATTTTCAACCCTTTCATCATGGCATGGTTAAAACAGTCAATTTAAAAATGCTGTTGCATATATATTTTGACATTTTAAGGTTAAAGCTGTGTTTTATACATCAGTCAAATTCTTTGCTCATGTACCCCATCACAGACATTACAAAATAATCCAGAATGAACTTGCTTCAAATTTTGGATAAACGGATATAACAGCCTAGAAACAGGCCATTTAGGTGGACTTTCATCACAGTCATATTGAAGTTGTGCTTCTCATCAAATGCGACAAAGTGTTTTCAGAAATCATGAAGTGCTTATCCTGTTTTTAGGTGAGCAAAGACTACTGTACCCGTAATCCTTTCTACAATGGGTTGTTGGGTTTCTGAATAAGCTGTAAGGTCAATATTGAATATGAACAAATTTAAAAGGAACACAATACTAAGTCACAAGCATGTTAGGTTATTTATATTACAAGTGTCTGTGACAAAACTGTCCCAAAACCTAACCCCATAAAAAGTTTAAAAAAAAAAAGCCAACATATTGCATAATGTGTTTCTTGAAGATGTTTGTGCATCACGAATGATGTGTAGTTATTTAATTTCCTCTTGATGTTCTGCCCTTTTGGCTTCTTCACAATACCATGTTTTTTGTTTTTTTAAATAGATTTTAGCTGCACCAGATCCCATGTGAGATTTGCCTGATGTGACAATTTGTAGCAAGATAATGGAGAGAAGAATAAAGGAAACAGTTGATGTTTAATGATTTATTAAGATGAAGAATTGTGATCTTTTGGAACATTAAGGTCCTGAATTATGATGCATTGATTAAAACCCATCACACCAGTGCCCCCTGCTTCATGGAAATTTGAAAATTTCACTTTTTCTTATTGCTCTTCACTTGGTCGACAAAGAATTCATTGCAGGCGATGGTGACTGCAGCAACCAGAATGATGAACTCCTGAAAATCCACTTCACCATCCTTGTTTGCGTCCAGGTCACTCATGATCTTGTCAATCACGGAAGACTCAATTGGATCCTAAAAAGATAAATTTTATAATGAAAACCGATTTGTTCAATGAGATGTGAATAAATTTGTGCATTTGGGACTCAGTGTTATAGGGCACTGAGATACAGCATCCCAAAAACAATAACGCTGCAGATTTAAAAAAAACAAACAAAAAAAACAAAACAAAAAAAATTCTAATTTAAAGCCAAGATGACTTTAAGCTGTAGAAATCTTCAAATACCACTTGTTTCCACTAAGAGGCACTATTTTGCCACTCATCTAAAGTTAATGATATGGCTCTCATTTACTATTAGGGAACAATGAAACTAACGTTTTTTCATGTGTAACATTGTTCTTAAAGACAGAACAGTTGCCTGGAAAGGTACTTACAGCCAGGCCTTCCGCAAATTCCTGCTGGAACAAGGCCTTCAGTTCTCGCTTGTTAAGTTTGTACTTGTCTCCCTCTTTTCCAGAATAGCGGTAGAACACTTGGATGACATCCCCCATAATTCCTTGCAGACTGGCACTCATTTTGCCTTGCTGTAACTAATGCATTGGGAAGAAAAACAAAACACAGTTATCCAAAAAACTACCAGAGAGAACAAACAAGAAATGACTTACAGTCTTAACTTAAAATGATAGATGAAATTAGTCTCTTTTGGAAAATTCTGAAGCAAATTAGTCCAGAGGTATTCAAGAGCAGGCAATGATACGAACCTTTATCAGACTCTGCTAAGGAAAAGGTGTTCAGTGCCTTCTCGCCTCCCTTTGCATTAGAAAATAAGAAAAAGAGCCAATTCATTTGCAGGGGTGGACAGAAGCCAGTGTTCGAGTACCAGTGTCCTCCTTGTTTTAGATGTTTCTGTTTTAACACACCTGATTCTAATTAACGGTCGTCACCAGCTTATCATCAAGGCCTGCACAACTCTGGTCATGGCACAGCCATGTCCATCAGACCAAAACACTGAGAACACTGGCCTTCGAGCGTTAGCTTACCTGCACCCCTGTTTATTTGACTCGTCAACAGTTCCAAGTGGCATGTCAGTCTACTTTGTGCTGTTTGGGATTCAGATTGCCAAATATCTCAAGTGACCTTGAGCAACACTCCTAATATGACAGGAATTTTATTTCACTTGTGAGACTGATAATGTTCAATTTGTGGCAACTCCATCCTTGATGTCTTTTTCGCCCCCTTCCTAATAAAAACTAGGCCCCTTACCGTTTTATAGGCTGCATGAAATAGAGTAATTATCTGGAGAAAGATTGGAAATAAGAGGTGTGAGAAAAAAAAATCCACTTTGGCTATGTGAAGATCCAAAAATATGCATTTTTTCCTCCAGTTCTTGCTATGCAGAGTTCATGCATTTCATCAGGGTCAGATATGATAAAGTAAAAATAGTGAAATGTCGAACTTAACACCTGGCCTCCAGTCCCCGATACCCGAGAACTGGAGGCAGGGGAGCAAAGTCCTTTCACCTCCCACGGACCAGTGGAAGACAAAGGCCAGCCCCCCTGGAGTGCAGCTCGCACATAAAATAGGGTTGATAACGTGGCTTACACTAGGCTACATACATTTGGTTGGATCCGATGCCTTAACACCGAGAATTGACTCCACGGGAGGTTGGTCATATTTCATCATTTAGAATTTTTTTTTTAAAGAAATCATAGAGAGACAAAACGCATCAATAATGCACAGGTAATTATGTAAAAGAATGTGTGAAAAAATTTGAGAGCACAAGATGCAGCATTAACTCTCCGGATTGTGTTAGATTCTAATTATTCTCCATGATTGCCGTTAATCATTTATCCCTGGCGCGTTGAGGGAGCTAATTAAAAGCTTTTAAATGTCAAATGAGAAGCTGGTGTTAATTAACCGTGGCAAAGCTGCAGCACGAGCATCCATTAGAAAAGACAAAGACTGCAGACGCTGGCGCGCATAAAAGAAGGCAGGCAGGCGGACGGCGTGGACTCACCTGGACTCGCTCGTGGACGCTGATGGACGTGGTGAAAGAAGCTGCAGCTCAGCTCGCACCTCATCCGTTATATCGGGGTTGCTGTCACCTGTGCGCAAACGGACCAGGATCAGATAGGCCCCTCCCTCCGGACAGGTGAGCCGCTGCGTGGCCATGTAAGGCCATCACCTGTCCGAGCTTCTAAACGCGCTCCCGGTCGCCTTCACGCTTCACCTCCTAATAAAGTTATCTTGCCGTGACTTTTATTTCTAAACTGAGAATCAAATGGCTCGTTGTTGGTGATCAGATATTTCGTCGTCAACATCCACATGCACAGTCTGTTTTTTAGTGTCAGATATTGACATCCTGATATGTGCGAATTAAAAAGCAATCAAAGATTAAGGGGGAAAAAGTATGATTAAATTTAATGTTTGTCAAAGTCCTTTCAGTTAAATCAAAATCATTAGGATATATTGGATTTGCTAATCATTGCTTATAAGCGGTCTTTGTGACTTTTTTGACCTGAAACAATTGAGAATCAAAACAGTTTTACTGTTAAATAAGAAAAAAAGAAAAGTAAAGTAAGGTCAGAGCGAGTCCATCCCCCAAAGTTGTTCTTTCTCTGACTTTATTAACCTGCTTTATCACGCTTGTTCGGACTGAAGGATTCTTTAATTCAACAAGCAAATAAGCAAATTATTATGCTTGGATGAAGTGGCAGTACAAAGGTCACTCAGCTGGAGCTTCATGGAGTGGATTTGCATCAGTATCTCTGGGTGCCCTCTAGTGTATGAAGGCTGTACAGATATTTGCATGCTGCTTGATGGAAAAACTTGATGAGCAGAATTGCATCCAAGTAGCCTATTCAGTAACGCTTCAAAAATGCCAGGTGGTGAACTAAATTGTTAAAGGCTGCTGCTCTTCAGGTTTTGACATCTACTCTACACTATACAATCTTTGAAATAATTGCACTAACTTTGCTTTTCATCATTTTGACTGTCCATTCCTCACTCATGCTTTAAATGTTTAAAATAATAGTCTTTTCCATTTGTCATGTCTGTAAATTATAATAACTAGTGACATCTACACTAGCAATGTTTGTGGTCGCTTTCATATATTGTGGCAAATGAAAATAAGGCCTGTAACCAAATGTTGAAGTGATCCAGTCATCTGAAAACATGGATGGATTCACACCTGAGGGGTTAATACTCTGAACTGGGTTTGACAAAGCCACGCTCTCTTTGGAAGGCCTGGGAACGGGAAATTTAGGTTGTAGATGGGGACCAACTGGTTAATTTCTATGAAGCTTGTGTATAATAAAAAAGACATTATGGTCTACAGTTTTTCTGTAACTGCAAACTTTCCTTCAAAACATCGTACGGCTCAAGAGGTTAGGATGTCCAACTGTCTTCCATAGCTGATCATTTCTGTGTTATGTTCTTTAATTCAACATAAATTCTTGTCCAAATATTTGATTATTGGTTCGGGTAGAAAATACCGGAAGATTAAGACCCAAAAAGAATGAATCAAAATGATAACTGTTATGACATTTTAAGAGCATTTCATTATGATTTGATCTGAGAAATGCTCATGGCAAGATTTCATAGACACTTTTATATAAAACGCTGAACATAACCTGCATACCATACGTTACCATGGCGATCTAGCCGGATTAAAATAGAACCACATTTCATGATGCTGGAGATGCTGGCTTTACATTTGACGTTATCTCCAACCTGCTTATCTAGCTTCATGCTACTTGGTGCCTCTTTATGGCTCCACACTTGTGTATTTTCCTTCAACATCATCTGAGGCGCCACAATAACTCGCTTGTCTGCCACTAAGTGCTGGATGAAAAGTCACTTTTGATTACAGTGTGTCAGAACAAGGACTGGTGACAAGTAGTGTGTGTGTGCGTGTGTGTGGGCTGACCTTTGTGACCCTTGTCTATATATTTGGCATGTATAATGTAAGTGAAAAATTGGTTGCTTTAGAGTACTGTGTGTTTAATGGCAGCATTTTTGAACCGAGTGTGGAGCGTGATCACTGTCAGGCGGTGTAGGCTGTCCACCGGTGTGCAGTGAATGACTGTTTCTCGTTGTTCTTAGTTTTCATTGGGAAATGAACAATCAATGATGATTCTTAACATGTTCCTGTGGACTCATTTTATTTTTACTTTTTAGTCATCAGTGTTTCATTGTACAGTACAGGCTGTGTTCTGCCCTCATTTGATTTTCTACATTGCTTTGAGTCTGAGTGTACATTCATGTATAAGTAAGTTTGTGCGTGTGATTGTGGATATTTGGATATACGTTGATACAGAAAAATGTATGTACCTTTTATTTTTTTATTTTTTAATACCGTGTTTCACAAGTTGTGTGAAAAGTGCTACAAAACTATTTAGTTTTTTGTTTGGCTTCTATGTAAAATGTTTCAATCACCTTCTTCTTCATTCTGTACCATCACAATCATCCTCTGACGCTTGAAAAGCGAACGTTAAACATCCCACCCACAGGAGCTGACAAAAAGACGCCTAATTGGCCAGTCCACCTGGGGATCTAATCAGCCACAATTCTGGCACATTTCTGATCCCTTTTCAGAACTTGACGGGAGGATGCTAGTCCCCACCTTTTTGTCAACAACAATTTACAGGAGTATGGAAGGAGGGTAAAAGGATGATGGGGGTGGGGGGTCTTTCATGCCATACTTTTCTGCTGCAGCTGCAACAAATCCCTATTTTAAAATCAAAGTTTATGACAAAAATTTTGATTTGTGTTAAACCCTGTAAAAATAAATATCACAGTGTTGTTTATATCTATTTTTTCCTAAAAATGCATCAGGTGAAACTTTTTAAATATTAATATTACTACTCTGTGTATTATTTCTGTTACGGTGTTTGATAAATGTTCACCAAATGAAATGTTGAATTGCTTGTCTTTCTTTGTGTTCCAGTCTCTCCAAAGTAAGAATTCATACTAGGATAAGAGATTGTTGACCATATTTATTTTGAGTTGTTTCATAAGCAGAAGTAATGCCCAGAAGAGACAATTACTTGTAATTCCATATTCATAAATGTGTAGTAACATTACAGAATTCTAGTGCACAAAGAATTGTAAATGTCCAGCATTACAAAGGTATTTAATATAAGGCAAATACTTCATGTTTAATATCTGAAGGTATGTAAGGCACCTGCAAAAAACAGTAAACACATCTGATATACAAAACGTTCAAGTTTCTAAGTATACAATTTCACATCTTCGCCACGACCCATCTAATAAAAAGAATTTTCTTTTTTTTTTTAACTAATGAAAATTCATAACAATTTATCACAAGTCTCAGGCGGTTTCCTTTGACATTGATGATATGTGTGTAAACCCAGAATTTACATCCAAACCTTACAGTCAAAGAGAAAATTATACATTTGTGGTGAATTTTATGACCCAAGAACAGCCTTTGAGAAATTTGCTTAAAAGCAGTAACATGCCTGCAACAATAGAGTAGCAATATTGTTAAATCATTTAAATTTTTTTTTGATTACAAAGCAGACATTCTTCTTATTGTTGCATTCATCATCGTACACAATACAAAATATAAACTTGTATGTATAATCATAATCTTCTTTCTATAGACCCTTGTAAATGATCAAATTCTTCATTTCGTTTTAAATCAGTATTTTGTAATGATGCGTGGCTTTAAGTTTGTCGGTCTAAACTGAAGTTTTACGACCCCCTAGTGGCCAAATCGGTGTACTTACAACCTTCAAATAGTTACAGTAGACACGCACAACGTGGTTTGTGAAAAGCAATACGGTATGATTTTCCTCTAGTGAATGAATGCGTTTTTTTTTTTTTTTTTTGGGATAGTTTTAAAACTTTTGAAAATAAAGTGAGAAATGCTCACTGATGATAAATAGAAAAACAAATTATGGTCTGTTAAAAAAAATGATTGCACTTCAACCCACTGTTATTTACTAAATTCAGTTTTGAACCACTGGTTCATTTATAATCTATTTGTAACGCTCCATTTTAAGAGCTTTACCCGTTCTGAAAACCTCTTCAGCTCATCTTGGCTCCACAACCGGTTGGCATTACAGCTGGTGCGATTTTCACATCATCGGTTATTAGCCTCTTGAAAGCATAGACTAAAAAGTACTTCAACAAATGATACAGTCAGATCAAGCTAGTAAAGAGATTTGGCAACAGTCATGATATTGATTACACATTTACATCATCATATATACAGAATAAAGTCATGTGATACTTGGCACCTCGGGAGACCTGAATGTCTCCTTTTGAGGCTGTGACCTATGCCGGTAGCAACTCCAGGTGTCTATCATTTTGTGGTACCACCTGCAATTGGGTCAATCCTATTTTGGTCTTCAAACATCAGAGTTGGAACATTTATGATATCACACCTCTGTGGTCCCATAATGTAACAGAGCACAATGTGTTAACAGTGTGACACCTATCAGAACAATGTCTTGGGGTGTTTTTTGTTGTTCAAAGTGTTATTTGGTCTAATCTGAGGTGTTTCAGGGCTTGCGAGGAACACCAGATGATGATTTTAAAAAAAAAAGGCACATCAGTTGGGATAGACTCATCCTACATGGGAAATATGATGCAGAGGCAAATTATGTTACTTCTATCAAAATAATGAGATGGTCACTTTTGACTGGTATCATCTAAAATTACTTTTGGACAATTGTTTGTTGAGAAAACACAGTGTAAACTTAGGCATTTGTTCAGTCTTTTGATTAAAGTTCCACTGCATGAATTTGCACTTGACCATCCAGCTCAATGTCATTCCTGTCAATTATGCCTCTTTCAGGTTCTGGTTTTTTGTTTTCATCAGGCCTGGGTTCTTCTGGTATCACTTCTTCTGCTTGGGGCGCAACTACAGACATCCTTCCCACAGAGGAATTTCTGCTCCTAACGCTGTTCGCCCTGTCCAGTGTCACTGTCGGTTTCCCCAGGACACTCCTTAACTGTGCCCAGAAAAACGGCTGCTGATTAGGCTGCTGAGGCCACTCCAGGTATGTCTTGGTACTCAGCATCTTCTTCAGCTTGCAGTACTTGCTGGGCAGGGAGCTCGGATCGATGGGCTCCTTCACCACCAGGATGACGTCACTGAAGACCTTCCCCATTGCTCTCTGCTGAGCGAAGTAGAGCTCGTAGTTGCACCACTCACTGTTGACAAAGTGATGAGAGAGGACGAAAATGACCTGGTGGAAACAAAAAACGTTAGAAACGGGATCAAATCTCTTAAAGGCATTGCAAAGTAATAACATTGTCTAATTAGCACATGGAGGGCTATCGGTTACCACTTGAGGCAAATCACTACCCAAAAGCAATCCTTGGCTATTTGTAGTACATTCTTGTCAGCTCTGCTTGGCAAACCGCTAAACAATACTGAATCAAATTCTTTTGACTTTCTCAGAGTATTCAACCAGCACCTTAGATGTTATGGAGCGTCCCAAAGAGTAGGCACTCAACAGAATTGAGCAATACCCTTTAAAACAGTACAGAACCATACTTCCTAATTTGGATTGATTCATCGTCTATATTGTGAAGCATGATGTATCAATTTGTCTATTACAAAATACACTTTGGTACCTTGCGACTGCTTTCAATGTTCTCAATGATGTTATCGATGATCCACTTTCCAGGCATGAAGTCCCGCTCATGAATGCATAGGCGATAGGGGTTTCTGTTGTTCTCTAAACAGGGCAAGAGCTGGTCCCTGACCCAGTCAGCATCCGAGTGGCTGTAGGATATGAAGGCATGATACGTGAACGACTCCAATTCCCCTGCTGCTCTTTCCTTGTGAGCCCTGTATTTGGCTCTGATTATCTGATATGTGGCTTTGGTGTACCACGGGAGGTCGAAAATATAACAAATCAGCACAAGTATCAGGATGACGGCGGTAGTGACCGCAACGCTGATGATGACGACGAGCCGGATGTCGCATGCCAGCTGACCAGGGAGGTATTTTGATATGAGTGTGTTGAGAAAAGGCTCCGGGTGATAACATCTGTAATTCGTAGGCCAGTCTGTGAGGTTAACCTTTCGTTTTGATATTGTGTCCTGGACGAAAGCGTGAAGCTCACAGTTGCAATGGTAAGGATTGTTCCCGGCTCTGAGCCGCGATAATTGTGGCATGTGCTGGAAGGATTCCATACTAATCAGGCCAAACGAATTCCCATCCAGACCCAGAAACTGCAGTGATGGACTCTCCCACTTCAGGGGGATAAACTTAATTTTATTTCCACTCAGCAGGAGGTATTCCAGGTTGGTGGCTTTCTTAAAGAATTTCATGTCCAGCTGGTCCAGGTTGCAGTTGGAGAGGTCCAAGTAATGCACTGTGGTGGGCAGACAACTGAGGTCTGCACTTGTCAATGGATTGTGGGGGACAATAAAACGAGTGATATTTTGCTTCCAAACACACTCTTGGTTTTCTTGTGCAGATGTTAGTTTGTTGTAGCTGAGGTCCAACACCTGCAGCTGCCTGAACTCCCTTGTTAGAGAGGACAAGTCTTTTAAGCTGGTCAGCTCATTGTTGCTGAGGTTGAAGGTTTTCAGATTTGGCATGCTGTGTCTGTAATCACATCGCTGGTTGAAAATAAAGTCGTTCTTCAGTCGGTTGTTGGAGACGTCCAAAGACTCCACACCTTTCATCTCAGCCCAGGAATCACAAGGTACAGAGTTGAAATACACAAACTTAATAGACAAATTCTTCACTTTTTGGAACCAGGTGAAGCGCCAGTCAAAACGCAGCACATCTGGATTGCTGATATACCTACAAGAAATCAAGATTGTTGTTGTTATGATTAAATAAATAAATACACAATTCAGTCTAAGCTCAACACATTTTAGTGATCGTTATCATAATCTTTTATCTCTTTTTAAAACAGAAAACTTGACATATGAACAAGTAAAAACCCTGGTTTTGGTATTCATAAATACCAAAACCTAAAACATGTTAGCTTAAACCATGAAATGAAACCTTGCACAAGTGTCAACCTGTTGTATATAACAAAGAGGCAAATTTCAAAACTATAATACTATAATACCTATAATACTAACCAAAGATCCAGATTATCCAGTGCCAAGTTTGTTATGCTGGAACCCGCTCCACTATCAACAAATGTTGGTGAACGGGCAAAGTCGATGTACTGAAGTCTCAGCTTTTTGATCTGGGTTACTTGCAAGTTCAGCAAAGCCATCCTCAGAAGATTTTCATTGAATTTGCCTCTGTGAAAGATGAGCTGACGGGCCGTAACGTATCTCAAATCCTGGAAAATATCATCATCCTCCACGTAGTAGGTGAATTCGAAGAGGTTGCGAAACTGAATAACGCTGAACGTCTTGTTTGCCAAGTCGTGCAGCATGTGGTGGAGGGCGCTCGGCCGTTGATCCACAGCCATGTCAAAGCCCATTTGATCTGTCTGAATGACCTCTAAACTCCCAGGTTCATAAAAACTTAAATTGGAGGAGCATTTGATAGCAAAAAATTGCAACTTGATGTCCTTCAAGGGCTGGAAATCCTCTTTTTTTAGACCCATCACCAAAGGGCCCCCCATGGACAGATACTGAAGTTTGACCAATTTGGAGAAGCTATCAGCCAGAGTGGCATGCTTGTACAGGTTATTGGACATGAGGAGTATTTTTAGATTCGACAGGGGTGCGAGAGCTGCTGCAGGAATGTACTGCAGGGAGTTATTAAAGATGTCAAGATGCTCCAGCAGCGTATTGCTTTTAAAGGCATCGTTGTCAATGTGTGATATGTTGTTGTACTGTAGCTGAAGGACGCGGAGCCGAGGAAGGTGGTGGAAGTCGGTGGCGTTGACAGCTTGGAGTCTGTTGGAGGAGAGATCTATGCTATCGAGCGTAGGTGGGAGTTGTCTATGTGGTACGCTGTCGAGCTGCTTTCCACGACAGTCTGCAGAACGGCCAAAGTTGTAGATCTGACATGGCCCCTCCTCTGTAGGGGGCGAAGATGGAGTTGGGGATGCAGGAGCTCCAATAAAGAGAGTGCTCAGATGAATCAAAAACCAAATCTTCATGATGAATCTGGAAAAGAAGAAGAACAAGGAGTGTCTTATTTAATCATTTTATCTCTATTACAAGACAGAGGTACAACAGTCATGCGGGTTTTTGTTTTTTTCCCACGTTTGCTTTATCAAATGACTACTCAAATCTTGTTGGACATTTTAACATGGGGGTCTATGAAGGGTCTAACTAATGCCAACTACAATTAATATCCTGTACGTACGTTATGTGCATACTTTTTCCATAGAATCATGTTGAACTTGTATAAAATGTGCACCGTCAGCTTAGAAAAATCAGTTTACCACCTTCTGAATCAGAATTAGAATCACTTTATTGCCATTGCCAGTAAAATCAGGCTCACAGACTAGGAAACTGCTCTGACGTAACGGTGCAGATATAACATTGAATAATGTAAAGTAAAAATAGAATAAAAATAGATACATGTGAATAGGCAAAATAAAATAAATTGGAGTAAGTTTAGGAGAAAAAAAAACCCTTTTTGGTTAGGGTCTACATCGGTTCTGTTCTTGAAGTTTACTGTAAGCAACCATGTGGATCAGAGAGCGTCAAGGCCACACAGATGGGATCTGATCACTATCAATATTTAATGTAAACAGTCAATCTGGAAAATTTGATTCTGATCAGATGTGCCCTATGATAGATTAGGGAAGACACCCTGAACATCAGCATTCAGTCAGTAATTTCCCAGTCATTAGTTACCTCTTGCATGATATTATGACCTGATTAAGTATCTTCTGCAGACCAGTTTGACCTTGTCAGACAACAAAACAGGCTTCGCACATCAGTTTACAAGCGTGATGTGCAGCGAATCTGCAATGCAAAAGACATCATTCCTCGCACTGTAGAGCATCGTACATCACAAAGCACTCACCGTATTGTTCCTCCTCAAAGCTTTTAATGCAGTCTCTTTCAAAACCAGCGTTTCTGCAGCTGGTATTTATAGTCTGAGACTACGCACTGTTTTGGTCCTCACATGGAGGAATCATAAAGCTTTATAACGCCCGTTAAACAGTGTTAGTTTTATCTCATGCAGCGGTGACGTGACTTGAATAAACATTACCATGTGGATAAGGGGCTGTGCAGACTGAATGTTTTCCTATTTATTATCGTTTATTACAAGTAATTATACTAAATAAATGGGCTGTCCGGTAATCTGTGATAGTTTGGACAATCACGTTGTCAAGTGTATCATAAATTAAACAAACAAACAAAAAACAGAATTAGTTAAATTAGACTGGTTTGGATTTAGAGCATCATGAGAAATCTTGTTTGAAGTCCATAATATATAAATCCCAGTCAAATTAATATGAAATATTATGTAGAATACAGTGACAGAGAAATCAGGAGCATTTATATGGACATAAGGATTAATCCATCCATTTTCTGTACCCGCTGAATCCATTTCTGGGTCACGGGGTATAAGGATTAATTTTGATTTTAATTTTACATACAACAAACATTCTTTTTCTTATCAAATGTTTCTTTTTTTTAATATTTAACCAATTGCTTCTCTTTTCTGGCAGGTGGACAGCCATCTCATCCTCTTGCTGGAATACTCTTTGAAATGATTAAACTTGGAGAAGACAAGATTTTCTTCCAATCATATTTTTCTTTCAAAGTGTGTCCATTTCAGCTACCATATTACTTCCTTGCTGTATAAACATTGTCTTGTCAACAAAACATCGTCAGCCATGTGGCTTCACTGAGGACACCAGAAACACACTTGGGTTATCTTATCTGGTCTGCAGTGAACAGCTTCTCCTGAAGACTGATAGTACATTAGATGAACATCAGCAACATCTGCCAGCTAAAATGTCCCATAAAATGTAAAAGGCAGTGTTGCATACTGAAGTTGTGATGTCAAGTGACTATTTCTGTGAAAATAAGTCAAATGTGGACTGTATTCCCATACTTTTAGGGGAAGTTCAGGTCTCAAGCAAGTCCAGCATCTTGCAGCTTTTTTGTAGGAATGTATCTGGTGATTGACTTTTTTATATGCTGTAGAATGATATAAATCTGTTGCAGGTTATCTTTTGCATTGTGTTCTATATGCTGTTTTTACAGTTTTAAATATTCTGCATGCCCAACCACGCTGCCGTGACATGGGAATTTTCCAGTTTGGGTGCAGTAAAGTAGTAGTCTCTGAATGCAGGCTTTCCCTAAAACACAGCAATTCACTGATTATATCAGTGAATGATGGTTCAGTAGTGCAAAAGTAACTCTGGATGTAATTTGAGACTTTGCTTACAGGAAGGCTGGAAAGGGAACCTTTAACTCTTTTCTGACTAAACTACATTTTACTCAGTTTTAAATCAGTCCCCAACAAATCTACTCGACATTACTCCTGCCGTGACACAAAACTTCAAAATGAGTGTATCTCATAGAAAGAAAATATTTTTTTACTTGCTGTATTTCCTTAGTTTCTCAGTTTGGAAAAGGAAGGAAGTGAATCAAAGCTGCATGTTCCTGGAAACCTATTGAGTTTTTAATTTATGACCTTCAGCGGGTTTAACATTAACCTGCCAGGATGTATCAGGGTCAAGATTTCTTAGAGAATTTTGAGGCTGACTCGTGTCAGCGCGTGAAAAACTCCCCACTCTCCGGTATGCAGCACTATCTGTGAAAGGAATGTGCACAAACACGGTGGTGACGGCCGCAGCCTCCTTTCTGTCTTTTCCATTCATGAACCTTTCTTCTCCTCCTCTTCTGAGGTTGGGTCTTCCGATCACAACTGTGTTGTTTTGACTGTAGAAATAAACAGGTAGCACACAATTTAAACAGAGTTGGACACAAACAGGAGCTAACTGGGAAACTCCCGGCGAATGTGTGCAGAGAAAAAAAAAATATTTGTTTGCTCCAAATCTGAGAGACAGCTTTAACAAATCCAGTCATGTTTAAAACCGACTGACCGGCACTGCCTGAAGGGAATGACACTGTTCGCCCTGACTCCACAGGAAGGAATTTATAAGAAATTAGTCATGTCCTTTCAGAGAATTAAAAAAAAAACTTTAAAAACTACTTTAACTACCACTGAAAGCTACTATCTCATTGTTTAATTCTTTGTTCTTTGTCCAAAAAATAAAATCACCTGATCACACTCAGATACTGCTGTTAATGATGAACTAGGCATAATCAGCTGAGCAGAATTCCTGTTAAAGCAGCCTTAGAAATATGCAACCCAGGACCATTCACGCTTCGAGGGAAAGACGTAAGCTTGGTCTTAAAGAAGCAATTGTTAGTGCACATCAGTGTGATTGTAAACAAAACAATTTCTAAAGAATTTGGAGTTCAAAATTCTTCAGTTGGAGAGATTATTTAGCAGGAAGCATTCAAAGCCCTTTCAAATCCTCCCAGAAGTGGATGTTACCTGAGGTCAAACCGAACGATGCTCACAGAAATGTAAAACAAGATCCTGGAGCAACATCTCGGATCGCACAAGACGCAGTGAGCATGTTAAATCTTCAAGTTTGTGACTGCACAGTGAGAAGGAGACTGAGGATTTAATTCAAGGTTTGTTTGAAACAGGGAAAAGACTATTAAAAACAAAACATGGGACTGTAGGCGAGGTTAGAAAAACTGCATTTGAACAAAAAAGAAGAATCAATATCCGAAAGACAAATGAGAACAGTTGGAGCTGTGGGGCCTCCAACTCCAAAACTGAAGAGGAATAATAAACTGCATATGATTTTATGCAATAAAAAAAGAGATTTAAAGCTGTGCATATGTGTATTTTTTTATGTTAATCGCAAGTGCTTTCAATATCCTTTCCAAAATTATCTGCCGTGTGCCAGCACATCTGTAAGACTGTGTCGACGCTGCAGCCAGAGGACTCCAACAGCAGCTCCGGAGAGAATTCTGCAAGAAGTGAAACTTCTACTTTTAGCATGTTGGGGGAAAGTCAAATTTCAGTTACATAACCCTCCTTGACATAAATAGATCTGGAAAAAAAACTGAACACACTTCTCCGAATGATGCAACGGCATCAAAAAGTACATTTTTCAGAATAATCAGCTGAACTGAAAGCTCAATGGAAAAGTTTCTACAAAAACTGAACTGCTCAAAGCTTGGCTTTACAACCAGATTGCTGCATTAGACTGCATTTATAGAACGTACCATATTACATGAAGCCAGAAATATCCTTTGAAATGAAAGCTGTTTGTCATGTACATCTATGGTGTCCAAACACTGTTGTTTTGATATTTTGTGTTGACTGAAGTTACTCCAATTCATCCAGAAATCCGTAACATCATTTTAGTCAAAGTTGAAAGAAATCCTGAAGGTCACATTGATGATTTACAGAATAAAAATAGAGTTGCTTCCAAAGATAAAAAGAAATAATAATCTGGCTTATATGGCTGGGTACGGAAGAGCCAGAGAGGGAACGTTATCACAGGTAGACTAACCTTAGGGAGCACAAAAGTGCCAACCGATCCATGACAGAAGCAACAAATGGTCCCATCATTGATTAATGCTCTGATAAGTCATGAAAAGCGTCATGGGGTGAGCTCAAAGCTCTATTACTGCATCTGCTATTTACCCAGCAGTCAATAGTAGCTCGCAAACAGTTCTTTCATCGACACAGTGGCAATGCTGTGTCCACTGCACTCTTACAGTAAAACAGAGTCAGCGATGGCTGCTCTTAACTCTGCTTTAATTAGGCTCTGTGTTTACATCACACACCCAAACACAGCTGCTATTTTATTGCTGCCGTGAATGCTGTTTTTCCAGGTTTTTGACGTGTTCATCCTCTACAAATGCTCAGCATGTTTATGTGCTAAAGTTTATCCTTTGAAACTGCAGCATTTTTTTTATCTGAATTTCTGCCTTGCCTAGCGAAAAAAAAAAAAAAGCAGAATAGTGATGTAGGCAGTAACCCATTCTCTTACATCAACTACAGAATGCACTGACAACAGTTTTCATCAAAATCTTTCAAAACTATGTCAAGTAAAAGTAACTGCCACAAGGAAGACAGAAACTGAAAATAAAGTAAAAGTTTACACTGTTTCATGAGGCAAAATTGTTTTCATCTAATATTTTATAGCTTATTGTCTCGTTTGCTAACCTGATCGGTCCATTCATTTTTGGTTGTGGAATGGGTTCGGGGCCATTTCCATTCACAGCCATTTCTACTGGTACCAAAGGTACCAAACCAATCACAGCTTTGTCTAATAACCTGTACAGAAGTGTTCAAGAGCAGTCTGCAGTCTGGTTGTCGTCTGCTTACATCACCTGCTTAGCTTCTCTGACCTGTCCAGTGGTGTCTCCAGACAGCTTCCTCTGCATCCTTTGGTGCTACCAGAAATCAAAGTTGAATCCCAAAGAGGGGAAAAAGGGTGCCTGAACTGGCATCCCTGTGACATTACAGTTCAAATCTGTGTCATGTTTTAACTGTAGCATACAATGTAGGCTGTAGATATTTTTCAATCATAACGTTCGTCACTTTAACATGTAATATCATCACCTCTAAATCCCATTTTCTGCACAGTTGCACATTCTGGCTTACTGTTGTTGACTGCTTACCACACTTAGGTGGAACATAGCTTTTGCAAATGATATTACTACATCTATGTTTTTCCTTTTATGGTAAGTAAAGTTGAATTATTGTATGAGATGTATTTTTGTGTGAGAAAATCTATTGCGTTTATTTTTAGAATGCATCAGCTTTCTTAAGTTTTACAAAACTTTCAATTGTCAATGATTGCGAGAATTTAAAGAAAAAGAGAGAAATGACATAAACGTAGTTTCACTGAAGAAGTTAAAAAGACTTCTTTGCAAAGAGAAAACTTTGTGCACTGTGTCCACTTGATTTAACTCATTACTTGTTCCATTGTACTTGTGATTCACAGAGTGACTGTGTCTTTTAATGAGTTATCAAACAATGGATAATTAGTGAGTGATTAACATGGAGAGGTTCAGACAGGAGGATCAAGGGGTCTCTCCCTCTTAGTTTCATAATAATCTTAAAAAAAAAAACTAAAGGGCATGAGAAAATCCTTCAGTTTAATAGTTATTGTCTTTTGAGACTCAAATGGTCCAGGAAAATATTTTCTGGTACAACTCATAAAGAGCATCTGGATTTTATTAGCAAGCAGCTGCAGTTTTGGCTCTCAAAATGTCAACAGCATTTCATAATTCAGAAGATTGTGATCTTTGTCTGCATAATCCCACTTTTGCCAGCATATTAGGGTGAATGTGGGAGTTTAATACCTTCCTTAAATATGTGGGAAATTTGAGGATCCAAAAATGGATAATATTACCACTCAAGATGACATGACAAAAGACTGTACCCTGATGTGACATCATCATACATATCTAACCGAGGCTCTAATTTAGTAAATGTTATCCAAAGAAATGTGTAATTCTGTTAATGTTAAACTTCTTGATAAAAGCAGTGGAAATATTAATTTCTGGAGATAACGTGTATTCTGGAATATCAGAATCAATGCTGATGTGACCACTGACTACACAAGAAAAACTGAACAAACTAACCAGTTTTTTTTCTCCTATGATGCTAATTATTATTATTTTTTGACAAAGGTTCACTGATGCTCCAGCATGGCCAGCTGTCCTACCTCCTTTTCCATCTTGATGCAAAGAATGAGTGAACTTTGATTTCCAGGAAACTTCTTGAAGCCACTGGACAGGCATATATTGAAGGAGCAAAGAATGTGACATATAGGCAGAATGGCAACCAGAATGACATCAAAAATGGTATGCAATGGAGTAGGGATGTAGGTGAGTGGCTGTTGTTGAGTAGTCTTTTCAGATTACTCTCCTGCAACACATACTACTAAGGTTGTCCAAATCATATTGCAATGTTTTGCAAGGGTGTCATTTTTTAAAATTGTTCAAATTAATATGTTTCCTTGTAGACTTCAGCCCCTTCATGTCACTTTATGTGTTAAGAAAATACATTTAAAAAATGCAACAGGATTTCTTCTGTTTCAAGATATAATACTTGATTTTTTTTTGTTGTTGGATTTATTTTTGCAGTTAATCTTCAGTATTATCTGTCTCAGTATTTATAAAAATGTGACACTAACATGGCACCGTCTTTGGTTACCTCTTAGATTGGCCAGTGTTTAAGTGTCATGATCCTGCAAGTGCTCTGCTCTTGCTGCTGTTTGTTTCCCCTCCCCTCCTGTGTTTCAGTGATTTTTTCTTACCTGGGCGTGGCCTCTGCAGCTTACACACCTGACTCTAATCTAATCACCGGTATAAGAGGAACAGCTCCACAACAACTCCTCACCAGTTGGTCTTTCTATGCCACATGTCAGTTTAGCACTTGGGTCACTCTTACCTTGTTAGTGAATGGTTACTTATCTATGCTGTGTTTGTGTCTTGATCCTGCCTGTTTGCCTGCCCACCTGTCTATCTACCTGTCCTGCCGTCTGGAACTCGGTTTGTCCACTGATCTGTCTGCCTGCCTGTCTTGCCGTCTGAAACTCGGCCTCGCTGTCTGGGTTACTGCCTGCTTGGTTACCTACTTACCTGTCCGCTAGAGCACTAACAATCATTATTTGGACAATCAATAAAGGCTGTCAACTCCTTCCTGAAGTCGTCTGCTCTTGGGTCCTCTACCTGTACCGTGACATTAAGTGCTGATGTGATTTATCATACTGTGTTACAAATATAGATTCAAGAAGTTAAAGCACTCAAAGATGGTGTGTTAAATGATTTTTTTAGCTACTCATTATGAAAAATTGGTTCAATGTTCAGTCACCCAGACACTGGACGTTCACTGTTTGGTCAAAAAGAAAATTATTGGGCAATCTCAGGAGTTTCAGGCTTCTGGTTTGACAACTCAACAGCCCTAACGGACCATTCATTGTTAGAGCAGTGTGGGACAAAAAAAGAGAAGTTTACCTTTGCCAACATATTTAAAAAAAAAACACAAAAAAAACGTTTGTTTGTTCCCCGAAACTGCAGAACAAGTCTTGGTAGGGGGAAGTGGAAAAAAGTAAACATTTCCTCTTACCAGGGTTGAGGCAATATTGAGTAATACGGTTTTTAACCCCACATCATTCCAGAGACCAAATGACATGTTAGATTTTCATGTGGG
>JAOWBL010000008.1:16823412-16852124 GCA_028564865.1 Zenarchopterus dispar
GGGGGGGCAGACTGGTCAAGGATTTGAAGATAAAAAGAAAGAGGAGGAAAAAAACTAAGGAGCTGAAATGGTGATTAAAAGGAAAAGGAGAAAACACAATAGGTGAGAGACAAAAAGAACCCTGGGGGACAGAAAGTAACAGAGGAAGCGTGAATAGAGGGATGGAGAAACAAAGAAGAGCATGACAAAAAAAAGATTACTAGAGGACAAAAAAGGCTTGCTCAGAGGAAGAGATGCAAAAACAGCCATGCTCTGAATTTTTTGCCAGAGGGAGGCTTAGACCTATTGTACAACACTTAGTTAGCTATATGCACCACTTATGTATAAGATGGCTTGAGATCATCTTTTTTTCGTGAACTGGCGTTGTACAAATAAAGATTAAATGAACGGCACCAGTTCCTTGCGTACAGAAACTGGGCTACGACGTTTCTGGGTGGAGGATCAAAAAGAGCACTGGTTTCAGCTTCAGCGAAAAACTCTGCTTTCAGGTCATAGATACTCAATTAGGTTTGTTGGAGTAAGTCAAGAAATAAAAGTGGTTTTAGTTTTATTTTTTTGTAGAAATGTTGCATAAATTCAGAAGGCTCTTTAAAGACAGTGGAATTGCTTCGCAAAGTCCGATAAGCCAGGACTGGAGCTTATGGAGGCATGTGTTGGTGGATGCGTAGGTGGTTGGATAGGCGGGTGTGTGGGTTGAAATATTATTTATTTTTATCTTTTTTGCATGAGCATATAAGCATGTTTCTGTTCTTGAGAGGAACAGTTTGTGTGCCGGCACATTTGCCCTTTTATTTTAAGTTGCTCAAACTAAAGTGTACGACTGAAGTTAAAGCGAGTGAGCTGTAGTGGTAGGGCTCGGGGGGGTCATACCGAAACAGATATTTGATATTTGGCACGAAAAACAGATACATCATTTATGTTACTTTGGGTACGTTTGAACCAGTGAGTCTTGGTTTCTTTATGCAGCATCACCATTCTTCACGATTCTCATTAAAAAAATGGTAATTAAATTACAAGACCAGTATGGATTGGACTTACTCCCTATTTTATTATTCTACAACTCCAAATGTATTTCTAATGTTAACTTTCAGGGATCATAAACAAAGTTGTGTGTAGCACTGAAAATACATTTACTTGACAGTAATACAAGAGAGCAACAGCAAGGGAAGATAATTTCAGTTGCTGGATTCATGATATTAAAAGAGTCAAATTCTTATCAGAGGACTATAATCCAACAGAAATCTCTACTCCACTCCCAACCCCTTACCCAGCTCTCCAAAGTTGCTATCACTAAACTCAAGTTGTTACAACTCAACAAAAGACAGGAATTTTCTTACATTTAAAGGAGCTTTTCCAGAGTCACAAAGCAAATGATATAACTACAGTGGCTGATGTGTGTTAAAAAAAAAAAAAAAGTGCTCCCTGTTCTCTGTAGGAGCATGTAGCTGCTTTCAACTTGAAAAAGCCCAAGTTAGATGTGACTGAGTTATTTATACTCCCAAGAATCATCTCAAGGTCTGTTTTTATCATCCTGTGTTCAAGACGAGCCATAAGGTTTGGACTTTCACCCAAATCAAGACAAAATTACACCTTTGAAAGTCACTCAGCAGTTTTGTTATCTGAGGCTTTGCAGGCCACTTTAGGCTTGTTCAGTTTTGCTAACATGAGCTTCAGAGAGTTCATCTGGCCCGACATGCTGCTGGTTCCCATAACACTTCATTAGCATAAAAATAACTTACTGATACAGGTCTTCAAAAGTTGACTTGACATTATGACATTATGGCTCAGATTTTGAATTTACCTCACAGCCACAGATTCATAGTGAAGCTCCAGAAACAATCTTTTTTTTGAAAAAAATAGTAATACATTGTACACAGTGGTAAGGCTTATTCAGAAAATACAAACTTTGGTTGTAGAAGAGAGGTGATCCTAAGTAAAAGCATATTGTAAACCGCCCTTTGTGTCGGTGCTACAGAAAGAGCAGTAGGTAGAGACCTAATGTAGCATATAATGATGGAGTGAGGCTCCTGCTTAGGGTGCCACACTGGAACAGCACAAGTCAGATGTTTGTGTTGGCATGTCTACCTGCTCTGCTCTCCCACGCCGTCAAATGTACAGATGCATGTGCAGGTTTTCAGACTCTGTAAACAGCATCATTTCAACACCGATGAACCTTTCACGAAGTTTAGTTGTTCTGAAGGATGTGGAATCATTGATGTTTTAGCCTATTTTGGATCACGTCTCTGTTCTCTTATTTCTGTTTTTTTTTTGCTTTGGACTGTGCATGTGTCCTTATTAAACCACCTGTAATGAGCTGGGATGGGCTCAGCAGGCTCCTGTGGCCCTGCAGAGGATTTACCAGGTATTAAAGATGGATGGATAGACGGATGGATGGATGGATGGCTGTGGACCATGTACATGTCTTTAATAAATCATTTGATTGGAATTCAGCAAATTCACTGAGGGTTGAGATGATTTTACCCAAAGTGGAAAGTAAAATGTTAAGCTGTTTTATTCCACACTATATCATGCAAAAATGACCTAATACAAAGAGGACAAGTGACAAATCGGTAGTTGAAGTGAGATGTAAAAGAAGGACAGGAAGCAAAACTCAACAGAAAGCACAAGGGAACAAGTTCTGCAAAATAAAACGGAGTAAATCTAACTCAGATATTGAAGGAAAACCAGTTTTATGAATAAACCAGCACAAACTATCACTCTGTTTCCCATCACATTGAAATGTTGGTTTCAGTTTCATTCATGGACATATTAAGTTACTTTTACAAAACACCTTTATGCTCTTGGAGGCTGCTGGTCCTACTATTGGCAGTGAAAACAGTGAAAGTAATTCTGATCTACTGTCCCATTCATATCTTGTGACAGCTGCATCACTTTATGGCATTATGTCAACCAATAACAATAAAACCAGATTAGAGAGCTACAGTGTGCTGGCAGAGGTGATTAAGACCCGAGAAGTGATGACGGGGAGAAAACAAGAGTTACCGAGCGAGAGACCAAACAAGAGCGCACTCAGACAGAAATGTTGCGGCAGTGCTCGGTGGTGGGTGTGTCTGACTTCATCAAACCAGTTAGCAACCAATCAGGAATGTTTGATGTCACCTCAGTGAAAGGGAAAACGCAGCAGTGTTATTGATGCTTCTGTTCAAGTTTGAGTGAAAGGTAAATCTTAGACAGACAAAAGCAAAAACTGCAAACTGAAAACAGAACTGAACCTCACGTACCATGTTTTTTCTTTACTAGATTGCTGTTGACTTTATTCTTTCCATGTTTTACTCCTCCATCCCAGGTCAAATTCTATTTCTTAATTTTTGTGCTCTGTGCTTTTTTTTTTTTTTTGTTAGAATTTCTGCTTACACAGCAGAGTTTGTTCTGATTTAGTTTAAATGAAGTTGATTTATTTCCTCAACCAAATAGCTTCAGTCTTCAGGTCTGAACAGTTACAGAACACTGCCAGTTAAGGGAAACTGAACTTAGACAGATATGACTCCTTGTGTGATGCATTTAATGGTTCTCATTCATTTGAAAGGATTATTTCTGGCTGTTGTCAGCTCCTGATCGGGCAGCTGATCTGCCTGACTGGTTAGTGAAGCTAAGCCTGGATGTGGTTATTTTTCTAAGAGCTGTTCCCCAAGAGTGGCAGTGTGTTGTAACTGTGCACTCTTGAAGACTGAAGCCAGTTGGTTGATGAAATAAATTAACTTCATTTGAACAAGTCAAAACAAAATGTGCATCATAAGCAAAAGGCTTGCTAATGCTGAACTGAGCACAGAAATGAAGAGACAGACTCTGACCTGGCATGGAGGAGTAAAACACACAAGGATTAAGATAAACAGCAATCTAATAAAGAAAAAACAAGCCGGGGCTGTATTCTGAGCGAGCTGATGATCAGGGCATTTTAATTCATTACATGTTATGGTATGTAAGGTTGAGTCCTGTTTTTGGTTTATACTCTTTTCTTTCATCTTTGCTTTAATTTGGGCTGGACCAACATTTTCGCTGTAATTATTGCTTAAAAGGCAGGGAAGAAATTATTGCAAAGGAAAGCCTCCTGGCAGGAATATGAAACAGCACTGATGAATGAAAGCCCCCCCACTTGTCCTGCAAAAACAACAGTTACAATCTATGCTTCTTGTGTGTATCTTCCAAGCAGCCTCTCACATATAATTCTTCATATATTTTGCAGAATGTTGCATCGTTTTTGTTTTTGTTTTTTTTTTAAATTTATTTCAGTCAGTCAGTCAACTCTTGCAATGAAGACTTCAAATATTTTCTCAAAGGTAAAACACTTGAGTTTTGGTGTGTAGGCGCTACTGTAATAAATCCCCAGCGGGACGCTGGGAAGGAATGAGGATTTTAAGAGCGGCAGGAAGCTTGGCGGGAGAGAGGCATCAGAAGGCATGTGAGAGGTGAGTACCTGTTGTTCGTTAAATATACCCATGAACAAGTAATTGGATAAAAACCATGCAGATCGTGAAAGCAACCATTAAATGCTCTTCGAGATTGCCCGCCTGAATGAGCTCCCAAGGCATCACCTCATTTATTTGTATTTTTATAGTAATCCCTTTTTATTTGTGTGGTTTATTTAGTTCCGTTTAAATCACACTTGTCAGTTTTATGTTTTATAAAACTCCACGGTGGCTCATTGTCTCATACTGATCCTATTACATCTCTGGAACCTCCCCAGGTCCTGCTGATGTTAGTTTGTGTGACAATTGGGTTATTTTGGTCATTGCGCATCTTTATTTATCACCCTGCTATGTCTGTGATAGAATCTTGGAACTTGATGGTTCATTTTGCTCCTTTTTCTTTTTCATCATTGTTGCTGTTTAGTTTGTCTATGGCTGGTTTTTATTTCATCCAGTTCTTTTCATCTTTTTTTTACATTTTCTTTATCTTTTGTTTGGACAAGTGTGTTTTGTAAAATTCTGACTCATTTGATAATCGGTTATTGGGCATCGTAAAGGCATTGCTATATAATTCAAGTCTAATTGTGAGTTAAAGTATACCTCACATTAATAAGACTATGCAAATTTAACTATAAAGTAATGAAAAATTAATCCTTAGTGGGCCCCGTGTTATTCTTTTTGAACACTTGGATTTTTATGACAAACAACATCTTAAGCAAAAAGCCTTCTGAGTATTTATTGGTTTATAATCAAACTGTAATTTGAATCAGATTTCTATTTAATCTAGGGTTATTTTAGGTAAGAAGACTGTTTAAAAAATCTAAATTTCATCTCTTTAGAATCACTTTGTATTATCCACTAAATTCATCTGCTCACTGATCTGTCTCAAATTTGGTTTGTTTCTTTCAAATGAAGTTGTAGTTTTACGTCATTCAATAAAATACTACTTTCTATGCCTTCATTTATTGGCATATGTTTTCACAGTTTCTACTATGAATCCTAAAACTGAAGCTGAATTAGTAATAAAGTGGAATATTGTTGCACAGCAGATGATGATGATGAGAGAGGAAATGCTTTGCAGAATGGAGATGCCAACAGCGAGGATGAGTCTCTACCTCGAGTGGAACGGCCTTTGCCTTGCAGGTATCAATCGCAGTCTGATCGGATCCCGCTGGGATCTGTAGGAGGAAGGAACGTTTAGTTTTGCGCCGAGTTATCTCCTACTGAACAGTTGCAATGTCAAAATAGCCTCTAAAACAAAATCCTTAAAGAGAAAAAAGAAAAATCAGAAAATATCTACCTTGCTGTTCAAGACTTCCTTGCTCAAAGAGATATTTCATTACTTGTCATTTCTTGTTCAAAGTCTCATTATCGCCCTGCTTTTTGACATTTTCCAGTCCCCCTCAGACCTCCAACCTCAAAAAAGATCTCCCATGATTTTGTTGCTCACAGTATATGAAAGTGGAGAGAGCAGTGAAAAACTGTCAAGTACAGTTGATTTGATTAAGGTAAGCCCTGGTTCTGCTTCATGGAGGAGATTATTGAGTTTTCTGATCCTTTAATAATACATCTCCACTTCTCGGATCATTAAATCTCATTTTTGAAGTTTTTCCGCTCTCATCCTGCATTCCAAATGTGTTTTTTTCTACTTTTAAAATTTCAAAATGTGCCTTCCTCACTGTTTTGCTCCATTAAATCAAGCAGCACTTCAGATAACTCGACCTGGTATCCTCTGACTTAATTGAAAAAAACTTTGCTGTTTGGCATCAAAATGGTTCCACAATGCCAAACACACTTTTTTTTTTCTTTTTTTTTTGCAGTTGTTGTCTGTTTTTGTCAAAGATGACCAAAATGTAAAATGCTAATCTTTCCACAAAATACAAAATGTTCATTTGTGGTTGAAACAAGGCATTTCCTGTCTCTTCTAATTTTTTCAGCTCTCATTGATTCTGTTGCTCCCACCATGTAATCCTAATCAGATGTTGACAGAGATAAGTCACATCTGATGAAGATGCAACGATTTCATTAACATTACAGCTTCATTAATGAATGCATGCCCCAACTTCCACAGTCTTAATTGCATCTGCTCCTGTTGGCCGTCACAGCTCTCAGCCTCTCTGGTTCACCATTTCGTCTTCACAACAAGAAACAACTCAATTTGTTTATACTGAACAGCTCAAAACAAAAGCAGGAAAATACTTTCAAAGTAGGCCATGTTTTTTTTTCTTTTATTATTATGTTAGGCTAGCTAGCTACCAGCAAGTAAACAATTTAAGTGCTCAATATAGCATTTCAGCTTTGAATGCTGATTGGTCAACACAAATGAATTGTACCTGCTGGTCACGGACGCCTCTGTCTGTGAAGTTCAACACGTAGATCTTTGCCCGCCCACCTACATAGAGTGTGTCACTACCATCTTGGTGGTACATGCTGAGGTAGTTCTCAGGTGTTCTGAAGTGAAACCTGGAAGGTTCTGAGGGGAAGAACAAGACAACAGGAGTACATTATTGGCATTAATGTGAAAATGAAACATTAAGATACATTTTTATATATGTCAAATGAACTGCCCTAAATTTATCTGTAGAGATGAGATGAAACATCTGAATATATATTTTAATGACAAAAGCCCAAGGTTCCACAACTTGCGTTGCTTAACTGTCACAATTACAAAAGTGGTAAAATGTGCAGTTCCTATAATGACCACTAGGAGCTGATTCCAAAAGAGTCTATCTCCATTGATCCCAATGTTAAAATGTCAAATATTTTACATCACAAAACACCACAAACACACACACAATTATAAGATAAGAGCTTATAATCACTATTATTTTAAAGATAACATGATCTGTTGTATTAATTGTATAAACAGACCACTTTAACTGCCTATGGGTTGGTTTGGAAAGGTCCAGAAAAAAAACGGTTAACCTTTTCCCACGGGTCAATCTAGCATCCACCACTGAACCCTCCAAAGCCCTCACTGTCGACCTTCAGCCCTACACCTTTCAGGTTGATCTGGAAGGGTCTGTGTTGTTGGTGCAGGCCCAGCCACCTAGCTGGACCTCAGCTAACCTGGGCCCTTCCAGCAACTAGTGGATGGCCCCGGTAACTCTCACAGAGCTCAGGTGCAGCTCTGTCATTTTGACCCTTTTTTGGAAGCAACATCTTAAATAAGGATGGATTAACAGCTTCAATCAAAGTGAGTGTAGCATTAGTTAACATCATAAATTTGCGTGACCCATGTTAAAATAGCTAGCTCGTAGTAATCGAGGTAAGATGGGTGTGATTCATCACACTCCCAGGCTTCTTTAATCCACCCATTTGTGGATTCAGCCTCTGCCAAGACTGTCTCCCCCATAGGTCTGAAAAACTGACTTCAAAACCACCCTCCATAAACCTGTAAGTGACATCACACAATCTTCAGCTCTTTTTATGAAGTCTATGCACTGCATTCACACATGTACTGAAACTAAAACTAAATAACTGAGAAAAAGATAGAGAAGGGAGGGTAAATGTGTCTTTTTTTAAAAATCCTTTCCTTCAAATTGCAGGAAATCAAATCACGGAAGCTACTGTTATAGGAAGATTTGTAAAGTAGATGTAAAACAAAATAACAAAAGATTACTGCATGAAAACAAAATTAAAGTTTTTTTGTAAGTTATTTAAAAAGATGATCCAGATTTAGTTGCTTTAAGCTCCTCTGTAGTTTGAATTAAAATGTAGAAGCCCCCATCCCGAAAAAACAAATCTCCACTTTTTTTTTTTTTTTAATCTTCATTTAATCTCCTATTAATATATGAATCAGCTCAATGAGTCCTGGCAATGAAGTGGTTTCATTTACTAAAAACACTGACCGTAAAATGACTGCCCTTTGTGGTTTTACGTCAACCAGTGAGTCCTGACAGCACCCTTCAGAGGAAAATGACTTGTGGGGGAGCTTAAATATCACCGAGAGAATGTGGGCAAACCCTGTCACAGATTCTCCAACACTGTGGACACCTCCAGAAGGCTCTGAAGTACATTTGGACATCACTGAATCACACATCTAATCAGACTCACACTTACCTACGCTACAACTGTGCCTGCATTAAGAAATAAATGAAAATAATGGCAGCTATTTTAGAACGTGATTAAATACATGAAAAAAATGCAATGGAAGACCTCTTGCAAGTCTTAAAATTGAATTTTATGTCTTATATTAAATGCTCTGTGACTGAGGATTGTATAAAGAAAATTACTACATAACCCTATTATTCATTTCTCCCCTCTGGATAAAGATGCATATTTCCCACTTTAAAAAAAAAGGCATATGGAAATACTCTCATCTGGAAGTGCTATGTCCAAATAACCATGCCTTTAAAGTCCAATTAGAAGAGGGATGTTCTCCTCAACCCTGACATAACAAAGGACATCTAGTCTGACAGCAAGACCAGGATGAAGAGAATAGTGGCAACATAGGTTGCTAGACAACCAACTATGTTTCTATGGAAACAGCAGCCTCCCTTGTTGGCGGGAACCTAATTTATGAATATTGCACTTCAGAAGGAAATGAGAAATACACAGGCAAGTCCATTGTGGTTGTTTGCTGCAGAAGCATTTTGAGAGTGTTAAACCTACTGGTTTTATTAATGCTTTCTTCTGCACTGAGTGAGAACGCAACTTGTTAAGTACGCTTCTGATAACAGCATGCCTTTCCTAAAGCAGTAAGGAAACTTTAGGTTTTGCAAATCAATGTCAAAAGGTGTTAAGAAGTCGTGCATGTTTTAACGGTGTCAGCCAGCCCTGCCTGCTCAGTGCCAGGCTGAGAAGTTCAGCCCCAGGCAGGGATGACGACACCAGAAAAGAGGGCCAGAGATTGATTCATCAAATCAGAGGTGAGCCCTGTGTTATTGTCAAGGTAACATCAGACTGCCCACTACAAATATATCCCTTGCCTCAAGCAATAATTCTGTTTTGAGCTCAAATTTTAAGTTAACCAAACCACGTTTTTTTTTTTGTCTTTACTTGATCTTCCATCAACGTAGAAACAGCTCAATAAGTCTTAACAATGAACTGGTTTCATTTACTGAAAACAATGGCCATAAAATTGTTGTCCTATGTGGTTTTACAGCAAACCACAAAAAGCAGGTTTCCTTGCTGAGGAGGAAACCAAACAAGTACTGTTTTTTTGTTCAAGCAGAATAAGAAATAAGAAAAGTCTCAAAAACAGAACAGAAAACAGGGGTTTTATGATTATAAGTAACATTTGTTCGACTCTACCAAACCAATCTCACGTCTTTGCGTAAAATGTGAATTCCTTTCGGAGATTTATACACTCGCTTACACACTAATGAAGTAGTTGGCAACTGCATTTTCTCATTTAGAGATCTTCTCATTGCTCTAAGAATGTATGTTTCCACTGTAACAAATAACTAATCTACTTTATATTGACTTTAATTCTGATGTTTCATCACAGAGTTTCACCACAGTGGAATGAAATAAGATGAAATAAATAAAGGTTTCAGTGCACTGTGGTAGGTTACTGAAATGCAGTAGTAAATAAAAAGTTTTTCAATCTTAATTTATAGCAGTTGAGAGTTTCAGCTGCCCTGATGCATTCTGGGAGTTTGTTTCAGGTGAAGAGTATAAAAGTGTGTTTGGTTCTATAACTCATGGTGCAGAAAGTAGGTGTGAGCCTGACAGCCTGAGGGTTCTGGTTGGTTTATAATGGATCAGGAGATCAGAAATGTATTTTGGACCATTCAGAGATTTATAAACTAAGAGCAGGATTTTAAAATCTATTCTGTGACAAACAGGAAGCCAGCGTAAAGATCTAAGAACTGGAGTTATATGGTCCACTCTCTGGGTCTGAGTGAGGACTCAGGCAGCAGCGTTTTGAACTAACTGCAGCTGTTTGATGGATTTTTTTTTCCTCTCAGGGAAAAAAAACCCCAGGAGAGCAGTATTACAGTAGTCCAGTGTACTCAAGTTAAGGGCTTGGACAAGTTTCTCCAAGTTCTACTCAGACGTCAGTCCTTTCATCTTTGATATTTCTTTTGTGTGTGATAATAGACTGACTTCACTTCTGTGGCTGTTAAAATTCAAGTCTGATTCCAAAATTACATCCAGATTTCTGGTTTGGTTCTTGTTTTTAATCTCACTGATTAAAACTGAGTGCTGACTTTTAATCTTCCCCCATCATTATCCAGTCTCTACTGAGAGGACCATACTATATTTTAGAAATATTACTGTATTAAAGACAATGGTGCACATAAGCTGGTGCTCGGGGGTCAATGTCCTCCATGTTTTAGATATTTCCTGTATTAACAAACCTGATTGTAATTAAAAGTCGTCATCAGCATGTCATCACAACTCTGTTTATGACAATCATGTCTATCAGGGCGTGCTGAAGCGGGGAAACATCAAAAACATGGAGAACTACTCTCTCAAGCACCAGCTTATGTGCACCCCTGGTTACTGAGCACAGCCAGAAACAGATAAAAAGTAGACACGAAGGCTTTGACCGCGTGAAACATCGCTTTCTACAAGTGTTTTACTCTATAAGCCGGCAAGAAGCAGGTGTCCCATTCGGTCAAAGCTTAACACCACATGGTTACTGCTTATTGTGCAATAGTTTGTCCCTTGGAGTCAATAAAGGCATTCTTGATCCTTCAATTTGCAGTTTCACATATTAAGAAAAATAAATATAGATTTTTTTTTAATTAACCTATGAGGAAATAAATACAAGAGCAACATCAAGCCACTGAAACGATCCAGTTCAGCCGGTAACAACACACAAGGTCCCTTTAAAGTAGTCACAAAAAAAGAAAAAAACCCTTATTGCTACCTCCCATCCTTGATTGGACAAAGCACTTCAAAACCTTTATGAGAATTGCTTTCTTGTAAAATAAAACATCTAGATGGCCAGTATTGGCCTTGAAACTATTTAAAAGTATATTTCCTACAGAGATGAAAACCATTGAATCATTAAATAATAATTTAAGCATTATACAATATTTCAAAAGGTATGACGCTTTTATTAAAGCTTTCTTGAAAATTAAAAAAAAATGTTTTGTCATTTGTAGAATATGATCTGAAACTATCCCATAAGTAGCCAAGATAATAAGGTGTGATCTAATCTTTTTAAAAATAAAGTACTGAATTGTTGTCTTGTGCTTGCTCGGGGTGGGGGATCGACCCAGTGTGAACTTTTGATGCAAACTGTTGGGCTCCTGAGCAAAAGTAAAAACCTGGCATTATATGAATTTTGAATTTGGACTCTACTGAAATGAACTGGGTGAACTGATGAAGTGGATTTGAACTGAACTGTGCTTAATTGGGCTGTAATGAATGTCTTTTTTTTTCTGTGTAAGCTGACTTGAGATGACTTTTGTTGTGAACAGGAATTACACAGTTGAAGTGAACTGAACTGAATTAAACTGAACTGAATTGAATTTCCCAATTGCTTTCCCTTGCACTCCTCAACAGTCGAAATGCATTTGCTTCATTTGCCTCTTCTCTTGGACATTTTATGACCCTGCTGGGTGAAAACCTTGAATTTTCAAAAAGGTCATCTTTTCACAAATGAAGACAAACAGCCTTTTTCTCCTCCTTTTAGTTTGCTCTTTAAAAAAAAGACTTCATTAAAAGCAGTGGCTGAGCAGTTGCTTTACCCTCAGAGGAGAACATATTACTTGAAGTTAAACATTTCTAAAGCAGTAAGTCACTTTTGAAGAAACAAATCCCCAACTGCAAACTCAAATATGCATATTAAAGAGGGTAAAGCAAAGATTTGGATTTCTCTCATTAGTTTGCTGTTAAAAGCTTCCTGAATAGAAAAAAAGAAGTAAAATTGAACGTTACTGTTTCACTCGCATAAAATCTGTCATAGCAGCATGTTTTTATGTTTTTAAAATGGACCTTAAGGTTCAATGTGAACTTGACTGATGACGTTTATGGGGCTCATTAATGATAGCATCTTAAATTAAGGCTTCCAACTAAGAGAGAAGGTCAGCGCAAATAGTGGCTTGATTTTGGATAATAGTTGTGATATTTCAATACTACTGCCTATGAGATGAGTAGTTGTTTCTCCTTCCTTCATTATTTAACTCACTTAATATTTTCTGTGTCCATGCCTTATATCAGCTCTATTTCTCTTTGTCCTACTTTACATGCATCTTTCCTTTGATGTCAACACCATTCTCATACATGAACGTTGAAGGCAGACTGCAAATAGTGGGAAAAAAAGAAAAGAAAAAGGAGAAAAAAATGTTTATTTCAGTTTTTCATCTACTCAGTGCCTAATCCGAACCTTAATCCTAAATCCCAAGAGGAAATGAGTAGAGACAGAAAACCTTACACAAGTGTTTCTAATATTTCTGATCTTGGACACATACCATTTTACCTGCACACATAAACAAGTATTACATGCCACTGCTGTTTTAGACGTTATTGTAATTAAAGCTTCACTAATCAATAGTTCTTCATGCTGTTGATGCATGGACTGCATGATTAATTGAAATGTTGCCCTTACAGCGCCAACACCCACAGAGATTTATCATCCAACTCCATGATTCTTCTCATCTCTGACAGGGCTCTTAGCATATTCCAGCAAGCTGTTTTTGGTCGTACAATATGCTCTTCGGTTTTACTGCTCTGATTCTGTCACAAATAACTCAATTTACAGGGACAGCAGGGAGTCATTTATATAGAGAAAGCTTTGATAAGTCAAATAAACACAACCTGCCCAGACACCCAGATATGACAGCAACTAGAGAGCGAACATGCTGTAGCGTTTTGCTGTTCAAGAGTCACTCGGGGGATAATGAGTAAGCAAGGCTGAAGGTAAACTGAAGGCTGAACTATAATTCAGTAAGTGGGCAGAATCACAAGTCTAAAGGCTGAAGGATATGTGCTTAGTGTGAGATATTGGGGATATTATTGACACTAAAAGAGCAGCTGGGTTGATGGTTTTTCATTCACTATTATGAGCTTTTGAGACAACGAGGTGAAATGGAATTTGGGAATGTGGAGCGCTGACTCCAGCTGTGGAATGCAACTGTGCTCTTGATGAATACCTATTGTTTGAGGCACTACTCAAAAACACTGACAGGGAATTACAGCTGTCATTGGAATATATTATATGTGTAGCTAGCTGTTTATTTCTGAGGGAGGTACGTTTCGATGACATTTGGTTTCTCCTCAGGTTGAATGCACCTATTGTAATGGGTTTAGACATATGACAAATGACGGTAATGTAGTGTGCCCTTTCTCTCTTGTAATACCTTAATACATCAAAGCAGGTGCCTTTTTAAAACCTGAATTCAAAAGCAGGGTTTCATTCTAAATCCAATTTCTTGAAGGCACAATAATCTGCTAGATGTCCTCGTTTGACAAAAGCGTGCCAAATGGGGACATTTTAGCACTAGAGTGCAACCCGGAGCTATCCAAGGTGCTGAAACGGCTCCAGTCTTAGCGTCTCACAGATTTCCTCTGACATTTTCCCACCTGGAAGCTACTTCACTGAGCGTGTGTCCCTTTGTCTGGAACTGCTAAACAGCCAGTTTGATTGGTATGACGTTCACGTCCCGAGACGTCATCTTAGGCTCGTCCACGAGGAGGAGAAAGATACAGATACAGATAACTTGACACACAGCCCCCACCTCTATTGATTGCCGAATATGTTAGAGGTGGGGGCTGTGCGATGAAGAAAAAAAAATATGCGTGAGTGGAATAAATAACGAGGAGTCGGTTTGGAATTTTCCATTCATCGCTCTCTCCTGCTTATCTCTTCTTCTGTCTGTATCTGTATGGTTCTCTTTGCTCTCTAACGCAACCCTCTCTGCCACTGAGCAGGACTCATCTGCTGCAGTGGGAAGCAGCTGCCGCGTCCCGCATTGCAGCTCCGCAAGGACGCGGGAGTTACAGCGGCTGTGTCAACCTCGAAAGAGACATATTTCACACTGATGATGCGTTTCACCCGTCGCTGGTTAAAAGACACAGCCTTTGCAGGGCAGAAAAAGGGCGCCATGATCTCTCCTCGCTTTTAAGCGCCTCTGGTGTCATTCCCATCATTACCTCTGGAAGCAGGGGCAATGTGTGGGATTAATTAGAGCCTGTGTGACCTAGACAGGAGCAAAGCACGAACTACCAAGTGTATAGAGATAAGCAGATCAGTCAAGTTGTCAAGAAAACCAACAGAAAAGCCACAAGTTGTGAAAATTCTATTCCATCGGCTTTTACGCACAAACCAACGGGGAAAAGTAAAGTAAACGCAAGGAACAGACCAGAAAAACACAAAAAATATCTTGTTAACACTGAGATATTACGTTAGAATTCGTTTTTCTCCATTTGCTAAATCTTATCAGAACCTTTGAGTGTGTTTGCGGGGTCTCAATGATGGAGAGTGTGATTTACAACCGGGTAGAAGGAGGGTGTGTTATGAGATTAATCCAGAGGAAAACCCTTCTTTAAGGTTTCATGTGCACGCTTTATGTTGTTTTTCCTATTAAAAAAGAGAGCAGCAGTGGTCTCAATTAAGTGAAATGAAAAATAGCCACTGTGCATTCATTCACTCACTCATCTGTTCTTCCCACCAACCAGTCACCCATTCATTCACCCGTAGCACATATAGCACATGAGAACAGATTTTTTTTTTTTAAATTGCAGAGCATACAACAGCTTACCATGCACGACAAATTTCAGCCTCGGGGATTTTCCCGCAATCACAGTGGCAAAAATCGACAGCAACATAAAAGAATTCATCTTTGAAGAGGTTGTATCGCCCTAAACCGAAGCGCTCCCCCAAACTGGTCTCCTTCCTTGAATCCGTCTTTGAGGTCCCTCCCCAATCCGTTGCGTCCCGGAGCTGTGCCAGCGACTGCTGCTCCCAGTCCTGTCTTTATTGTTTTCCTTTCCAGTAATTTACATCGGTGAAGTCGGGGTATCAGGCTCCACCTCAGAAACAACAAGGCAAAGGCAAAAGTGTGGCTTTTCAGCAGGAGCGCAGAAAAGAAAGGTGGGACTCCACAAATAACTCTGGACCATTTGGTTTAGCTGTAGCCACCAATTACCGAGGTGTGGAGCATCACACGTCATACCTGTTGCTGACAAGATGATTTTCAGAGATATGTTTCTATCTAAACACTTTTTAAAAGTATAAAAAAATGCTATCTTGTTGTAGTTCATCCCTGTCGAGGTTGCACCAACATTTCTTGGAGACATTTTATGTTTCCAGTTGAGACCATATAAGACAACAACGCAAACAGTCAACATATTTAAAATGCATATGCATCCCTAGACATTTTATTTTCACAAAAAAAGAAGAAATGGCATCTCTATGGTCATCTATATTGAATCATAGCCCCTCACAAAGACATCCCTTTCTGATATTGACTGAGCGGGATATGTCCTTAGCATTTGCTTTAAAAGTATTCTCTAATCAATATGTATCAATAGTACCTGAGAGCCTGAATAAAAAAATGAGTCAGCAGTTTGTATCTGCTTTGCTTGCATTTGTTACTGCAATTTGAAAAACCGAGGAAAGTTGAATGCTTAGAACCTGTTAGCAGAAGAACAAAAATGGATGAATTCATTAGGAAATGGATGCATCGATTTTCATGAAACTAATCTTTGGATGCACCAGCTTGAACAATATCTGAGCATCTTTGACAAATTTCTGAGTATGGGTTCCTTTAGTGAAAAAAGAAAAAAACATCAGCACTGAACAGCAGAGAAGAGGCATTACAGTTATCTTTCAGCTCTGTATGACAGAGGTGGATCTTGGAAGAAACAAACCCATCCACAGCAGGTGTCTTTACCTCTAAAACCCCCATTTAAAGGTCTCAAAGGAGATGTAATCTGCCCTTTCTCCCACAATTGTATACATTTAGTGAAATCTCTGAAACTGTTGCTGCTTTTCATCACACCCATCTCGGAGGGTCAGCAGAAGAAGTAAGACGTGAAAGACAGCTGACAAAAAAACGTGGGAGGCTGAATAATTCAACATCGATCCCACTCTGCAATGTCACAGAGCCCTAAAAGTCTGAACATCTCTGAATAACATATTTTTCAGCCTTAAAATCCTCAAAGAAAGTAACAAGGTTGTGTGACATCAGTATCTGATCCAGATACTGGATACAGTATCTCAAATATGCCCTCAAGCGCAGAACATTTTATTTTTTCTCCATATCTTGTCCTCTTTTATTGCTTCTACAAGCTGCTGATAAAATCACAACATCTTAGCTTACATCAGAAAAATAAAACAGCACATGTACTGACAAGCTTCACAAACATTCAAGTTAGATGTTTTTCTCAACAATTTTAGTCAAACGTAGTGAAAACCAGTCATAGAACATGTAAAAACTTGACACAAACTTAACATTTCTTTTGTTATTTTTATTGAATTTCTCTTCAAATTTGGCACCTGAACTAGTGTGTACCCGTGCCCGTCATTTACCAGAGAAGACTGATGTCTGTCATCTGTTTATTGAACAGTTGGCAAGATAATTGTGTGCTGCATGGGCTTTCTATTTATGTTAATTCCTCCAGGCAATAGCAGCTGTAAGATTATTAATGTTGTGGTTAACTCTCTATTAGCCTTTTTCAAAAAAAAAAACAAAAAAAACTCCACTCTTCACTGATATTTTTGCTCTGTTGTATATGTTTTCACTCGTCTCAGTACAGAATTGTTGACCACTAGATGGCAGCAAAAGTGTGGTTTTCATTCTTTCTTAACGACTTTTGCCTCTTGAATAATCGATATGGGGAAACTGTCTCTTTTAGCAGTTCAGAGCACCTCTTAACTGAAGTCACTTGAAAGAGTTCATGTTTTGGTTACTGCTTTTGGGAGAAAAGCAGAAGCAGAGGAATTTCCAGAGTGCTCTGTAATTAACGAACAGTGGGCTATAAGTAAGGCCACTCCAGCCTGGCGCCTGTAACCCTGCATAACAACAAAGTTGAACATGGTCCAGCACATCTCAGGGAGACTGGTTCATAAGCTCTCTCTCTGCTGAGGTGAGTCCATCTATATTTAGTTGGTACCTCTCATCTTCACACACAAGATTGGGCTCTTTCCTACCAGGGTGGGTCCCTGGCAACCCTGTGTGAGAGACATCAAGTTCTTTGGTGTTTCTTCTCCATATGCATCTAATGAATTTCCCTGTCTCCAGCCCAGCACCCAGAACCGATTTACCTTGGGACCCCCCTACCAGGGGCAATTGTCTGTGACAACATAGCTCCTGTGTCATTCTTACACGCTGTGTTGCCCTGGACAACGTCCATCCATGGTCACAGGGGTCTGCTGGAGTCTGTTCCAGCTCTCTTCAGGCAAAATCTGGGAATCCATGCTGAATAGGTTGCCTGTCCACTGTTGAGCCTTACAGGAGAACATCCACAGACTGCTCCAGAAGACAGACAATAATTTGCAATTATTGAAAATTTGGCTGAAAAGTCTGAGAATATTCTTCAGCTGGATCTAACACTGTTAAAGGGGTTTACATCAGTGATATCATTAGGTAATTATGCAGTTTTTTTTTTTTTGACATTATCACTTAGAAAGGAGCGAAATCCTGCAGTTACTCAAATTAACACAAAACACATTGTTTTGCAAGACCAGCTGCACTTTTAAATTCATAACTAGCTTAAATTAATTATTGCAGTGGCTAATTACCCAAACAAATGTAGGTAAATATATCTGAATTTATCAGTGTTAAATAGATATAAATCGAATCTTCAAACAGATACCGTGCATGTGGACATGCATGTGAAACAGCTTCTGGAAGACATTGCATTCATTGTAATTATCTCTCATTCATCCTCTTTGCTTTAAACTGATTCAAGCTTCAGGCTTTACTGCAGTTTGGCTACAAAACATTCAGAGATAATTGAGGCAAATTGGTTTAGTTAAATCTAATGAGTCTATTTATTTAGTGGTTCTAGCATCGCTTGGAGGTTCAAATCAAATACAGACTGCAAATAAGGCACAGAGGCAAGTTTGTGAATTTGATATTTCTCAAGCTTGTTTTTTGTTTGATGTCACAGTGAAGACACAGAGTATGACATAAAACAAATTACTCCAACGTTGATGCCGGTCACTGTGATTTCCGGAAAAATTTGGAACAAATCTCAAAGCCCTTGTTTTGATTAAATCTGTCTCTGTGGATCCCCTTGATTGACCTTTTCCTCCACAGTGCCATCAAAATTTGTAATAGTGTTGCATCAGACTACTAAAGATGAAAAAAAAAAGGGCTGTTCCTGCACCAGCTTTTGGTGTTTTGACCCTGCAGGACTGGGTTAAGACCTAAAACACCCCTGTCCAAATCATGGGTTCAAACAAGCCAGGAGTGGAGTGGAACAGCACAGAACATGTGTCATTCGACATGTGACATTTAAATTCGAATTAGGTTAATTTTAGTGAACGAAAGAGAGTCAAAAGCAGGACTCGGTGAACAAGCACTTGGCTCTGAAGGCTGAACTGTTCAAAATAATATAAAAATAATTTTTAAAAAAATAGTGACAAAGGAAAACTTTGTTATACAGCCACTTTGTCAGTATTGCTGAGAACACCAAAACCTGACTTAGTGTTGATTGAATTTTTTCTTCTGCTTTTGAAGCACATGGAAACTACTTTGAAATAACCCCAAATAAAATAAAATGTAAATGTTTGTAAAGTGGTGTTGTAACCAATATTTTATTATTTATCTGCTATTATATCAAGTTAAAAATTGTGTACTTTAAAGGAGCTTCATCTCAGAACATAATTATTTTGGAATATTTTTGTCATCCCTTCATTTATTTTCCACAGTTCTCCCTGTTCAGGCTTGCAGGGTGACAAAAAGGCTGTCATAAGACAAAATGCAGGCTACATCGTGGGGAGTCCATAACAGGACCACACAGATAATAATCAACGTGGCACCCTCGCACTCAAACCTACAGCAGATGTGGTATCACAAATCAACCCAACATGCATGTTTTTTTGGCTATTTGATGGAATGCTGCCATGAGATTATGTGAACTTTCCACAGAAATCTCCCAGCTGAACTCAGGCATCTTCACGCTGTAAGACAACACTGTGCTGTGTTGACTGTTAAACAAGTAGTTTACAGTTCCAAAGAAGTGTAATTGACGCTTTGGTTGCAGAAAATGCATCATGACCCCATCCAAAACTTTACAGTGTGTCAATGTAAAAGGGATGTATTATATTTATCAACTGAATATCTACATTGATGTCCACTTTTATTGCTGTAATTGAATCACAGAAGTATGCTTTTATTTATTCTGCTGCCTCTCATCTGTTTGCTAAAAGCTGCATTGATGATCAGATCAGGACAAGAAAAACTTAGTCAGAAGCAGACAAAAACTGTGATTGAAAAAGTCAAGTCAAATAATTAAAATAAATAGGTTTTGATTTGCCACGAAAAATGTCACAGACGAAAAGACTTGGCAGGATCAGAAATAATATTTGACCTGCATTTTAATTGTTATCCTTTTAGGGGCATGTGAATATTCCATTTCGGTGCACTTAGTGCTAAGTGGTTTCCACTGAGGTGGTGAATGAGTGTCAACGGAGCGCTTTCAGCATAATTCTAAAGTGTGCCTTATGCTGTACAGAAATCCTCCCATCTTCTCCATCAAAACGTAGGGCAGACCTGAATCTGCAGCCTAACAGCAGATGTGAAGAGACTGAATACTCTCGAGGGGTGTGTGCCAGTCAAGGGCTGGGGGAGTGGCTTGTAAACACCACTTTAATCTGCTTCTTTGGCTTTCTGTCCAATGGGAGCAAATGGTTGTATTAAAATAGATAATATTACAGGCCAGGCTGGGCCAGAGGATAGCACCCGCCAGACAGACCTATATAACAGATTGAGACACGCAGAGGTAATCCAAAAGGGTTTAAATCTCTGCTCATACACGTGATAATCATTTTTCCCCCCTCACTTTTCTGGGTTATTCCGGGCGACTGAATGAGATGGACAAAATGATTTGCAAGTCTCTTACTAAGTTGAAATGATGGCAGTTCATTGTTTAACATTCTCAAGTGAAATATTCTGTTTTTAAATAAAAGTAGCTACTGATAGAGGGGTACCAAAATGCTGTAAAATGTCTTAAAATATTTAATTGTTTGTTAGTTGAGGATTGCTTTCTCTGGGGGGAAATCTTTTATAGGGTTTCCCTGCATGTTTAATCCTTTGATTTGACAGGAAAAAAAGAAGGAGGAGAGTGTGCATTTGTGTGGCCGAGTGATCGCTGTGGACTTGTTGTTTCACAGTTTGTCTCAAGCTGAACCACATAGTCCTCTTAACTGAGTCACGGCGCAGAGATTAAGAGCTTCGGTTGTTGTTGTTGTCTCACCAATCCTGCACCAGTGGAGTCATTTCCGATAAGAGAAAAATCTTTGCTCCCTTTGTTTCACAGCATTTCAAAAAAGAAACAGATAAAAACATTGCATCCAGACGGGGAAGGTTCAAATAAGTATTTAATGACAGAATGAAAAAAAATAATAATTTACAGAAAATAAACATTTACATCAGTGTCTGTCATTTACAAACTCTGCCCATTAAGCGTTGTCTTGTGCGTAGCCTAAAGCATCTACACAGTTCAGTGTGCATACAAGAAAAGTGACGTGTTGGAGTGACAACTAACCCTCAGAACTCGACAAAGTCAAAGAATAAAGCTAGGACAAAAATCATCCCTAACCTAAATATTTACAGGATGACACTGGTTGGTTGAGCATTCTCTCTGTCAATGGTGAGAATGTTTCTGAGGCACGCATTTTTCTGTTTTGTTTGCATACAAAATAAAAAAAGGAGTTTCCTGAATATGTATAGATATATTAAAAAAAAAAAAAAGCAAAATCACAGCATGCTCTGACAGAACAAACCTTCATTGAATATTTTTTACATGTTAAATGTAATATTCAACAAAAGGACAGGCAGACCTGAAAAACTCGTTTAAAGTAAGAAATGGGAAAGAACACATTCCTATGTACATTGTGGTTATCAGTGAGTCTGTTTACACTCCTGCCCAGAACCCATAACCGAAAACATTGTCCAATGCAGCAACCTTTAAATATATTACAAAAAGCTAAAATATCTCAAATTTAGATGCAGAATAAGAACTTATCTGGCTACACTATTCCATACTTAAATATCAAAAGCTTTAACGTCACATATTCACAAGTCTTAAAACCAACTCAGAATTGGCATCAAAAGTGTTAATGTTTACGTGATTTATTCTGGCAAGCGATGAAAAGAGAGAGTGTGTTAGCATGATGTAGATGCTTAAAGAGCAACAACGTTTAAAAATGTTAAAATGTTTGTCCTAATCAGTCTGTGCTCATGAGTCATTACCCAAATCATCCTTACTTCATAAAAAGAAACCACTGTCAGGTAACATCTGCATTATGAAAATATGAGTTTTTGAGAGCAGATTACACAGATAACAGGCAAAGCGGCCACAAGAGAGCTCTGTCTGCAACCTGTTTGCATCGTTCTATTCAAGGATGATGAAAAATTTAGTTAGATTACACAGACAAGAGGCTGCTAACGTTCAACTCCAAAATTAGAAGAAGACTGGCACAAACTCACTGAGAGGTTCCTGTTTTCCTTCTCAAGGAGTCCATATCTGAGTGTTATGACAGCAGGAAGACCCCTCAAACCTCCCCACTGGCTTTATATCAGTTTCATCGTAAACCTCCCGCCATCACCACCTTCCCCTCCTCCTCCCACAGAAGACCGTGGAACAAAGTCAATTGTGGCCGTGTGCTTGATCTGACCTTTGCTCTGACTCCAGAAAAACATAAAGACAAAGCAGATGGCCACCGAGCTGAGGAAGGACAGAAAGCCCATGGTGGTCGCGATGACCAGGGTCTTTGCGTCGAACGGGTACGGTTTGGCCATTTGTGCCGAAGAGTTGGCAGCTTGGGGATTTGAAGGCTCCACCCAGCCCTCCTCTGTGAACAAAGGAAGAGTTCTGTTACGTGGGAGTCCCTTCACATACAGGCCCACAGTCAGGCTGTCATTACCAGCTGCATTACCCGCCAGGCACTGATATGTGCCGCTGTCCTGAACTTGAGCAAAACGGACTTCGAGAGTACCGTTGGGTAAAACTCTTATTCTTCCCGTTGGAGTGACCACGTTCTTATGAGATGAGATCCATGTGATATCTGGGAATGGATCCCCATCAGCCTTACAGGAGAAGAGAACCGTGGTACCTTCTTCCACCCTCGCCTCCTGCGGCCTGCGGTCCATGATACGGGCAGGGCGGCAGGTGAAAACCCTCGGGAGTTCCTTCTCTGAGAAGTCTCTGAATTCGCGATGTTTTACCGCGTCGGGAAAAGCACAAGTGGGCTGATGTCCATCAAAGTTCAAGCGTAACCTGCGACGCACCACCCAGAGAACCCTGCAGTCACATGCGAGGGGATTCCCATCCAACCGCAGCACCTGAAGGTTCCCCACAGAATGAAAAGCACTTTCTTCTAACGTGGTGAGCTGATTGAATGTAACGTTGAGCATGCGAAAGAAGGACAGTCCCCTAAAGGCTCCTGGCTCTATTCGCAGCAGGCTTGCCCCCGCAAGATGTAACTCCTGGAGTCTCAGGAGGTCCCCCAGCAGGTTACCTTGGATAACAGTGATGGGGTTGTAGGACAGATCCAGGAAGCGCAGGTACACCAGATGGCGAAGTGATGCATAAGGAACTGCACTTAGATTGCAGCTACTTATGACAAGCGAAGTCAAATTAAGCCCGATTAGGCTGTTGCCGGCCAGAGTGTTCAGTGCTGGCCAGTTCGAGATGGTGAGGCTCCGCAGGCGGTGGAGTCGTCGGAAAGCATTGTTGGGCAGCGTGGAAATGGTGAGGCGTAACATCCGAAGCCGTGTCAGGCTCTGTAGCTGGGACAAAGCCTCAGTGGGAATGGAGGTCAGATTACTGCGGTCTAAGTTAAGCTCTTGTAGATTCTGCAGACCAAAGAAAGCCCGTTGGGAGATGAAGACAAGGTCATTCTCCCCGGCCTCCAGTCTTTGCAAGTTGCCCATTTCTTTAAACGTGTAGTCCAGGAAGACCAGAATCTCATTCTGGCTCAAGTCCACAAAGCGAAGGCTGGACAGACCTGAGAACACTCCAACTGGAAGGATCTTGAGACGGTTATTCTTAATTCGAAGTGTCCTGAGATTCTGCAGGCCCAAGAAAGCCTCTACTTCAATCATGGAGATTATGTTATCACTGAGGTCCAACTCTTGAAGCTGCTGGAGACCAGAGAACTGGCGGCGTCCCACAGTCTTAATCCTATTGCGGGATAAATCCAAACGTCTGGCATCATTGGAAAAGCCCTCTGGCACCGAATTCAAATACTTGCCGGAGCAGATCACTTCTTTCGCCTCAGGTCGACACATACAACGCGGAGGACAGCTTCCAGCAGATATACCGAGCCCAAAATGGAGTAGGATGCTCCATGCCCCCCAGTGGACGACTGTCTCCACAAACATCTTACCCCCTGCCTGAAAAAGAGAGACACAGTTGACAAGGTGTCATTGCATGTACTTGTACTTATATATTGAACTTAAATAAGTGGAAACTTGTATAAAGACGAACCGTTTCAGCCTCGAAACGCAGATTTTCATAACCAGAGGCAGTGATGTTGGAATCAGACTTGACTCAAGTCCTCTATGGAGATGTTTTTTCTGTCAATAACATGCCCTTTTGTGTAGCCTGGAAAGAATAGACAGAAGAAAACAAAAAGCTGAGCAAAGTTAGAAATACAGTAAAACACTGGCATGACAGGAAAAATATGACATCCAAACACATAAACATTGTTTTTCAAGTATCATACTATCTACCCCTACCACATCGCTTACATAGTCTTACATTCAGTCTTTCTTAGCCATAAGAAGAGTAAGCCCCATCCATCTCATAAGTCTGGGGTTTCTGCAAGTGAAAAACCAGGACAAGCGAGGTGGATTTAGAAACACTACAAACACAACTTTGTGAACAGCCTGTCCTGCCTTAAATGATGAATGATTTATTTCACAGCAGCTAAATACATGTTCAAATGTGTCTGGGGTACCAATGTGGTGCTTAAATAAAGGGGAAGCCAAAGAACCTTGGTATTTTTATTTTTTTCTTTGTTTAGTCAGGATTAAAGAAGTTGGTCTCGTACCGAAATGATCCACCCCTGAAAAACCAACAAAACTAAAAACCGGCTAAAGAGGGACACAATTTCTACTCCTCACAGCAACTGTGCAACATAGTTCACTTCTGATCATCTCTTGGTGCTTTTTCAAACTCATGTTTAAAAAAACATGATCGCGTGCAGTTACCACAAACAGTCGGACTGCAAATTAGATTTCAAAAATATGTTTTTAAATAGACAGCAACAATAATAAGTGGTGGGTTAAAGCAGCCACTGCATGGTGAATTATTACATAATTACCTCAGCCACTGCTTGGCCTTGCCCGGAAAGAATATGAGATAAATTATGTATTCTTTCTTCAGCAACCAGCACCGTGAATCTATAAACAAAGCAGCAATGAGCCCAGAAACCAATCTAATTCTTAATATGACAGAATGTCCCACAGCTGCACAGAAACCTCAGAGCCCTGAAGATGAGCTGCACTCACGCAGCACAGTTTCCCATCATGACAAACAGAGGCAGCATATACAGAAAAAAAAAAAAAATCCAAAATGAAGAATATCACAGACCAGGCTGAGTCCAACCTGCAGCAGCTGCAGTTTCTCACTCTTTACCATCAGACTGCTTCCTGAGCGTGGAGCCGCCCTCGCTGCAGCCTCTCCTCTGAGTGTCAGAGTTGCCAACAGTCCCAGAGCTGCACAGTCCTTCTCTCATCTCTGCTCTTCACGCAAACTGCTCTCGCGCTGGCTGGGTGGGAACACCGACTTGCAAGCCAACACTTACACTTTTAAACTCGCAGGACTTGTGTCAGGGTGATATATCTGAGTGTGGACACGCCCCAAAGACTCCAGTACAAGCCTTTTATCAAATCTTGGAATTCAGCCAGTTGCAGCTACTCAGGGGCTGTGGTGTTTTTTTTTTTTTTTTAATTTAATTTGCAACACTTAAAGTGAAATGACGTTTACATATTCATTCTGATGTTTCTTATTACTGTCTGTACTCTCTGATTTCATGTATTATGACCTCCGAGTATTGACTTTTTTCCAGTAAAAGAAGATGGTGCTGTTTTAAAGAATGATATGCCTTATTATAACTGGATTGATCTGGGATTTAGACTTTTTATATGCTGCTTTATTATACTGTTTTAATTTCCATCCTCCTTGAATCAGAACAATAAAGTGAAGACAAACTAATTATCAGCAAAAAATTAGTGGTTTTTAGAACCACTATTACTTTCCTGTCATGGGTTGTGATCGTAGTTTCCCTGAACTGACTCAACACCCCTCCACCCCCACCCCCACCCCACCCCCCCGACGCACAGCTGTGAAAGACAGAAATCGGCAGGTGTGTCATATCTTCAGCCGCTAGGTCGTCAGTTGCTGAGCCCTTCCAGCCAATCAGACATCAGGATCATTCCTATTCATGGTCTCCACAAACATCACAGAACTACAGTCCACACAAAGGTCGCAACCCTGGAGTCACAGCCGGGACCGACCCCATCCATCAAGCGGGAACGTGGGGAAATAAATGCATTCGCAATTTTTGTCATCTATCTCTCTCCCTGCATGAAGCGCTGTCACAGGTGTCATGTCGAGGCGTTAATTGTGCTAAATATTCTTCATTATGCAAAGCTGCTTGTTGTTTCTAAAAGTGATGCTGTTTTAAATTAGAACGGTCACGTAAAGACCTGCTGTTGCTGTTATCTAAGACTCTCATGCACACTTAACTTTTAAGGATGTTGTATATTTTCATGAAACTTTCTGTATGACTTTGATTCTCCAGTTTGCTCTTGACATGTTTTCTCAAACTAAAGAAAGAGAGTCAGGGTTTTGACTTACACTAGTTGCTAAGACATATGCCATATTCTTTTACTGCCAAAAAATTTCAAAAGAACTTAAATAGTAGTCTTCCTTAAAGCAGCCCGCAAGTTTTAGTCATCTTTCATTTTACAGGAATATTTGATTATTTTTAGAAAGCGTTGTCTAGCTCTAATGGTTTCTTGTCCCTATTATTATTTAAAACCAGTAAAAGTAACTTCGGACTCCTCTTTGGTGGGGGCTGTGTGTCATTTTTTGGCATCGTGTCGTACGCCAACAATGACGCAGCGAGCTCACAGAGCTGAAGTGGATATTATGGTAGGAGGTCCAAGAATGTAATGACTAATGAAAACAACGACAGAATGGCAGACCCAGAGGCCGAACAAGAATAAATCTTGGACACTGTGGTTAAAGTGACTAAACAACCAGTGTGGCCCATAGAGGGACACACTGAGTTAAAAACTTCAAATGTTAATTTGTGCTGCTTTAAGCCTTTAAAAGACTTTCAGTTTTAAGGGGTTATTGGAGAATATGACAAGACTCTTTTACTTTTGTAAAAACGTTTTTCACCAAAGAAATGTCTAAACGGTTTAAAGGTTAAAGAGACAAAAAAATCCCAATCCCAAAAACATACATTTTTAAAAACCTTATTGAACTGCCCACTTTGTTATAAATCATACATTCTTGCTCTATTGACCAAAAAGGTTCTCTTTTTTAACATTATTTTTACTTAGTTCAGGTTAATATAGTATATGACATATATCGTATTATATCGTATCGTATTGTGTCATATCATATCATATGTAATATAGTATTTTTTTCTTTATAGCTAAGTTTTTGATCATATTGTATGAAATTTCTACAAAGTATTAGGCTTTTATTCATACTTAAGTTATGCCTCCCACTTCTTCCACAGGATGTTGCCCCTTCTGGTTTATCTGTTTAACTAGTTCACTTTCATCATAATCATTCTGTTTGATCGCTCTGGGAATCTTTTCATCCAAAAAGTTTCTCTGATTCCCATCCAGTGAAGCAAGCGAAGCCCGGTGGACCAATGTGACGACACCATTTGAAGTCTTTTTTGAAGCATTTTTGCAGGAATTAAAATTATCCACACAGCAAAAGTTAGGTGGAGACCAGCTTTAACTAATAAAGAGCCACAATGCCAAGATTCCAATATATTTGTGCAGTTTTATTCAACTTTCCATCTGATGAAACTCATCAACCTTCTCACTCCTACGTCAGCCTATAAATGAGTCAACAATGAGACACAGTCATTTACAGAAGTGTGTTATCAGCATATGTGATGTTCACCTTTGTGTCTATTACAAGCATTTAGTACAAATGAGCTGCAATAAAACATTTCTGCTGCTCATCGCGGTCACTCAACTGTTAACATGATGATTAATTTCTGAGATCACATTCGACAAAGTGGTGCTGCATCTCATATCATTACCTGGCTACAACACTGCCGGAAGCAAATAAGGGCCAACAATCCTCTATTACTTCAAACTTCTTGCCTGCATTATATCCTCATTAGTTAGTTCTCACACAGAACGGCTTCTTTAGGTTCTACCTTATCTGTCATTCTTCAGCTCTAATAACTGTTAACAAGCGACTCCGGGCAAAATGTGACAGACAGCGGGTAATTACTGGGATAAAGTCCGAAGGTGAGAACTTTATTTGCAACAGGTGTACGAGGCAGGAAGGCGACCTCGCACCGGCCTCGTGATGACAGTCTTTGTTTCCTTGTGACTTTTCTGGCCCCGGGCGCAACTCCCTGCATCAGCCGGCTCCGTCCTGATGGAGAATGCACGGTCTGAGCCCGGCTGGGTTTTCTGACACTTGTCAGAGCGCTATTTTTAGCACATCACAGCGAAAAAGACAAGCGCCTGGCTCAAATCCCCAATTAAAGCGGCTGGAACAGAAAGACGGGGCGGGGATGGCAGAGCATGAGTCCGCCTTTCCACATTGTGTCTTTTGAATCGACAAAAGTGAGTTTGAGTGCAGTGCTGGTGGGGTTGTTTTATGTGTCTTGTGGTTTTTTATTTTGTTGCAATATCTGGCACCTGCAGGAGTGTGATGGCCCCTGAGCCCTCGAGAGCCTGCCACTCAAATAAATGTGATGCAGAATGCTTCATGAACACTGTTTATGTGGCAACACATGACTAATGTTTCATTGTACTGCTCAGAATCTGTTAGAGTCAATGCAAAAGCTTGCTCTTAATAATCTGTTAGGTTTTTCTTTCAAATAAATTTTCTCTTTTATGCAACCTTTAGGTTGACTATTACGTCACTCTATTATATATATATATATATATATATATATATATATATATATATATTTATATATATATATATGTTTGT
>JAOWBL010000008.1:16867310-16880300 GCA_028564865.1 Zenarchopterus dispar
GAACCCTCCACCACTGTGTTTTACAGTTGGTGTTAAGTGTTTGTGCTGATCTGCAGTATTTGGTGTGACTTAGTGCATTTAGACAGAAAAGCTCCAGAACACATTTGTAAGTTTCTGTAGTTTCGCTTACTTGGGCTTAATGTGTCATGTGTTGACATTTAACTAAATTTAGTGATATGGTTATATATGTGCGTGTGTGTGTTTTTTTTTTTTGTTTTTTTTTTTATAACAATTTTTAGAATCTTAGTCAACAACCAGTAAATCACTTTGCACAGGATGTCATGCCCACATCCCACATCCGCCAATTTAACAAGGTTTCCTTTGACCCTCTGTCCACTTTTGGGGCAATAAAGATGTGAGACAAACACCTGACACACTTTAAACAAACAAACTTTTCATCAAATAGTAGCTGTGATTTAAAATGTTTTCACTTATGTTTTATTTTACCTTCATAAACAATTTTGTTTGTGAAAACTTCTGATGTCTTTTTAAAATTATTTTCAGTGCAAATCAGTGAAAAATTGCTCTTTGATTTCTCTCAGAATTTAGAACAAACAACATTTCATTTTCTTTCCTTATTACAAACTCGTGTTGCAAAGTTGGAGACTTGCAAGTATTGATTCTTGGCTTTCCTTCTTTCTGTGCAACATGTTGAATATAATTGACAAACTGAAGTATTTTCTCTGGGAGTTAGTTGAGTTTTTAACCCTTTAAACCCTGCTGCCCCCCAACGCTGGCTCCTTCTTCACAGTCTTAGATTGTGCTGCCAACACTGAAATCTGCATAAAATGATCCACAACAGACTATTTCTATCTTAGCACAAGACCTGCTGAAAGACTTTTATACATCATGAGTAAAGCTTTAACACATAATCTGATTAAATCAGCTTACTATGTTAGACAATAGAGATTTCTGTCACAAGGTCACCTTACAGCAGTTTGAAATGCAGGTCAAAAATAAAGAACATCTTTATCATCAGACCTGTGTTTTCCAGTTCATTGCTTTCATCAAGACTCTTTTATGTTATGCTCTATAACACAATAACTAATGAAAGTATTTCATTTCACTTTGGAGGAAGTAAAGTAGTCATTAGGATGAACTGATGTTTCTCTTTTGTGCATTCGACAAATAACATCACCCTTTTAAATCCAGGGAGCCTGTGGTTCCTGCTGGGCCTTCAGTGCTGCGGGGGCCTTGGAGGGCCAGTTGGCCAAGAAAACAGGAAAACTGGTTGACCTCAGTCCCCAAAATCTGGTGGATTGTTCCAGCAAGTACGGCAACCACGGCTGCAACGGGGGCTTCATGCACCGCGCCTTCCAGTACGTGATTGACAACCAGGGCATCGACTCTGATGCTGCGTATCCCTACGCAGGAAGGGTAAGTCACTCAGACTAAAACGTAAAACAGCATTTGTAACCTCTTCTGCCAAGTTTTAAATGCACAGAAGTAGAATGGAAACATTTTCAAAAGTCCAAAAGTGAATATAAATCAGTTTTTGAGCTGTGGATAGGATCGCTTTTTCAGATCTTTACAGCTTCAAAAAGAGAAGAGGAGGCAAATAGTACCGTACGTTTCATTTTCTATTTATAAGTAAACCCCAACATCAGATACCTTTATAAGAAAGTTCTGTCTTTGTTAAATATAAGTTAGTTATAAGTTAGGCTTTTTTTTTTCTTTTGTCAGTGTCATAGTGGGATGATGGAGTTTCATACACGTCACCTTGCTTTGTTATCATTCCCGTGTGCCAGTGCTGGCATGCCATGACGGTTTTGTGCAGCATCCTCAAATTAGGCATAAGTCATAAATAACATGATTCATTCTTTATCACCTATAAAGCAGATGAGGCAGAATTTGCCTTATGGGCATCTTTATTGAACCTACTTCCGCCTCCACCGCAGTCTGACGTGCACCTCCCCACAAATGTGGACTTCGCTCACCCACACTGGCAACTTTAAACAAACCAGAGGCTTTTAACGTTCCTCCTGTGTATTTTCACTATTAACTACTTATCATCATCAAGCACTTACAACCCACAAAGATGTGCCACATTTTTCTGTTTGTTTTTTTTTTTTGGTTTTTTTAAAAAAGCTCATGGGACATGCCACAGATCGGGTAGTGACCTGGATGGACAGTCTCTGATCAGCCCTACGGGACACTCAGTCTTTTTAGACTTAATGTATTATCATAATCTCTTTTATTCCAGAACAAAGACAGCATGCATATGTGTCAAACAATAAAAAAAGCAGCATTGTACTTACTGAAACTGATCCTTAAAAGTTGTATACTTCCTCTTTGTACTTTTGGTCAAAACCACACAGGTTTCCTGAAAGGAGGCCCGTTCAGAATCCAGAACAAATACATGACAAAATTCCCGTATTAGACAACAATGTGGGTGTATGAACGGCAACATGAAGTTAAGTTTGACCCTTCAGGCTGTAAACAGCAACACTCTTTTCACTTGTCCGCGGTCTGCTGTTAATGTGTCTTTGGAGCAACAATGAATTAATCAGAGCGGACAACATGTTTGTCCTCCGGGCTTCAACTTGTTTGCTGTTGTCTGTGTGCAGGAGGTTGGTTCTGTTCCGGCCTTTCAGAGGCATCGCAGCTTTTGTTTAATTAAAAAGAAAACAAAAACAAAACCTGTCCTTGATGAGAAATGTCTTTTTTCTGTTGTGAGGTGTTTTTCTCATGTTTTTTTCTCACTGTGTTTGGAAACTGTACATTTGTTTGTTTGTTTTTTAAGACTCCTCGACATGATAAATGAGTGGAATAACTGCTAGGTGGATCATCTGAAGATTCCTGAATTTAGGACTCTTCTGAAGAGACCTTTAATCCAAACAAAAATTTAAAAAAAAACAACTTTTTATACAATTTGAACACCTAATGATGGAACCAACACTTAAATTCTTATTTTAATTCCATTTCAGTCCAGCTTGGTCCTATTGTTCCTTTAATTTTTTTTTGATTTTTATGTTAGGTCCTCTAACCCTCCACTTTTCCTCCAACTTCAGGACCAAGACTGCCGCTACAGAGCCATGTACAGAGCTGCCAACTGCTCCTCATACAACTTCCTACCTGAAGGGAATGAGGAGGCTCTGAAGGAGGCCATTGCCACCATCGGACCCATTTCAGTGGCGATTGATGCCAGACGGCCCAGATTTGCTTTCTACAGGAGTGGTAAGTTAGACATCATTAGCTGCAGAGGATATCTTTAGATTTACATTTAACTATAGGAAGGGGGAAAAAAAAACAAGGAATGTTGAAGAAGAGTGATGCTGGATGAGGTTATTTTCTTTTTGAATTTCAAAGAGCTCACATTGTTAAAGTGCAATTGAGCAAGTGTTTCCTCCAATTAAAAAACATGAATATAGTGAATTTATCATTATCATTATTCATTTATTTCTAATATTTTAGGTGTTTACGATGACCCCAGCTGCAGCCAGGAAGTGAACCACGCCGTTTTAGCTGTGGGCTACGGCACCCTGAACGGACAGCAGTACTGGCTGGTGAAGAACAGGTAAGACGCTCGCTAAATCGGCCCATGCGTCCCATCTGGGAACCGGGCTCTAACTTCTGTGATATTTTTGCACTTTGGCTAGTCCAGAGGAAAAACGAAGTGAAACTTGAAAGTCAGCGCTGTGTTCAAGTTGCAAACAAGCAGAACACAGTTATGTGCTGCTGAAATGGTGTCTTTTTGCTGATGCAAAACTATTGGTTAACTTAAAATTCCACAAAGTTCTCCAAATAAATAACACAGGATGTCACGCTGGTCTTTGTCACCCAGCGTTATGAAATTCCACATAAGAGAGGAAGTTTCATTTGCCATCTCTGGGAACTTTTTTTTAAAGTGAAAATTAATTCTTTTTTTTTCTTTTTTTTTTTTTTACTATTCTTGTTAGGTTTATAATTAAACTTTTATTAGATGAACAACCTGGTAGTCATCCATTGTACAATGATTGTCTTTCATTGCCATTTAGGGTGAAGTAGGTCTTGAAATATTTGGATTTTTATACAATCATTTGTTTTATTGTAGCTGTATAGAAAAATATATTCATCATACGACATTTTACCTGCTTAATAAGATAAAAAAACTAAAACAAACAGCCCACAACTTGAGTCAGTTGTCTATTTATTCTTAATCCTAATAAATAACTAAAAACCTAACCCCATTTTGTAATTTGGATATACTCAGATAAAAGTTTATATGCTGTCCATGTATATTGCAAACAAAAAAGAAATGTGTCGCTGTCAGACTAACAACTTTATCATTAACAAAATAATTTATACTGGCTGATTTAAATTTTGATGTTGATGGTTCCTGTCAGCGTTGCATTTTATTCCCTATTGGAATCAATACGTTTCTGATAAGTGAAGACAAAATAATCCACTGACACGATGACACTCCTGTCTTGGCTTCAGATACTGAACCAGAACAACAGGTTGGGTTTCTTCAGAACCAGGTCTTTTCTCTGACCATTTCAGACATTTAAAATGGCAACTGAGGCATGTCCAGGCTGAACAACACATGTCCTGTAGAGATTTTTTTTTCTGTTTAAATAGAAGGGGAACATTACTGATGGTTTTGTGTCCCGGTCTTGATTTTATTTCTCTCCACTCTGTTTCCAGCTGGGGAACTACATTTGGAGATCAAGGCTACATCCGGATGATACGCAACAAGAACGACCAGTGTGGCATCGCCCGGTATGCCTGCTACCCCATCGTCTAACTGCCAGAGGAACTCAAGTCAAAGAATATATTCTTTATTTCAACTTTTACTACAAGTTTCCACATACCGATTCTCAAAACCAGCATATTTGGAACTTCATTCATAATCCTTAGGAATAATTAAGTATTTTTTCTGTATGCTTGTCCGTGATTCTGCGTATCTGTTGTAAAGAGACGGGTGTGATTCTTGCAGAGACTCGGTGATGCACAGCTCGCTCGTATTCGTCAATAACTTCAGCACTCAGCGGTTATCTGTGCTCTGTGTTGCGGCTTCGCTGAAGACAAAGCCCCGCGTTCGAGTGTTAAACCTGCCATAAAAACTCCCCGAAAGGATTCCATCGACTCTTAAGGAAATTGACCTGTTGGTCAATTTAGCTTTTACATGTAAAGACAGAAGGAAGGATAAAATCAATAGCTGCCTCGCTGGTAAATATCCTGAGTGTGCTGATGTGTTAGGATCCTGGACGTTAGCTGCTTATTGTCAAATAATGCTAACTTCTAGTATGTTTTTAGTTTTTACTGCTCCTCCAGTTGATCGTCTATCCACTTTTATAAACACTTAACAGAATGTTTTAAAGTAACATTAAAATCAGATGTTTTGTGTTTTTTTTTTCCACAAAGAGGTGAAGAGTATGAGAGTAAAAAATAAATCATCCTGCCAAGCAAAGTGTGAAGACAGTAACTTGTAATTTAACTAGAAGTTCAATTCTGGATTATTTCTTGAATTGTAAATAAAGGGAATTGTGAAATATGGCTTTTGCTTTATTAATTACATTCTCATCCAAGACTGAATAAAAGTGACAAATGATTACACTACTGGAATCGCTTGTGATGGAGATCCACCTTATTTTAATAAGGGTTGTTTAAACCCACAAAATAAATGCCTGAAACTTCCCAAACATAACAAATTTGTGAGACTGGAAAAGTTTGTAAAATTGTGAGTAAAGAATCCAGAGTTTAATGAAGCAGCATTTAATCTGGAAGAAGCTAATACGAAATATGGTCTTAACTTTATCTTTGTCATCCTAAAGGGCATCTAGCCATTTAAAGCAAAATTCCCAGTTTTATATTACAATCAAATACAAGAACAGAGTTTAACAAAATTTTAAATAAGATTTTTAATAAGAAAATCTTGCCATCAGCGTTGGCCCTTAAAAACCAGGAAAGTGTTTTCCGGGAATAAAGCTGACACGGCGTAAGGTTGGGTTACAAATGAGTCATTTTTATTTTTTAGTGCAACATCACAACAAACAATTTTCACATGAGGTATTCAAAGGGATTTTCTTTAGTAGATGATACAAAATGTCCCACCATGATTGATGTTTAAAGTGTTGTGTATCTTTTTTTAAAGCCTTTGGTTGGTTAGCCACATTCATTAGTATGTCTAACACATGGACAACAATGGCACGGTAAAACACGGTGGGTCGAGTCCAAGCTGAGAAAACTCAAAGTCAGACAAATATTTGCCTCAGCTCTTCCCCCTTTAAAGCTTTCTGCATGGATTTTATTAATTCCTACTTACAACAGTGGGATCGAACAGTATTTTAACTACACTAAACATTTGGAAAGAACAGGGGTGGGAGGGGATGGCTTACAAATGTGGAAAAATAGCTTGTCTCCTCTGACCTTTTCACTTTGGGATGAGCGCTTGATTCTTGGGCTTTTTCTAGTACAGCAAGTCGCGTAATTATAGTTCTCGGAAAACAAGGAATAGGCAACGTTGATTACAGCAAGATCCCCCCTTGCTTGGATTGTCACCTCCTTTTTTTTTTTTTGGTCTTGAGAATGATTTCATATATTTATATATATACAGAACATGGATCAATGGGACACTAGCATCCTGGACTTCAGCTTTGGCTGGATGGGAGCCTTGTTTGGCTCCTGTTATGGATTGATTCCAGCACATTTGGTTTGGAGCAAAAGGCATGAACAAGAGACAGATGTACAAACAAGATAGATAGTTAGATAGTTAGATAGATAGATAGATAGATAAGACAGACACCCTGACAGGACGGATTCTTTGGTTAAGGAATATCTTTGCCACACAACATCTCACACAGTTGAGGTAGATGGGTAAAGTCTTCATGTACACACAGGGGAAAAAGGCAAGGACAGACATGGAGACACTAGGGTTTACAAAGTCAAAAGACTTCCATCTGAAGACACTGCCTCGTGTCAGTTTCTCAGTTCCAGCTCAACATAATACTGTTTTATGCAACATAAATAGTCAGCACGCAGATCCTCACTCGTGCTCTTTTGAATCCTCTGAGTGCTACGGTAGCTCTGACAAGGAACTGCTAAAACTACCCATGATACATAATGATTCAGCAGTCACCCATCACCCCATCTTTGGTTGTTTTCTTTTCTCATTCTTTTTGGTTTAAACATCGGTGGAAAAAAAGTATACTTTTTGGTCTTTTTGATTTTATTCTGAAAACCCAACGCGATCCTCAGAATTTGCTCTTGCAGTGGCCTCGGCTGCTAGGTTTGTCTGAGGGTCAAGTTTCCAAAGAAGTCACTAGAGGGTGCAGCAGGCTAAGATGGCGATGTGGATCACCTGCAGCAGCCAGCTGTATCCACTGCTCCCTCCCGCCTCCTCTCTGCTCGGAGAGGGAAGTGCTTCCCTGCTTGACAGGGAGCAGAAGGTGGCTCAATACAAAAAGCTCTGTCTCCATTTTAGGCTCTAAGTCAGGGAGACAAAGGGAAACCTGAAAGGTGTCACCTCAGCTTTGATACGATGAGCATGGGTCGGCAGAACAGCCTTCAAGCTCTTTTATTTTTAATTTTTTTCACCTCTGTACAGACTCAACCGCACAACCCCACCACCACCACCCCCTTTGCTCTCAGCATGCTTACAATTGTTACTCATTAAAGTTTAATCCAGTGCCATGCCCCACTACTCCAACACCTCCTGTTCCTCAAATAACCCCCCTCCTACATCTTCTACACAGACACACACTACCACCATCCTCATTCTGGATGATTCAGCCTCCTCTCTGATCTCCCCACACCCCCCTTTGAATGCCCCCTAAAGCCCACAGGTCTGGCCAACAGCAGACCCCGGACCAGATACCCCAGAAAGGAGATGGAATCAAAAAAAAAAAAAAAAAAACTCCCCTTTTGAAGTCCATGAAAAGTCGATGACCTCTTTCATGACCGCCCGTCTTTCAAGTGTACACTGTGAAGGGGGCTACAGCAATTCACTCCTTCCAACGTTAAAGACAGAGAAAGAGAGAGATAATTTGACAGAAAGTGGAGGTGAGAAACGGTCATATTTTCTTTGCCACTCTTGCAGCACTTACAGGGGTCACAGAGCGTGATCTTAGGTGAACCTCTCTTGATTTACAGTTTTTCCACATAAAATGCTGAAAAATCAAATTATATTAGGCTGCTCAGGGAACCTTAAAGAACCATTAACAAACCTTAAGAAACCTCAAATAACCAGAAATGGTCCATAAAGCTCTTGCATTGTGAGGGAGAAAACCTAGAAGTTTTGTAACCTAATTAAAGACTCCAACAAAATGAAGAAGCGAACCTTTGAGCCTCAGGAGGACAGGGGCATGGGACATATACCCAAGTTATCAAAGAAACAAACCAAGAAGAAGGCCAGAGAGAACAGCTCAGACCCTAAAATGCTAGGAACTATCTCTTAAAGCTCTAAGATCTCTAGGAACCTCGAGTACATAAATCCAAGAGTCCTATAAAACGGCACATCTCAAAAGTAGCATACAGTCAATACCAACAGGAGTGAACCAGAAGAACCCTCCTGGAACTGAGACAACTGGCAGAAGAGCTTGGCATGTGGAGGATGGTGAGTTGGATGTAGACAGAAGTGTCTCAACTGCACTGGGGAGGAGCTTGGGTGAGGGGGATGGCGCTCACAACCATGCATTTTCAGCCAGGCAGACACACATTACGCATGTTTGCGTTTTGGCCTTAAAGGATTCACACTCTACTTCAGACAGCTCTTTAAGTGAAGCGTGTAGTGTCTCCAGACGCGTCACACACGACCAGGTGGCACTCGGTCTGAACACAACTTTACAAGCAACTCGTGAACCCGTGGGATGCCACGTTATCGTCGTCATCATCATTATTATTCATAGTATCATTAATTATAATATTATCACAACATTCAAACAAGCTTAGGCCTTGGTTTTAGGAGCTGACAGCAGAGACATTTGCAAGGGGAAAAAAAAAATCCTAATTTTTCTACCAAAAACAAACAACAACAAAAAAAAAGGCCAGGCCTTTTAAGATAGAGAGATACGCAACATCACGGGCTGGATTGGGCTGGATTGGGTTGGGATCAGGAACTAGGTTTAGGGATTCAGGCCGTACATTCAGGGAGGCAATGTTAATCTTTGGTATTACGATGGGATTCTACAGCTAAAAGTCCCCATCAGAAAAAGTCTTCAGTTTCACACAGACATACAGAGCATCATTAAATAAATACTTACAGTATATAGATAGCATAAATAAATTACCAAATAAATAGCAAGAGGGGAAAAAAAAGGGAAAACAATAAATACACAAATGCAGTAATAAATACGGTGATCGGATCAGTAATTGCATTTGAAACGTTCTTGGTTTGATTTAACTGTTGGCTATAAGGAGGCAAGTTAAAGCCACTCCTTTGTGGACCAAAAAATGACCTTGTACGTCAGCAGGGCTGAAACAAACTACCCCACGCTTACAACATGTTTCTATAAATAGAGCGATGTGCTTAAAATCTGTACAAAAATGGCAGAAAGGATCACATTCCTCCATTTTCTAGACATCTGTAAAAAAAACATCTCGGAGTGGAGCAGAGGTGTGGAGGGTTATTTGGTAATGAGTTGAAAAAAAAAAAAAAAGAAAGACTACAATGTCACTATACACTGTGTCAGGTGTACCTCTTCTCCATGGAGCCTTTGTGGTCGAAGGTTCTTTTTTTCTCTTTTTTGTGTTATTTTTTATTTTTTTGGCTTGATTTTGAGTCAAAAATGGCTGTGGAGCTTTTTCTTTGGAAGCTCAGTGAGAGTCTTAAAGCTAATCGGTTGCACCAACAAGTCTGTTTCAGCGCCCTACTTGTGTTTATTGATTCTGTCCTGGCATAGGTTGAGATGCGGTGCAGTCCCCCCCCCCCCCCGAAACCTCTGATTCATTCAAGGAGGGGGCCATGTCGAGAAAATGCTGGAGGTGCTCCCGTTGATGGCCAGTGATTGACAGCGGGGATTCACGGACGCTACAGGACCCTCCTGATTATTCCAGGCGCCAAACCTTGGACAGCGCCAGTACAGTCCTTTGGTACCATCACCATGGAAATGCATGCTAAGAAAAGGGAGTGATTCTTCACAAAAAAAAGGGGGGGAAGAAAGTCAATTTCAAAAATGCCTTTTCTTCCTCTTTCACCTTGATTCTCGAGGAAAAATAAAAGCATAAAAACTTCGGGGGAGTTAACGTCTTTGGATGATGGTGAACACTGCTGATTAAAAAGTTACAAAATGGAGCTCTCTCCAGACGTTGAGCAAACGGCATCTCTTGATTCTTCACGTCTGGAAAGTTGAGAATAAATTTGAAGGTACGTCAAAATATGCTTCCTCCTGATTTGTAATACCCTCATTATTTCTAATCTATGTAATCAAAATAATGCAATGAGATGGTGTTTATGTAAGGGTGTGGCTCTTCCTCGAGCCAAATCATCTTCGCACCCTTGACTATACAAGCAGGAGCCCACATCCTGCAGTTGTATCACTCGAGGCATCGCCCTCTTCCATTTCAAAACAGGCAATCAACTTTGGTTTGGGAAAATGCTTCATCTTCGTAAAATCATTTATAACAGCTGGCTCCGTCGCTCCTTCCGATAACGAGGAGGACATTTGTCACGGCTGATCTCTGCCTAGACCAGTCTATGTGCCCCCTTGCTCCCTCTGCGCCCACCCCAACGCAGCTCCTCGCAGGCCCATCATCACGCAGTGCTGCAGGACACTGCGGAGGAGGAAACGCTGGAGCCCGAGGAGCCAGTGGAAGAGGGGCGGCCCTCGTCGGTCCACTTGTTCAGGTTGCGTCGGCGGGCGTTCATGAAGAAGTTGCTGACAGTGGAGAGCTCTAGGCCCAGCTGCTGGGAGATGGTGACCTGCAGCTCTTTGGTCGGGCGGTGGTTCTCCCTGAAGATGGCCATGAGCGTGCGGCGCTGCAGGTCCGTGAACACCAGCCTGGTGCGCTTCGGGCCTTGGTTACGTTCCAGCTTGCTCTGTTCCTGCTCCTTACGCTTGCAGGCTGCAGGCACACGGATAAAGGATAAATTAGAGCGAGGAAAGGGAAACAGGTTAGCTAACAGACTGGCTGGCTAACTAGGACAAATGGATTAAGCCGAGGGAAAGTGGATTTGTTGAAAGAAAACAGATTAGCAAAGCAACTTTGATTAGTTAAGAGATGAATCAGCAACTTGTTTCATTGTGAAGTAAAGGAATCAAGATGTTCAGCCTGTCTCATCTTGTTGCCAGTGAGCTGTTGTGGGCTGGGGATAAGAAAAAAAAAAGAAAAGAAAAGAAAGACATTCAGAGCAAAGCTCTAAAGTTTTCATTGTTTTGAGAAAAAACGTCTTCATTTTTGTAGACAGATCTGGCTTGAAGACAGTGATCCAAATCTCCTGTGGTTCTCAACTACATCTCCTCAAAAATAATAATCTGTTTGTATTTCCGAGCACAGACAGATGCACAGCCAACCCTTCATTTTTAAAAGGCCCAATTAAGTTATTACAATACATTTTAAAAATAAATACTAAATAAAATTATAACATAATAGTAGGATAAAGCATAAAATAAATGACTGGATCTCAGAATATTTGTTGAAATCTCATTAAAAAAAAAAAAACTCATCCTTAATCTCTCTGCTTCTTAGTTTTTCTCCGCTTTTTTAACACAGCATACATATAACTTATAGTTGTTTTTATAATTTTGAGTCTGATATTGATTTAGGAAGACAACTTTCATTCTCAATCTCTAAATAAAAACAAGACTAATTCACTGACAGGTTTATGAGAAAAATGACCTGTGTAAAATGAAGAAAAATCGTGTACAATTTTACGAAAGAACGACCCCATTTTAGCTTCAACCTACATGTATTTGTGCATCGTTGGTCCCCAGGGGATCTAAATAGTCAACATTTCTTGTTAAAGTGTTAAAGTTGCTGATATTCAGACTGCGTGAGTGGTGACAGAAATGAAGAAGTCCTCGGGTGATTTGTTGCTCTTTAAATATTTTTTCAGTCAAGCACAAAATAAGAACTCAGACCATGGGTTAAACACCACTGTAGCCACGGCGGCCTGCCCAATTATATAATCAATATTTGCTCATGAAAAAGTCTAAAAAAAAACCCCACATATATAAAAAAATAACCTGTAAACGCCGGTTTTGTTCAGCGAGAAACAGAAGCAGCCTGGAGTGTGTGGGCTGAGCTCACTTCCATTTTGAGTATCAGACAAGAATTTGAATTCATGAAGCATATTCCTCTGCATATCCATCGCTGAACCCTTCACCTCCAACACGCTGTAATTCTGTATTTACAGGAAACACAACACCAACCTCTGCCCTTGTGTACTGAGCCAGCACCCCACCCTCCCCAACCCCCCCCAAAACACCCCAACACACACATTTGCCTTCCCTCCCCTCCTCTCTATCCATCTCCCGCTTCCTTGCTCTCCCTTTTCCCTTAGAGCTCACTTCAACATCATTAGTTTCTCATAAAAGTCATTTACATGTGGCGGCAGTGAGTGAGTAATAATCACTTTAGGTGGAACTAATTTATTTTCTATTTGGGCAGGGTTACGTCAGGGGTGAGTAAAACAAGCAGAGTCGGCATTGCCCAGGGTGTTTAGAAGCCTTAAGTGGACTGAAACATATTTGTGGGACTCGCGCAATTACCTAAATGCACACTTTCAAGAGGGTTCAATCAGCACTGTCCGGCTGTTGGGCGACTGTTTTGCTGATGGTATCACATGAGTTACTAAGTGTAAGCACTGCATGGGCACGCACGTGTGTGCATACAGCAAGGCATGCTCGAGCACATACACAAAGAAATAGGGCTTGAACCAAATATTAAGAGATTCGGATATTCAGCTATTAACCAGCCATCAGTTTTCAACTTTGGAATCTGAATATGTATATATATATGCATATATGTGTATATATATGTGTGTGTGTATATATATATATATCTATCTATATATATATATATATATATATATATATATATATATATATATATATATATATATATATATAT
>JAOWBL010000008.1:16880400-16892503 GCA_028564865.1 Zenarchopterus dispar
AGATAGATAGATAGATAGATAGATAGATAGATAGATAGATAGATAGATAGATAGATAGATAGATAGATAGATAATTTTAGTATTCAGCCCTTTTTTCTTTGAGGTTTCTAAAACAGCCAAATGGTAAAATACATTTGTGAATATGTTTTCATTTTTTGTTGTATTGTTAAAATAAGCGATTAAATAGAATAGTTACTCCGACGCCATGAGAGGTACAAGTCATGCCATTTAGTCTAGTTTGCTGTACTGGATAAAAAAGTATTTATTTTTATGAAACAAGTTGCTTGAGTGCTATCATCTACAGTCTGATAATATGTGATATCATGCTGGATTAAATCTTGGTATAAGATTTTAGAACAAAATCTCATACCAAGATTCCCGGAGATTTAAGATTTAAAGCTCCGGGAACTGAAATATTGCACTTCATAGTTTAGTTTGGTGTATTGGGTATAATTTATTGGGTGGTAATTTATTGAAAAATAGCTTCTTGGATGCTAACATATGTAACATATTAGGAAATATTTTAATATATATAAATATTATATCAAAAATAGATTACAGCAGAATGACCGGATCTCCGAATATTTGTTAAAATCTCAGATTAAAGTGCTAAAGCCTAAATTATGATACTAGGGCCTGCTTTAGTTTTGTTTGTGATGTTAGGGACATTTTTGTTATTTTTGACTGAAATGTTTGCTTAGTTGCTATCATCTACAATAAATGTGATAGCATACCTAACTGAATTTTCAAATATTTGGTGATATTTTCTTCCAAAGCTCCGGAGCTTCAAATATGGTACTTAGTCCAGCCGTAGATTAGTTTGTTTTATTAGGTATAAAAACACTTTCTTTTTTTTTATTGAAATAGTTTGGTTATTATGGTATTATACATTATGTATGATACCATACCCGACTGAATCTTGGAATATTTGATGAAATCTTCAACCGAAACTCCAAAGCACAAAAAGTGGTATTTGTGCCAGCCCTTCAAATGAATATGATTAGCATTAGTACTTTTAATGTTCCTTATTTTTTAGGTGTCTGTATCTAAATCATAATTAAAGCAGCTCAGTACCTGCTTAATAGTACTTGATATACTGTAAACCATAAAGTTTATAAATGCAATGTGATTTAATCCAGGTCCTCAGGATCTACTGGGCTGCATGTTTTAGATGCATCTGTGCTCCAGTACACCAGATTTAAGTAAATGGGTGGCCATCATCATCTCGCCATCCAGGTCTGCAAAAGGCTATTTATGATTCTTTAATCTGAGCCAAGTGTGTTGGAGCAGGAAAATCTATCCTGAGGACCTGGCCTGATGTAAAATCAGAATTTAATCTCTACCTGAAACAAAGCTGTTTTTTTCTTTCTTGAATAAGAGAATGCAAGAATTTTGTCAACGTAAAAAATTTATTTTCACTTGTTACCAACTGAAAAAATTCATTCAAGTTGTTTCAAAAATACTTTTCTCTGTTTTCAGTGCACAAGACCTTTGAGCCTTCGGAGGATGAAGTAATACGCCCGGACTGTAAACAAATGATTACTTTTTCATTTGGGTTTCAGCTTTATCATGTTAAGAAACCTACTGGTTTTTAATTTTGTTTAGGTGGGCTGTTTTTGCGACAAGAGTGAAAGAAAAATAACGCATTTACTCAGAATGTAGAAACAAGCTTCTTTTGCTGGAATGATCTTGCTGCAATGGCATAAAAACTGTGTGAAGGTTTATTATTGACTAAAATGACTTGAACAGATGGATATATAAGATAGTAATAGTCTTGAAAACCAATATTTCCAACTCTAATAAACACAGACTCAGTCTGACACGCACATGCTACAAACATACATTTCATACACCACTGATGCTGCCTTTTGCTCTCACAACAGCTCTGACACGTTCAATTGATTGCCTTACAGCTTCCTTCTCAGAAACATCTCAGGGCTGCTGTTGGTGTTTACTGTACGACCAGCTCTTCACTCTCGAAACTCACAGCAGCAAATTTCATTAGCGGAGTGCTTGAGAAATAAGCGTGACCTTAGTGCAGCCTTTCCCATTTTCCACACGACTGCCATCAGACGCTGGTCTGAGGGCCGTATGCAAACCCGTCACCTCCGGGCTTTCACTCTGACATCCAGCTGAGTTTGGAAAACTTGAGTACTCGAATAAATCCCGCCATGAATTCCCTGCGAATATTCTCCTCCAAAATCATTATCTGAAGGAAATGTTTTGACTCGGGGATGCACTCTTGTCAACTTGAGATTACAGGGGCCTGTTAGCTTTTAGGGCATCCAGAGCTTGTTTGCATTTCTGAGAGTTATCGAACCGTGTCTCATTAAAATCCAAACAGGCCGGGATGTCAGCAGCATGTCAATATCACCACAAGTGAATTTTTTTTTTTTTTTTTTTCCAAATGCTACATTTTTCACTGGTGTTACGCCATCCCTGTCATCAATATTTCTGGGGGTGGAGGGGTTGGGATGTGCAGCGTAGCTATAGAAGCTCCACATAGACGTGCACTCACAGCTCATGTAATAATGAAAGGAATAACATGATAGCGCCAGCTAGCTCGCTCGTAGCGTGGATTTATGGCTTGTTGGAGGGAGTTGCTGTGTAGCGCTGCTCTCCTCCTCCTCGCCTCCATCCCATCCTCAGCTCTCTCCCTTACCAACGATCACAACACCGACCATTAAGTAAATGCTTCCTTATGCTGTAATCATGTGTAAAAGGCTCACAATTACCATGCTATAAATCCCCAGTACTGGGGCTACTCCTTCAGACATAAATATTCCCCTATAGGCTTCTTATGATCGTGGGAACAGCCCCTAATCATGATGTATGCCCCTGTCTCGTGTTGCTGAAACGTGATCGAAAGCCCTTTCCCTACCCCCCGGCATCTAAACCCACCCCCCCTCCCAGCTACAACACCCCCTCCATGCACACCTTCCTCCCTCCCCGTCCTCTCCCTACACACTAGCCCCCCTCCATCCCCAGCCCACCCCCTGCTGATTTCTTGGGCCAGGGGCTGATAGAAATTATTGATTAAATCTGTGCAGCTCAGACTCCTCGACCCACAGAGGCTGGTTAACCCCCTCAGCGCTGGAGTGGGGGGAGCTGGAAAAGTCAGATAAAAAAAGAGGAAAAAAAATAAGACGGAACAACAACAGCAACGTTCGCTCGATGTTCCACAGCTAAGGCCACGTCGGCCTGTTTACCATTCCTAATATGCAAATGGGTCGGGTTTGACCTTTGAGCCTCGCCAGGCGAATGTGAACTGTACGCCAGCGAGAGGTGGACAAGGCTTTGTGGCTTTCATTGCTGCGGGGGTGGTGCAAGCACTGGAGCCGACATGTAAACCGCATTGACCTTTCTTTTTTCATTGAGACCTTTAGTCAAGGGCTTCGGCCATCATCTTTAAAGTTATAGTCTCTCATCCCCCCCTTACTCGACTTTAAGTGTCGGCTGTGTGGTCTTTATCCTGCCTTCTTCTCCGGCTAAATCCTGATTGCCTCCTCCACAGCCCGAGGTTGGAGATGCATCTCATATACAGTGCAGTAATCCACAGAGCATACACATACACACACACACACACACATAAAACTACATACTGCAGATAAATCCAGAGGATCCCCTCCTCCCTGTTTAGCAAAGTGTCTCTGCAGAAAGGCGGCTATTTAAAAAGACAAAATGGCAGCAACTGCATTCCATAATTACCAGGCATCGAGCTTTGGAGAGAGCTCTGCAGCCCTCTAGAAGAGACATAGTTATGGAAATAACACAGCGCTTCTGGCTGACTCTAAAGGGCCTTGTATGTATTTAAGCGAGTGCTGCATTAAGGAGGATCATCTTAAAACTTGAGGCGTGAAGCAGAGAGCACTTGAGCTATCTTCAGACTGGGGAGCACAGGGCACCGCGCATTCTAATTCCAGTCTCGATTTGCCGATGCGTCCGAGGTGTGTGTGGGCAAAGCGTACTGCTCTTTCCCATGGAAATCAATAGCGTCTTGTAATTAAACAAAAGGGGGCCTGGCCAGGGGGGGAAGAAAAACAACAACCCCCTTCAGAAAGTAGGTTATGTAGAAAAGTGCCGAGCTGTCCAAATTGTGGCTTTGCCAAGAACTAAATATGCAATTTCAGAGTGTGTGGGAGCACACAGAGAGAGGAAGAGAGAGAGTGGAGCATTGTCAAACATTAGCACACTTCTCTGTGTAAGCTTTAATTTTTTATGAGCCCGATTGATCGGCTGCTCGGACGCGGCGCGCTGAGTCGTGAAAATAGTGTTTGTGTTTTTAAAAGATGAAGAAACGGGATGCTGCAAATAAAGGAGAGCGACGGGTGCAAGAGTCCCGCTCAAAGGACAAAGGGCGGCTTTATCATGACGAGCATGTGCCTCTTGCAGGACGGGCGAAAGCTTTTCTGCATACAAAGCGCCCACGCAACACGGGATAAGATTAATCAAAGCACATTTTGGGCCAAATTGCAAAACGCACCCCGAGGTGGCTCATCTTTTAGATAAGAGCTCCGGTTGCGATTGGTGTGACGTTTTGCTGAATGGAGGATGTACACATGTGTTCTCAGAGTTGAACAATCAAAGATCAATAATTGTGAAGGGATTGCAAGAGTGCACAATCATTACCTATGAACCCCATTGTGTTGTTGGGCTTAATCAGCTGAGCTGCTGACAGAGAGCGAAAAGCAGTGATCAACTGGGCAGGCTCGCACACACGTACAGCTCACAGACCCCCGCCGTGAGCAGACCACTTGCAGATACACACACACACACACGTGCGCGCACGCGCACTCGTCTATGCTGATCTCATATTACCGTGATCACTTGGATTTGGATGTATCATGTGGGCCTTCAGCCCCAGCGGAGGGAAAACACTGTAACACGGCACTGTAAGGCACGCTGTCGCGTCCTCGGCCCACATCCCCCGAAGAATATTAAATGTCAGGCACCAAATTACAGATGTGCCGTTCAAATGATTAACTAAAAGCTACCAGGCCAAAGTTATTTTCAGCAATTAGTTCATTCACGTTCGGCTTGCAAAATATGAAAATATTGTAAAAGATACCAGGTGAAATTGCTCATCCTGTCCAGTAAAAAAACAAAAAAAAAGGAAAAAAGTACTGAATTCACACTAACTGAAAAAAGACAAAGGTAGCAGATTCTCACTTTTTTTTGATAATCTGTCAGAACATTTTTATTGTTAAACAAGATCATTTTATAAACTATTTAAATTGCTGTGAATTGATCTTCAAGTCAGCTGAACATTTCGGCGCAAAAGTCTTAGGAGTAATTGCAGTTTAATGGCAGCCTCTTCTTTTCCAAACCTCACAAACCAGCAAGGTGCTGCCATGCGAGCTGAACGTTTGTATTTAGCCGCGCAGTAATTGCTTCAGTGAGGACGTTGATAAAAGATGTCTGGCATAGGCTCAAGTCTAATTTGCATCAGGTACCTTGCCAGCTCGACTTGAGGCAAGCGCTGAGCAGATATAAATCACTGCTCAAATTAATCAATCGCTCCAGAGTGGCATATCTGCGCAAATTATTTTGTGGGCTCAAAAGCGATTAAATTGCCAAACCGCTGCTCACGTTGATCTTCATGGTTCATTTAAGAAGAGGGCAAATGTCTGTGGCTTTTTTTTTTTTTTTTGATTGTAGCTACTGTACAAATCAATAGGTGCTGTTTGGGAGCAAAGTAAACAAAGGAGCAGAGCATATGGCCTTGTTCTTGCTCAAACTGTTCTCAACGTGCTGCTACGTTCCTGTTATCAAGTAGCTGCTGAGGCTAAAGGCAAACCAGTGGTACATTCACAGTGTGAAGAAAAGAAACAACAGTTTGATGCTTTTGCTTTTCCTCATGTATCAGCCTGAGCTGCATACTGATGGCTGATGTGGAGTTTTTTTTTTTTTGTTTGTTTGTTTTTTGTGGAAGACATGGAACAGAGAGGTGTTTGGGGAAAACAAGAGTAGAGAATGTGTCTGTTGTTGTGTTTTTTTTCGTCATGAGGGTGAAAGTGGTGTGTGTGTGTGAGGCAAACAGTGAGCAAAGCAAGATCTTACCCTCCAGCCGGAGTGAGGCCATTCTTTGAAATTCAGGTTCCTGGAGCCAGCGGGACATCCTCTTAAAGGTCTCGCGGCCAGACTTGAGCTTGCCCCAGGGTTTGGGGTTCCTCAGGAGGTCAGACAGGGTGCCCTGTGACCTACACAGAACCCTCTCTGCGAATATGGCCTGGGGGATGCTGTACCTCTTCAGCTCGGTGATGATCCTCTGGGCCACGTCCCTGGTGTTGATCTCCTCCCCGCCGCCTCCGCCCCCCTGTGAGCCCGGTAGCATGCCCTCGCCGGGCGAGGTCGAGGTGGACGATGACGAGTGCAGGTGTTCGCCCATCTTGGTGGCTTGCTGGCTTGGGTGATGGTGGGGCTGGTAGTGCTGGCTGTAGATGTGAGAGTGGTGGCTGGGGGTGTGCTGGTGAGCTTCCATTTTGTTCAGCTGATGCCCCACTGACACTTCGCCTGCCCCCAGGCCTGGTGGAGACATCTCCCGGCCGAAATCCGATGTCCGGCAGAAGAGGCTCCCCCCATGGATGTCGTAGCCGCTGTGGAGCATCTGAGCGCCGTTGCCATTGGGGCTGTTGCCCAAGCTTCCGTAGCCATGCATTGAGGAGCTCAGACCTGAGCCTGTGGAGGGAGGTGACAGGCTCTGGGACATGGCCAGCTCCTTGCCATAAGGGTTGTAGAAGTTGGCGCCGAGACCTCGATCCTCTCGCATGAGGGTGAAGCTGCCAATGACGTTGCTGACAGGGAGACAGGGGTGATGGTGATGGTGGTGGTGGAACTTGTCATCGAAGGGCTGCAAGGGCGTCAGGGTGGTGTAGGTACTGCTGGAGCTGGACGGGGAGTCGCCACTGTAGCCCAGCGCCGACATGGAGTGGTCAAAGCCCGACGGACGGGGCTCGGGTTCCAGAGACATGCTGGAGCCCCCGAGGGAAGGCCTGGGGAATGCTGCTGAAAGGTCCCGTGAGTGCAGCATGGCCCTGCCGTCCTGGCTGTGCGCCAGATCAGAGTGGCTGTGGAGGGACATTTCCCCTAGACCTCCATCCATTTTCAATTTCAACAAATAAATGTGTATTTCTCGCTGCCGTATGTGCTGCTGCTCTTCTCTTGTTAATGTTGCTCAGCAGCCAGACTAACAGTCTGGAAGGTCTCTTGTTACACCAGACTATGGATTTATTGATTTGTGAATTAATTGATTTCCGGGATTATGGGGTGTCTAATTAATTATCTGATAACGTTAAGTACTGTCTTCAAAGTCCCTAAAACTCCCAGAAAACGAGTCTGCGACAGCATCAGGAGCCTCGGCTGGTATTTTGCTCTCTTTTGTGCATCTGCACTCTTGGTTGTGTCTTTGGTGCTCAGCTGGGTTCTTCGCAGAAGCTTTTGTGCCTGCATGAGACAAGACAGGCGTCGTTACTCGGTGTATTTGAACTTTCCTGGTTACAGAAAAAGGAAAAAGAGCCCCGTGGTTTGTTTCTGGATCCTCAGACACGAGTTTGCCTTGTAAACAACAACAATGAGAGGAGCCTTGCAGTGAATTTTCCTCGCAAAACCTGCCAAACGATTTACTCAATTATCTGAGAACATATCATTTTGTAATATAATTTAAAGGAGAATTTTTTTGTTTTATTATTTGTGTAGTTATGCAAAGTTACAGAACAGAGAAAGCGCGTGCATGCAAAATACAGCTCATTTCTACTCCACACATAAGGATGCTTCACCTATCAAATTCACAAACGATTCGGAGACGGCGTAAATATAAAGTTTGGGTTTTGAAAGCGAGCCCGAGTCCTACCTTTATTATCCGGTCCTCAGAGCGCGTCCGCGGCTGTTGTCCGTCCTGAGCATCTCTCCGACTGTGTCACCGAGCAGATCCTGCACATTCACACAATTGGTCCGCTGCGCCCCGGGGTGCAACATTCACACAAACCAGTGAGCAAAAACCATCTGCGGTTACAGCCGAACCTCCTCTCTCGCTCTCCTCTCTCTTTTTTTTCTCCTCTTCCTCCCCTGGTCTCGGTCTCCCGCTCCAACAGAAAAAAAAAAATCTCCGGGTCTATAGCCTCGTGTTTTCGCTCGGTACTAGCAGCTCTCCTCTTTTTCTTTCATTATCTCGTGAGATTTTCCTCCTCCTCCTCCTCTTCCCTCTGCCTGCCACTTCATCGATCTCACCACCAACTCTTTCTCCTTCTCCCTCCTCCTGCTCCTCCTCCTCCTCCCCCCCTCGCTCGCATCGACTCCCCTGCTCGCAGTGCGTCACGGCCTTAAAAATCTGACAGATGTGCGATGAAATTCCTACTTCAATTAACCCTTTCTCTCCGGGGGGGAGGGGGGGGTCCGAGGTGACGGGGCCGGTGAGGGGGAGGTGCGGAGGCGGAGATGCTCCCTTTCTCATAACCCCAGAGGTTAAGCCTTCTTCGGCTGATTGCATGCACAACTTATGAATTATGTGCGGATATCCTGCTCGTCCTGCAGCGCCCGGCTCTTTATCACGTCTGATCAATGGATTTTACAGGCGGCATAATGTCGTTTTTGTCCTTTTCGGTAACAACTGACGCTGTTGCCGCGCAGCATCATATATGTGATGGAGATGGAAGGAGGTACAGGCACGAATACACGCGCTTTTCTTGGTTTATGGTACTTTGCTTCTGCGACAATTGAACACATCCAGTTCTGATGCAACCCGAAATAAGGGCGAATGTTGAATTACACAAATCGCCACACTCACTTATGGGCCCGAGAATTAAATGAAAATAAAATAAAACAGGAAGTAAAATAAAAATCTGTAGTCCGCGCTGCGTGCGCCATGTTCTCGCCAAGTCCGTTTTGTTTTTATTTTAGAGCTGGATAATCGAAAAGAGTTGTGCATTTCTTGATGGTTTTAGACTAATTGTTGTCTATAAACAACCTTTCAGGGTGAATGCCGTCAAGTGACGCTCTTGTTTTGCCCACCTCTTAATCAGCACTCAGCACGCTCCTCCATTCACTCACCGCCAACACTTCATTCTGGAAAGTCCCTCAACCGGATCAATGCGACTCTTTTTTTTTTTTCAGGAAGATCCACGACCTGCTGCTGCGCCGTCACAGAGCAGGCCCGAGAGCGTGCGTGTGCGTGCGCGAGAGAAAGTGCCCACTGGATGCCACTTTGTGCTCATTCTTTGGCAAATAAAAATGTTGAAACGATTCAAATTTGATTTTATGATAATGCCTCTGCTGGTGCAGGCCTGTACAACCATGAGCTTTACATGCTGAATGGAGTGCGTTTATGTGAACCGGCGCATGCGTGTGCATATCAAAAAGGCCTCAATATACATCTTGTCTGCATGGATGGGGCCCGTGCGTGCGCGCTTGTACGCGAGCCAGCCTCGGAGACCGAGACAGACAGAAACAGGGAGGCAGAGCGCATACTAATCATATCTTTCTGTCAGTTTAATTTTCAGAGATGAGCAGTTCTGGCGTTTGGAAACAGCGAAGCGGTGCGCGGTGTGGGACCACCGGCTTCCCGGAGCAGATGCTGCCCTATCGATCCGCCCTGTGCGCGGCCGGCATGGAGGGATGCGTGCATGGAGTAGCTGGAGGAAAAAATGGTCAACGGCTACAAGAGAGACAAAAATAAAAAAGGGTTCTTCAGAGGTCGGGGTGAAAGTTCATCGTCTGTGGCTGGAAAAGGCGTGGGTCTGCAGCGCTGGACACCCGGCGGGGCGTTCAGGATGCGGGGTTTTCAACTCACTAATCATACAACTCTGTAGTGAAGAGAGAAAAAACGAACTGTCCGTGCGTAATGACGAGTGATAAATATTATGCATCCCTTCTCTGTAATTGATGTATTAAAGCTTCTAATCTCCTAATCGCCGATAATAAGTTCCAGTTCAGTTTAAGCGTTCGCCCTGCTCTCAGTCACTTTCCTCACACTGAGAGCAGCAACATTACAGCCAGAGCATTTCCATTTCAGCCATTTAGCTGATGCTCTCATAGGGTAGTGCGAGGAAAAACGGGGGGATCTTCAACTCCTCCATTACCAAATACAGGCAATAAATATAGGGAGGGACACTCGCGCTTATAAGCCTTTTGACTGTAGCTCTTATCCAAAGTGACTTAAGACGTGGTCGGTGTAAAGCTTTTAATCTGAAGCTGATGCTGTTCAGAAACTAGCCATTTGGCTGATGCTTTCATGAATGGCTGCGTCACCAATATTACAAACAGTCGATACCAAGCGGGTCAAAGGTCGGGGGGCATTGCTGCAACCTGAAAATGACCACAGACGCATGCAAAGCAGAGGCGGAGAAGAAGGGCTTCTTCTTTTTCGTCCCCCTCCAGTTTCACTGATTAAAGCTCCAGAAAGGTGAATAACTCCTCCCTGAGCAGATGAGTTTCCAGCATGTGGCTTGTCAAGATTCATAAATTCATATCTTATTACAGGCAGAGAGAAAAAATGAGCAGAAGCAGAAGGTATTTTCTTCAGCCGCGGACGTGCCGTGAATATAGCAGCCGAAGGCCGGCCTGAGTGCGCGCATCCGCGACACTGGCATGGAGCAGCAACAGGAGAGAGGACGGGGAAAAAAAAAATCTAGTAACATTTTCCACCCTTCCATTTACGCCAACCCTCCCCAAATCCTCTGCTTCATCACCGAGTAAACGTGATCACTTATTGTTAAATGATAATGGATGGAGCTGCGCTGGTGAAGGGGGTGTTGTTGACTCTCTTTTTTTCAGAAAAGGAAAAGGAAGAACAAACACGTCTGGATGAAGCTTTTATGCATGAAGAATAAAGAATCTGGAGGAATAAAAAAAAAATCCACAAGCATCACCCTTTGTCCCAGGAAGTCAATTCACCTGCATAGTGTCTTCCACTCAAACATGTGCACTTAGGTTGTATAATTCTAACGATAACAAGTAATCTAGGATTGGATTTTGACTGGACACAAAGTCCACGCCAACACATTCAGTCATGATTGCAAAATATGCCACGTCCAACCTCGCGTGATCCCTTTACCTTTATTTGCGTCCAGCTGTGCAAAAACAATTCACAATGCGCACGAACAAACATGACAATCCACAAGGAACACAGGACACGTTGTGTTTTTCCAAGAGGTTTATTTTCATAAGAAGTCATACAAAAGAAGTCAGATAATGTAATAAAATTAAGTAAATGTAAGTTTAGAATTCTATATTTTCATTTTTTAATTTGAAAAGAAAAAGCTCCAAAAAGACGCCTTTTTTCTTCTCAACCATTTTGTGATGAAAACCAAGTTGATGCACACAAAAGAGAAAAATATCAACAGAACACAGCTAGAAATGATGAATAAAGTTCAAATAAATGTTTCAGGTGTGAATTCTTACATGATGGTGTTAGCTCTGAACAAAATGGAGAGTTTCACATACTTTTCTTGATCAAATCCATTTTCTTCATTTTTTCCTTATCACCTGCTGTAGCTTCCAGACTCTGGATTTCCCAATGCTTTTAACAGATTGGCAAAAACGAGAAGATGAAAGTTGAAGATGATAATTTCCTTTGCTTTTTCTAAAAAAAGTTGTTTTTTTTAAATAATCTGAATTTTCCAGTGCAATGAGGAGATGAGAGCTTTCTTTGTTTTTGCAGAACAAACAGAAAAAACCCAGAATTTTCAATGTTACATTTTGTCTCATTTGCAGAATAATATTAATAAAAATTACAAAGAACAATGAAACTATCATTACACTCAATCAATGAAATTATAACACCTTTAATCTGCCATAAATTCCAATTACAACCCTCTGATTTTTACAAAAAACCTGATTTATGCAGTTTAAGTAAGTTCAAACTAAACGTTTGTGAAGTCAGAACTCATTCATTTAACTTTAACCTTGTGGCATATTTATAATTTGTTTTTCTGTTTTCAAAAAGATGAGATTTGCAACAGAAAATAACTTATTGTAAGTTATTGGTAATATCTGACTGAAATAAATCTATGGTGTTTGAGCTCATTGTTGTTCTCATTGGTGAACACCTTCACACACACAACAGCTATTTAAAAATATAAATAAAGCAGGAATTACTACATATATATGT
>JAOWBL010000008.1:16892603-16904441 GCA_028564865.1 Zenarchopterus dispar
TACATACTTCAGACATCCATTTAAAATGCCTAACAGGCTTCTGAGCTGTTACTGTAAGATTTGTAATTTTCAGTTATTTATTTATTTAGCATGTTTGAAAATTAAAATGAGTATCTCAAATATGATAATAAAAAATAATTCTACACAACAGAAAAAAATTAATACAAACTAATGGAAAAATACACATATTTTGACTTTAAATAAATAATATATATTTACTCAGTTAAGACTGAAAATCAGACCAGCAGCATTTATATTTTGCGTGAAATAAAACCACAGCAGCTCCTAATGATCCTTTTTTTTCTGTTGACTGCCCTCTCCTCTTCCTGTTTTTTTTTTCTTGATGTCAACTCGCTTTTATTTCCCAAACTGATCAATAAAATCAATGATTTTCATGAGGCCTGGCGTTACACATAACTGCATGTGAATAATCAATAAAGTAATTAATTTGGTCGGATTAGACCTCAAAGTGGCATAAATGAACAGAAGGCAATAAGATGATGATGATGAGAGAAATGTACAACGGTTTTGGTGCAAGTATCAGCTGATAGTCAGTATCAGGTAACCTGTACGACCTGTGCGGAAATGTGAAGGATATGAGGTCCAAATAGTCTCCCTCATCTGTTCTGTAATGCAAAACTGAAATCTAAAAGATTTTCATCTGTCTTTGCTTTGCTCTTTCTTCGTTAAAAAGCTTGAAATAAGTAACCCGCAGGTAAATGTGCCTTGGTGCAGGCCTACATTTTATCTGCATTAATAGCTTGCGGCCTTCCAAAATGAAAAAAAAAATGTCTTCATACTTTATATTCCAGCTAAAGAAGATAAAAGATGGAGAATTTTTTTTATAGTAATATTCTATCACATACATAAATAAGTGATCGGTTTTGCACAATCTTCAGAGGATGTATGGATTTTGCGTCAAAAACAGATGGCATTAAATAAATCCAACTTTTTTTTTTTTTTTTTTTTTTGAATTTAGCTCCCTTGGAGCTCACCATCCCTACAACAACATGTAAAACAAACGAATTGCTCCTGCTGCTGGAAATGTCCAGCAAATGAATGAATGGTAATCACATTATTTTCTTCTATTATTTGCAGATTTAGTTTCAGTAATGATCGTGTACGCCGCGATGTGGAACTCGACTTCGCAGCGTGAATAATGTTATTATCGATCACATCTGGTTTAATGCAAATTCACTGGTTTAATTCACTGGGCTCACCTCCTGTGCACGCCAGCCAATAATCAGCACTGAAGAAAGAGGACAAAAAGTACTTATAAATGCAAAAAAAAAAAAAAAAAAAGCAAGCAAGCAGGGGGAAATACTTTTAAATATTAAGGTGATGAGTGGTTTAGACGTGATTTGCAACAGAAACGCACTACAGTAGTTTCTCCCCCAAAAAGTATAATTACAAACATTACTGCAAGGTTATGCGTTTTTTATAAAAAAAATAAAATTTTAATTTAGCAAAGTTCTATATTTGTGTGTGAGAGAGAGCTTGTGAACGCGCATCCCTCGTGAATGCGCATCAGCCATTATCGATCCACGCATTTTAATCAGCCTCCTGTTTGCCCTACAACTATTTTTCATATAAAATGTAAATATCTCCCTGTGTAATTTGGCTCTGCATTCTTTATGTAAATGAAATTATCTGGTGGCCCGAACCGCGAGATGGGGGGAAGAGGAAAAGGGTTTCATTTATGCAAAAAGCAGCTCTAGGGGGTGCAAAGGTCGATAAGTTGGAACTTGGTTGGAGTTTATTTCTTCTCCTGCTCCCTGTCGATCCCTCTCCGGGTCAAAGATTGACACAAGTTTTTAAAAGTTGAACAATTACTGTTTAGAAGTCGCACAACAACAGAAGCCCCTCATTTTTTCCCTCATAAATTGTAGGATTATTCCAACAGGAGGTGGGAAAAAACAGTCTCAGGGAAACCCTCCCAGGCCAACTTAAACACCTCATTGTTTCTTTCCTGACTGCTTCTAAATCGCTCTGAATTGATTGAGTTGTTCAGTTGTTGTGTTTCACACAGCTATCTAAAGTTGTTGATAAAACTTGTTTCTTATTGTGAAGGGCTTCTCTGCAGAGATTTGCATTAAAATATCTCCCAGAAATGTCTTTAACTTTGATTATAAAACGCCAGCGTGGTCACAGAGGCGCTGCATTTACTTTAAACCATCATTATTGCTCTCTAACTTGTCTGAGTAACAACAACAGAAACAGGTTAACAGACTATGAACAAGCATCTTTAGCTCACATTAGCTGGTAAACTACACTCAACACACTCCCAACACACACACACACCCACACACACACACATATAAACGAGCTGCTGAGCCAACAGAAAAGATGCTTTGATTTGTCCATCTCATTCTGAGCACCTTCTCTTCCTTTCAGATTTTATTTTACATTTGTCAACTATGATTCTCTAATCAGGCTATTTAACAGTATAAGTGCAGTGGATTCATCTGATTTATTTCTATACGGGTTATTTTGTGGGGCAGTGCTATTTGAAGTTCTTACATCCTGCACTAGCGTATTATTTTAATGACGTGAAAGCACAATCCAGGTCGTTTTGAAATAGTTATATTTTAAAAAATTAAAAAAAAACGTTGTAAAAACACAAATTTTATCCATGCACTTTGATGCAGGTGATTATAATTATAGTTATGCTTGTTTTGTTCTCGTTTTCTGTTAAAAACAAAGAAATAAACTAATGTATACAGGTCAGAGCCACGAGCAACACGAGGCCTGTGACACGCGTCTGCAGGGAAAAATCCCCTTCCAGCCGCATTCAGCTCAGCGGGCGTCGCTGCAGCTGCTGCAGCTGCAGCGGAGTTACAACACACAGTTTGAGCTCTTTGAGACCCCCGCTCTCTGACCACTTGCTGTTGCTTGCCCAAATCAGTTTAAAAAAAAAGAAGAAGCACTTTTCCAGCATGCAAAAATAACTGACACTGAACCGCTTCCAAGCAAACACACAAATAAACACGTCTGCAGCCTTCCCTCTCGCGTCTGCACCTCCACCCCCCCACCCCCTTTCCCCTCTCTCTTTCCTCCCTCCACCTTGCCCCCTCCACACACCTTCCGGTCATCTCTCGGAATAAAAAGCGCACCTTTCTCAGAAAACCTTGGACTGCATTTGGAGAACTCCCTCTCCGCGCGCCGCCTTAACGCTCGCTGATGAAAATACCGTTTAAGGAGCATCTACATATTGATCCCATAAACACTCTCAGCTATTTTCTGCAACCATAATGCATGCTTCTGCCCAGGCCTGTCAGTCTCAGAGGGTGTGTGCGTGTGTGTGTGTGTGTGTGTCTAAGAGGATGCAGGTGTGAGTGTGTGTGTGTGTTGGAGTAAATGGGAAAAGTGTGTGTCAGCCGGTGTAACTCAGTGGGGGATCAAAGGCAGCAGGGTTTCTCTCTTTTTTCCATCCTTGAATTTCCAGTCAGGTCCACCTTTTGCGTCCACTCCCCCTCTGCTCTCCCCCCTCCACCTCCTCCTCTTCCTCATCCTCCTCCTCTTCGCTCGCATCCGCTTCCCTCTCTCCTCCTCTTCCCAATTATTCCTCGTTTTTCCTTCCCTGCCCGGCTGTTAAATCCACTCTGCGTCCCTTTTTCCCCCGGATCTCGGCGGCGGCGGCGGCGGCGGCGGCGGCTGCTGCTTCCTCCTTCGCCCGTCCTCGGAGTGTGCGCGTCTGCTGCCTCGTTCCTCTCTCCTTCTCTCCCTCTCTCCCCGTCTGCCTTCTCTCTTTAATCAGCATGTTAATAAGAAAGGTAACTAATCAATACATTCAATGGCCTGGCTTGGCGATTGATACGATCTCCATTCACCTCCCCCTCCTCCGTGCTGCTAAACACACACAGCAACACACAAACACACAACTGCAGGACTGTCTTGAGTTAAGGGGCCCTTCGAAGTACTTCAGACTAACCTCATTTACAAAGCTCATTAAAATACAACAAGGAGTGATCATGAAATAACTTCCTTTGCCTGATCGAGCAGAATATGATGACACAGACACTCAAAAATACCCTAATGTGCTGAGAGAGGGACCTCAGGGAGACAAAATGTGGGGACATTTATAAAGAAAAGGGCCTTCCCACTGTGAAGAAGTCACAGCTCTTTTGCAGCAAAAATGTTCTAAAAATAAAAATCCCAGCACAAGTTGTGTATTTAAATATGCCAGGCACACACTGATAACCACACGGGACTCTTATCATTTCATTTCAGTTATTTATTTTCTATCAAATGCGACAACCCTTTGCTGTCCATCACCCAAAGGCTAGCACACTATAGATACAGAAGCAGTCAAGAGTCTTAATCATCCCTGGTCTTGTTGTCTTTTTTTTTTTTTTTTTTTTTTAAATCAAAGCTTAAATTACATCCACACTTATTTTCCAGTCTCTTTAAAATGCAAACAGAAAATAAAGGAGTCTGGCTTTTTCAAGTCTACATAGAATGGAGTCCTATATAATGATTGCAATCATTTATATTACTCTTTTAAAAACGAGTTTAATGTGTGCTTGGCCACAGGACTGTGTAGAGACACACAATCATGTCTATCTACAGTAAGAAGCGGTAAAACTTGCATGAGAATCAACCATGAAGCTTGAATAAGGATCACAGGTGGTGGTCAGGAGTCACATCGTTAGCTGTGGCGGTGCAGTGTGTTTTAAAAATGTCCTCCAGTGTGGGCAGTGGGTGTAGTGATCATCTGAAATGTTTTTATGACTCTGGAGCTTTTTTTCTGTCTGTCTGTGCAGTTCACATGCCTTACATTAAGAAATCATGTTAAAAACACTCAGTGGAGCAACAATACAAGGCCTTGAGCTGCTCTGATGCTTGGAGGTCGATTTTCTCAAGTGTGATAAGGAGATACAGCCACTGTTGATTTTTTCCCCCCCTGTTTGGTCAGTGTAGTGGTGTTGACTGACCATGTGAGATCATCTGGGATTTGGGTGCCGAGGAAGCAGCTCATCACCTAAGTTATGGTTAAATGCAAAACAAAAAAATGAGAGATGTGAAGTGGAGGAAGTCAAGATCTAAACATGGGTCAAAAAATGGCCTGTTCATATCATGTTCATATCAACATCATATCCAATCCTCTGCCTTTTTTTATTTACTTATTGTCTGATTTAAAAGGCATTTCATGTTTGAGTTGCATTGCTCCAGATTCCCCCTCTCCCCCCAGCACCATCTTCTCACAACCAAATTTCCCATGTCTCTTCCTCTGATCTCACGGCTGCAAGCTCATTCGCCCCCAACCCAACCATGGGTCAGATATTTCTTCATCACTCGCCGACATCTTTGTGCAAATTATATTCATGTGGGGAGTGATGAGGTCGGAGCCTGGTTCACAGATTCTGACTGTGCTGCGCTTGCTGCGAATCAACATTTCAAAGTGACGTCGAGGATCAGAGAACAGTCGTGCCTGTGATTCATTTTCATAAACGGCCGTTTTTAGCACAGCTCAAACGAACGCTGCTCTCAGTAGGAAAGAACGCATGGTGAGACCTATTTAATGATTCAGTGATTAAAAACCACTTAGCTTGATTCTCCCAGGTGAAAACTACAGAAAGCAGAGGTCAGACCTTGGAGACAACAGGGATTTCCCATTATGCGCCCATACAAAAACAAACAAACAGAACAAAACAGAAATATGTTATGAGTTTGGTGAAGCACTAAAAGATTTGTTTGTTAAGTTTTGTGTCGTTTATTTTTAAAAAAAGAGACTTAAGTCCTTAAAGAAGGAAATTCCTAATAATATGCACAAATGGCGACTAGCTGATTTGGTCTGTAATGTCTGTTGTTTTCCCTCTCCTCTTGTTTTCCTCTTTCACTCTTTCTCAAGCCATCCGAGTCCCACATCCTCCCCATTTAAAAAAAAAAAAAATTAAAAGAAAAACAAATCTCAGTTGCCAGCTGCTGTTAAAGGTATGTGGATGTTTGGCCAGGGAGGTCCATGCAGGCCTTTAGGGCATAAGATAGTTTAAAATCACTGGGGAGGGAATATTCAAAAGCAAAATACTTGCACAGCTTAGGGCTGCAAACAGAGAAATATCTCGCCTTGTACCAAAGCAAACATCCTCTTCCATCTCCCTCTCTATCTCCCCAATATTATTAATAGATAGGAGGGAGAAAAATACACATAAGTCCTCCCTCCTCAGGATATGGAACTCCAACTGACATGAAAACGTTCAGGCTCCTTCTGAGGAGGACATGAGAGGCATGGCACAGGATGAAGGAAAATCCTTCACACAGGAACAACACAGGCAACAGCCGCAATGTAAGGTGGCCTTTCAGGGCTGACTGAATGGTTTCTCCCCGTGACCCTCAACCCAACACACACTACACACACACACATACACACACATTTCTACCACCCCCTTTTGTGCTGCTTTTTTGCCTTCTGGTAACTTCTCTCACTCCGTGCAGAGCTTAAAGTGTAATGTAGATCCTTTTACGTTTGTCTCCCAGTTTATGTACACCCCTCCTCTTCTTCTTTTCTTCATCCTCCTCCTTCTGACTCCTCTTCTTCTTCTTCTTCTGTTTTTCCCTCTGTATCATTTTTCACTCGCACAGTGAAACAATCGATATGTAGAAAAGCGCCACAGTATCATGTATCATTGTGGAATATGTGATATAGATTATAACCAGTTCATGTTTACAGTATTTTTCTTTGGTTTTACTTGTGTTTGTGGGAAGCCTGTGCTCGCTGAAGAAATTAATTTGCTTTTCGACTGAAAGGTTTTCATGAATGAATATTTAAAATAGAGCACTGTATAGATTAAAAAAAAAACAATTCTCTCAGGGGAGAGTCTCTTGACTTGTGTCACACTTCAGAAAAAGCTGTAAAATATTCTACTTGTAGACTTAGACTGTGAATAAATGTATTTATACAAAGTGAAATACGAGCAAGCTGTATTTCAGTTTGTTAAAAAAAGATAACTTATTTAGTGTTTACAATGCATACAAATTTACACTGAAAATACAGAGATTTTGATGCAGGCATGATCTCCCAACAGACATAAGCTGCTTTAAATTGTTTGTTTGCCCAAGCACTTCAAAGCTGTGGATGGATGCTGACAGATCTTAATGTGGACTGTCCATTTCTGTAGATTACTGTGGTCCTTTAATAAGAGCAGTGGTGTATTTGAATAGCTCTTTGTTTCTTAAATCAATATTTTCATATCAGGTCCATGGCCCTTTTGAAATCGGATGGGCTCTGAATATATTTTTCATTGAATTTATTTCTCTCGGAAAATTCTTTGATGTAAAACCTGAAATCTCGGTAAAACAGATCTAACGGTTTATTTCTGATCATATATTGCTGTATTGTGTGCTATAAACAAATACATGTACTGCAGCTCCAACACAATTTGCTGATTGTGTGCATTGATCACAGCCGTGTCGAGCATATATGTCGAACACAATCTGGTGTTGTCCTTCTGTATTTCTGTTTGGCCTGTTCTTCTCTGCGAGCTCAGGTCCAGTTTCATTGCATTATCTGCATGTCCAGAGCGTCCCAGAGGGGCTGCAGAATGACCAGTGGCCCTTCTGACCCTCAGAGCTGCTGTCACCCTTCATCACTCCTCTCTCCATCTTGGACGGTGTGGTCACCTAGCAACCGGGGCCAGGGTTCGCCGCTCATGGACCAGAGGCTATTGGGAAATCAATCGATACGCCTCAGCCCAACCTAGAGAGCTGCCTGCCTGCCTGGCTGGCTCACTGGCTGACTTCCCCCTCCTCTCTTCATCCCTCCCCCCATGCTCGCCCTCTCCCTTGTTATGGTCAAATGAAGATGATGCAGTTCTCACTTTTCCACACCTCACTGTATGTGGATATCCTGTTACAGGATAAGAAATGCCTCTGCTTGCCAGGGGGCTTGCAGCTCTTGTGGCTGATGTATTTGTCCTGTCAACTGGCCTCTATTTCCACCAATGTTTGGATTGAGAGGCGGAGAGACAGCAATTAATCAAATTTCAGAAGAGGATTCCTTTCCTATCACGGTATTGGCCATGAAGAAGTGCTGACCAAAGATTATGGTGGTGCACAATTGCAGCCCACCCCACCCACTCCTCCACCACATTTATGAATTTCTTTCAGCACACTGGAGGACTCCAGTGTTTCTAAGAGCAATAACTCCACCTCTCCGGTCCTGTGTTGGCTCATCTTTTGGATCATTTCCACACTGGGTCTATGTGAATCTAATTAGAAACCTATCAGACATGAACGCAAACCTCACTTTCATTAGCAAAACTATGATAAATGTAAAGGGGATAACAGGATCCCAAAAGCCAAAAAAGAAAAAAAGGAGAGTTTTTAAGCTTACAAAAACATCTCTAAGGCTAAATCTGTTTAGTGGGACCCCTATTTATTATGAAGGAGTCTTCAGTACATTAGGGTGGGGTCAGCAACCTTTGATCCCCTCCGACCATAGTGGGAGGAAGGGCTGAATTTGATCACCTTAAACAGAAGAGGGGAGAAGGAGAGGATGATGAAACAATAGGGGAAAAGACAGGAGAGACAGTGAGAGAAGAAAGGGTGGAGGTGGAGAAGGATGGGTGAGGCCAGCAAAGAAAACAAACCAGTGCTAATCTTCTCTCAGATAAGAGTCATCAAACTGAACAGCTCAGCTTTGAGAGAATCTGCTGGTCCATCTGTGTCCATCCAGGCACATATTCTAGCTGAAACCACCTTTAAAGTTCAAAGAGGGATCTAAAAAATATTTTTTAAAAACTGCAACACCGTTTTACTAAATAGGCAGTGTCAGGTGCAGTGCACTTAATAGTTTTCTACATTTAAAATCAGTAAAATATCGACAAACTTCCGAGTCACCGTGTGAACATATCAGGTTCTTCAAAATACGGTGAGACTGCTTCTTCAACAGGTTTTTTTTCTTTTTTGTTGTGAGAAATTTAATACTGAAAATAATACTGAGAGCAGACACGAGCAACAGGCCAGATTTAGGGAGGGAGCTGAATATATTTGAACTTGGAAAGATTGCAGCTCTTGGAAAGTGTAAACTCTGCTCTGTGCAGCTGCAGTGCCCCCTCCCTCTTCACTCCAGATTACACCAAAATGTTTCTTGTCTTTTTTTTTCTCCCCATCCCTGTGACTAAGAAGATGATTCTTCTGTTGAGGGGTTTTGCAGATCCCCAGATGGTCATCCAGCACGTGGCTGGAGGTGGGCTGTGAAATGACCCCCCAGCTGGACAGTGTGGCCAGGTCACTGATCTCTGAGCACCCCCCCTTCCTCCTTCTCTTTTTTAGGGCCAGCTGCCATCACCACAGTTCCATCCTAATGGTGTTAGATTGCCTCCCTGTAAAGCACCCCCCCTCCCCATCAGTGACCAGCCAGGCCACTGGGAGTGTCCAGCTGCCCTCTTCTCCTCCCTTTCCTGAATCCGCTGGCCTTTCACTGGACACAGGAGAGCCCTGAGGACTGGGGACACAATGTAAAAAGGATGGGTAGGTCAGAGCCACCCCACCCCACAGTAAAAAGAGGCAAATGATATGAGCCATGGCCACATAGGCATGACATTGACACGGAAGAAAGAAAAGAACCTTTTAGTCATAAAAGTGGAATAGTCGCCTGTGGAAATCGGAGGCGACAGTAAATGCATTTGTGAGTGCCAGGGTGTCTCACTCATTGTCCCCATTACGTGTCTCGCAGAGTTCAGGAGGGAAGAGAGGGGAACAGGGTAAACTAGACTGGCAGAAGAGGGTGGGGCAGGAGGCTTAAAAGCTTTCTCAGTGACATACGCACACATGTACTATTTGGTTGTGTGCAGCTAATGCGCCACCGCTTCCAGAGACTGGTACAGTTGGATGACTTGGCATGGGCCCACCCAGCGCAGGGGGAGGGTGCGCCACTGCTGGGTTGGAGCCCGGCTGCCTACTGAGAGAGGGGGCTTCTGGGTTCACTTGCCTGGAGTAATGTCGATAAATCAATAGGACACACGTGACTGCAGGCCCGGAGAAGCCACATGAAACTGTCATTGATCGGCATAAGGTGGAGTTTGGCGGGGGGTTGAGGGAAGGGAGGAGGGATAGATGGTGTTGGGATTGGAGGGGTGAGGTTGTGGGGGAGGGAGGTTCCAAACGCACGAAGCCCAAGGGTCATCTAACCCCCTCCACTCCTCCTGTGTCTTCCTCCTCCTCCCCTAACAACGAAGGCCGTTGCTTGAATGGGGTGTCAAAGGTCAGTGCAGTGGCCAGAGGCCCCCAACAATATTGTAGAGCCACGTGCCTGTCAATAGCTTTCTGTCACAGTTCACAAAACATAGAATGCCTCTGGTGCGAGAGGACAACCGCTGGGTCGTCCACATTAGTTCAGCGAGCCTCTCGCTGCTGTGCTCCGTCCGTGGTTGAGTTTCACTCTGCTGTCACTCAAGTAAGTCTGTTGCGGTTTGCGATTTGCCATTCATGACTACTGCAGCATTGAGAAAACACAAGAATACACAAGTACAGATGGGCAGCCAGCAAAGCAATGCTTGCATGCTCAATGTGCAGTCTGATGCAAGGGCATTGACCGTAGCGAGAAGCCACAACTCGCTGCCTTCCCTCCCACTCTCTCTCCTGCACTCTCATTTCCAATCCTGCCTTTTCAGCAGTAGCTGCTATTGGCGATCAATAAAGCACATGATCAACACAGGCTCCAGATCACGATATCTATCACTCAGGGGAAACCTGTCTCAGCGCCATGACTCTGGAGTCTACGAGCCCTCCGTTCAAAGGGGGTTGGAAGTTCACTGCCCACCACAGAGACAGACGGAGATTCGGTGATAGTCTGGGTGTCAAGTTCTCCTGACAGTCTGGCTCAGGCTGCTGGGTTTTGATCTGACAAAAGCTTTGGCTAACCTGAACCACAGCACCACTCCCACCCTACTGCTGGATCCATCCTCACTATATCTGCCCTGTTATACAGTATTTCACTCCTCTTGCGCCTACAGTCGCTCACTGTGAGCTAATGGCCAGTTCATTGATCTTGCTTGCTTGACCTCCAAATTGGGGTCAACCAGAAAAGGGGCCCCGTCTCCAATGTCAGGAAACAACTGCCGATGTCATCTGTGCGTGTTTTTATGAATAATATAGCAGAACCCAGGCACGGGGACTTGTACCCAACTTGGTGTAATGTTGCTTGCCTCCCAGCATCCTTCAGTCCACACGGGGAAGAGGAGGAGGTCACCAAAATCCCCATGGCACCCCTTACCCTTGTCCCAATTTTCACTGCTGATTTCCAGCAATCCATTAACCTTTATGTAATTCATTAAATTGTGAAAGTTGACACCGCGTTGGTCTCCCACATCACCTTTGCATTCGTTTCCCTGACACTTTCATTATCACAATAGGTATATGAAATAGACAGGTGCAAAATGCATGGCAGCCCTCTGTCCTTGCTCGGCCGGTTGCCATGGAAACGGCTGATAGAGTAGGTTATCGATTGCTGTGTCCAGTCTCCCTCCATTCCCCCACCCCCCGTACTGACTTTTTTTCTGCAGTGATGGGCGTGGATCAATAGCCTGTATATTGTATGCTTTTCTCGCCATTCGTCCTCCATAACAGCAAAAAGAGAAAGGCAGAACTGTGAAATTGTAAGTGATACGATTTAACTGGGAAAAAAAGAAGAGGTGTTGGGGAAAATGGATGATCGAATCAAAAACACAAATTTCTGAAGGCAGATGAAATGAAAATAACGTAAAAGTGCTTTGTATTTTGAGCACCTAAAATCCGTTCAGTTTTGCGGATAATGAAGAGAGAAGAAAGAAAGAAAGAAAGAAAGAAAGAAAGAAAGAAAGAAAGAAAGAAAGAAAGAAAGAAAGAAAGAAAGAAAGA
>JAOWBL010000008.1:16904541-16922583 GCA_028564865.1 Zenarchopterus dispar
AAAGAAAGAAAGAAGAAAAGAAAGAAAGAAGAAAAGAAAGAAAGAAAAAAGAAAGAAAGAAAGAAAGAGAAAGGAAGAAAGGAAGGACCTGCAGGGGCCCCAAGCATTTGTTCTGCCTCCCTGTCACATTCACTTCAAAATCTGCCCTTTTCTTCTGTCTGGCACTCTGTTTACACATACATGTCACGGCACATTTACCCACATTTGTAAGTTTTTATTGCACTTTACCCAAATTTTCTCCTTTTTATTCAAATTTAACCATCAGAGAGGGCCAATTCGTGCCTTTGAAAACGTGACGATGAATAGGGGAGCCGCCACAGACCTGGGGGAGCTCGTTTAAATCTCGCCTCAGGGATCCCTCAAGCGAGGGGTCATGGTTGAAGTCATGGAGCAGCGGATTTAAAGGTGGGCACTCCTCAAGGTGTCTCTGTCGCCCCGAGGCACGGTCATCACAATTCCAAGAGAGGTGGAAATAAAAGTGCATTGAGAACACAAAGGCTTTTGGACACTTCTGGAGAAATTAGGCGGACGGCTCACTGACGGTCAACAACCTGGGCTTAGCTACAAACGGCCTACATCCCCCTGGTCTACCCTTCTAAACGACTTGATCCCACACATATCAAATCATCCCATTTCTACCAGCAGTATGGACATTACGCTGGTGAATAAATCTGAAATAGACAGTTTAGCTGTCATAATTTCAGGAGAGCACTAGAAAAGATATGCTAAGTTTCTCATGCATGCATCATGTCCGTCTGTGCATTTTCCACCAAAGTTGCATAAACATGAACGATGCAACACACGTATATGCTAAAACTGACTCCTTATAAAGTGTTGCATTGTCCACTTTTCTCCTTTGGCACCTGGCTATTATTCTATACAGACGCTCCCCCTTCACACATATGTCAATATGTTTGGTCTTCACTGGGAGGAATGTGCCCTGAGGCTCCCATATGAAATTAGTGGACCATTCCCATGTTGGCTCGCTTTCATGCCCCCACTCGCAAAGCGGCCGACGCCACTGTATCAATAATTCAGCCACAATTTAGTTGTAGTTGGGCCACATGTTTCGGGTCAGTTGTAACGAGGTGTTGCCTCTGGACGTCTGATCGGTCCGATGGCCTTGTTTGCGGTTTATTTCCGAACGACCCGCACGACCTTCCACTGTAGTTTGACTAATGCGGATTTGCATGTGCGCCTGTTAAGCTCTGCACAGAGATTTGAAGAATGATGTAGGCTGCGGCTGCTGGTCGAACCGCTGAAGATCGCTGGCCAAACAGTTAACTATCAATGAAGTGTCAACACTTTAAACATAAAAACTATAGCGTTACAGCACTTTATCTGTAATGAAAACAAAGAACCCCCCGTCAGATCCAACAGGGCTCACCAGTATAGCAATTTAAAGTATATATTTCCATTTCAAGTACAGAGCTAACAACATGTGAGGCCCCTCACGTTGATGGCGAATTGACAGCTCACACAGCTCATCCTAAACAACCACATGTGTGTTTTGAGGATTCATCCATGAAATCCGCGGCGGCCTCAGACAAGTCTTAGGGGATCTTCTCCCCCGCATACATCCCACCAACGCTGCTGGTTGTCTGCCCTCCTGTCTTAAGCCAGCCTTTGGGTGGTGAGGCTGCTAATCTCGCAGTATGGCTGAATTGGAAATCGGCATGTGTGTACGTGCATGAGAGAAGAGGAGAGAAGTGGCTGCCCTTGCACCTTGGCTAAATGAAAAACCCTCAGCCGAGAGAGGAGGAAGACACTGGGAGGGCAGAAGTCAAACTCCCAAGGCCACAAGAGAAAGAGGAAAAGAGAAAAACTACCAAACTTTTTATTCCTCCCTGCGGCAGATTGTTGTCAAACTGTGGACGTGGTATGGAAACTCAAAGTTCTTGTATATAAAATGTACATTCAGTCCGATGGGAAACTTGTGAGCTGCTGCCTCGCTGCGCTGACATGGTTTCACTTCAAGTGCTTCTCTGTGTCGGTTTCAACAAATGTGCTCAGATATTTTCAAAAGCCATTGTTATTTGCATTTCTGTATTTCAGATTCTCATCCGCAGAGGCCAGGCCTTTTCCCATTAGGCCTGACTGATGTGGAGCTCTTCCTGACTGACTGAGGATATTTTCCACATTGAGGTTTTTATAAATAACTTCAGGCTGATGGGGTTAAGAGCACTTTTACGTTCATCCGCTGAGATGTCCTTCGTGATCACCTTTATTTTAGGTCCATGCACTGGCAGGCTGTAATGACATCACCACATCTTGGAAGTGAATCATGGTCCAAACTAACAAAAAAGCAAAGCAAAGCAAAACAAAAATATACACAGAGAATATGCTGTAGTTATTGTTTTTAAAAAGCTCTATTTTTGTTTCTGAACATTTGAGCGAGGGATACGATGTGGGTTTAAAGAGACATATTTTTCCATCTTCTAAAACATGACAGGTGGACATATGAGGAGGCCACATATAGGTTTTAAGGTATTAACTACAGAAAATAAAAATAAAATATTTCTCAGCTGCCAAAACATAGACTAGAAATCCTTTCATTTGTTTGACTGAACAAATATTCACTGTTACCATACAACAGTACACAATAACATCAACATACAGAATTTTATTTGTCAACAGACAATAAATGACTCCTTTTCTTACATATTATATATTTTTTTTCTTTAATGTTATTTTTAAGGTAGATATATTCTTTTTTTCAAAAGTTTACTCAATTTTACATGACTGTGTCCTGCTTTGGCCAAATTAACATGGCGATAAAGTACAGAAGCGCCCTTTTGAACCACATCTGTTCATTGCGGTTGGTTTCAGGGGGTGGAGTTAGGCGCTTGAATCCATCCTCCTTTGTCTTTCTCAGGACATGTGTCTTTGGAAACGGGTAACATCGGGAACAACATGATGTGGGGTTAGATGAAGACAAAAATGGGAAATGTGGATAGTTCTCCTCAGATCTGGGTCTGTGATGTCACAGAGCCCAAGAAATCTGAACCACTCTGTGAATGAGAAGTTTTCATACACAGCCCGCCTCAAACAACGTGACAAGACTGTGTAAGTACTCACATCAATTATTCAAAAAAAAAAAAAAAAAAAGATACTCAAGCATATAAAAAATGTTTTTTTTTTTCCCCCATAAAATGTCCCCTTTAAACTTTAAATGTATTGCTCGAAATCTTTCCACACTGTTCAGTCAATCATTTCCACAACTGTATCTCATTTTAATTTACAGATACATTAATGCCTACAATACATTAAAAAAAAAAAAAAAAAAGCTATAACGTTATCAGCTCAGCTCTAAATAAATAGATAGATTTAAAAAGTAGAGTGCACTTTGGCATTTCAAAAAATAAAAGAAGGCTTGAGATCACAGATTAGTTTGTGACTAACCTTTCTGAACACCACAGCGTCTTTATCTGTGTGGACACAGATCAGAGGCAGGTAATTCATGCCTGAGCCAGTGTAGGGCCTCATTTTAAATCCATTCACGAACCAATATCACCATTAGGTTTAAATAAAACACTCCAAACACAAAATACTTCAATATGTAAAAGACAGAGGCATAAAAATGCAGTTTTGACATTTCTTGAGAGTCATTGATCAGTGTCACATAAAAACAAAGAAAGCGATAAAATCATATATTTCAGGATTACAAATTTAAAAATAAAAACATGTGTCAGGTGAGATATATCTGGTTCTGCATTGATGCGGGGCATCTGATGTATTCAGAGTATCAATCAGGGCAAATCAGAGAATTTAAGTTATCCCCACCTATGAAAGAGGGTGGATTTTGTTCCCCTTGTTCTCCAGAACGTCAATGATGCTGATGCGTGAAAGTGAGAAATAGCACAGTCCAATTTTGTTCATCCGCATTTGGAAGTCTGTTGTCCTTCAGCTGATTCAGATGCATGTTGTTAGAGGGAGCACGGAGAGCTCCTCTCTTATTAGAATCTTGGTGTTTTTTAGTTATTCATGTTTTTTTTAAAAAAAGACCAAAAATGTGCCTGCTTCAGTGGTAAAAAAAAAAAAAATCCATGCCTGCAGCTCTGGTAGTGTTGAGCACAATAATTTCTTTTCTTTTCTGCGTTTTTTTTTTTTTTTTTTGGAAACTACAGTAAATCTGCCCATTAAGAACGATCAATACACACAAAATAAAACACACTGCAGATGCCTGAACAGCTGATGCTAGAGGTTAAGTGTTCCTGAGTACACAAAAAGGCATGTGCTATAAAAAAAAAAAAAATAAGAAGAAAACGAGAGGTGTAAAGCACTGAAGTGATCTATGTCTTTAAGCACTTCTGTGTGCTTAACTGGCACTCCTGATGAGTTGGCGCAGCGATCGGGTGTGAAGACAAGTCTAAGTGATGTGGCCCTCCAGTCACCTGACCATCAGCACTGCCATTGTGGGCCCGCAGCTGGCCCGAGTCTGCGTGGCACGGCGACATATTGCGCAGGTATAAGGCAGTCAGTAGTTATTCATCATCCATAATGTTAACGATTACAGCATGTCGATAACAAACCTGGGAGTTAAATGAGTTTGTGCACTCAGCTACGGCTGTGCCGTGGCGGTTCAAGGTCACTCCTGCTGTCCCTGACAGGAGGGATGATTCCCGGGCCAAACTGCAAGCACACACATCTTCCTTCAAGGTCAAGTGTGCCACTATTTAGAACAAATAGATACATAAAACACTCAGTCTTGTGGATGGGTAAAGTATGAGGCGAGACCTTGGGCTGGGATAAAGTTGGCCAGCAGCTCATATATTTCATCCTGTACTTGTATTTCAGCTTGACATTTTGTCACCCCACACCTCATCCACCCTCCGTCTGCCCCCCTCAAGTCACGATAATGTTTTGAAGCCCCTTTTATGTGACTGAATGCAAAAAGTTATCATTGATTTTTGTCATATAAGAACTCACCGGAGTGCAATGTGGATGGATCTTGAGCGTCTCAGGATGACAAACTCTGTTTATCTTTCAGCTTGGACGCCAGCTGAATTTAGACTCTGCAGCCTCCTTTAAGCTCATCTGTCAAACATACCATGACCAAAGCTGCTATTCACCTATGGATGGTTGAAAAAATAAAAACACAGAGGGCTTTTGTGTTTGAGCAGGAGCAGGACAAGGCTCGGGCGCGTGGTGAGAGGATACACTTGATTTGGAGTCAGTTAGCAGCTCATGCTTATCGTAATGGACAATAGGGCAAGGGCAAGTGTCTCCCTCCCCTCAGCTTTCCTCTCTCCCTCACCCTGCTCCTTGGCGTGCTTCCCCCATGAGACACGAGCCGGGGGCTGGGCGCTCTGATGGCCAAGCGTGACATTTAAACCCCTGCCCTGCGGTACTTTTAGGGGGGCTTTTCTGGGCGTGATGGGGTGAAGGGAGGTCCATCTGAGCACAGAGAAAGAAAACAGGGGGTACAGAAACAGGCTCACCCTACAAACTCCCTCTTACTCCTTGCACACACACGACTCACCCTCCCCTGCTTCCCCCCCGTGCAGAAATCCTCAGTGTATCAGTGTGGTGGGGGCCCCATTGTGCACGGGCCTGCCGCTGAAGAAAAGGGCCCTTTGGTGGTAAACAATTCAGCTGTCCGCTCTGATCACAATGGGGGCACATCCCATTGCTTTGAGCATCTGTTTCGAGTAGGTGTCGGTCCCCTCACTGCTCAACAGCACTGTCCATACATGCACGGTGTGCGACTAAATCCCTGAATCTGCTGGCCCGCTACCACCTGCTCTCAGCCTGCCCTCCTTTTATCATTCTGTATTCAGATCAATACTGTTGACTCCACTGCAGTGTCTCTCCAAAGACAGGTTGAATAGCCTTGTCTTGCCTGTTCAGTGGGAGCGCACGCTTTTCAAATTGTGTACAGTGTGGAGGCCAACTGTATGAGCTCATTAAGGCATGTTTGAGAAGAAAAAAAAATCCTTTTTGGAGGAAGGCACAGGGGGTGGTCTGTGGTCTCAGTCTCACAGACAAATCCACGGCTGCATATCGCCCCCTTGTGGCTGTAAAAAGTCTTTCACTCCACTTCTGAATTTGCAGTTAAATCTCTTATTCTATCTAATAATATATATATATATATATATATACATCATTTATACTCGTTTTGAATCAAAATGGACTTTTTGTTGTAAAATATGGCATACACATTGTCAGCAAAGTGTATATCAATATCAAAAGTCAAAGTGCTCATAATGCAGAAAGGACTGTTTCAGATCGCTATTATACAATAGAAGAGTATATAGTTGAATAAATGTTACCAATATATCACCATCTAGTCTGGACTTTGACACTGAAGCGGCCTGTAAAGCCCGTTGTGGGTTTTGAGTGAACATGGTGGAAGAGAAATAACAATATTTCCTACTGAAATCCAATGAGGAGGGCTGAAGTAAAGCTGAAATTGAACATAAATAGAGAAATAAAGTATGCTGTTACTGATGTCCTAATGTGTATTTTCTGTTTATGCGTAAAAAAAAAAAAAAAAGAGCACAAGAATGTTTAGAATAATTCCCTTTGTTGGATTTGACTCACTTCATGCTTTGTTTCGTGTAGTATACTTTTTGTACACTTACCTTATTTATATGCTAACTTTGTATTTTCCCCTGAAATGTTTCGAATGACATATTTCATGGATTTCTTCCACCGTTTCTGCCCACTGCCTGGTTCCAAAGGGTTAAACGTGAAACCGGGTGCTCTACTGGGGAAGCGCTAATCAGCTCGGAAACATTTGCTGCCCTTCTGGCAAGGTCAGAGGGGTCACGGTCTCTGGGCTGGACGTCCACTCCATTCCTCACTCCCACCCACCCCACCTCCTGCTGTAAGGGCCAGCCTCCCTCCCCTTGGGGCCCATAGACCCTGCAGGCACAATCACCGCACCATGACTATAGGCTCACAGAAGCTGGCTTTAATCTATACGGAGCCATGGGATGAACCGCTGCTGTCTGTCCATCAGCCTGTCAGTACGTCTTGCCTTGAATGCTCACAGGCGGCCCCGGACCGGCGCTATCGACCCAGACCCAGATTTGTGATTGGTCTGCAGAGGCGTCCGGCGGGCCCTTCCTGCTGTTTGACCAGCTGATTGATCTGTTAACACTGGCCGCTGGACGTGTGTCCCTGAATTTAATTTCAGAATTCATTTCTGGGAGACGTGTGTGTACAGAAATGATGAAGAGTCCCAGGATCCGAGCGAAGGATTGAGGGTGGAGGAGAAGCAAAAATTCAATTTTGATTCTTCCTTCTCAGAATTGTTGGCTATTTGGGACATGCATGACAGGAAAACCGGTCTACCTTTAAAACGGGTGACTATGAGTTTTTTTTCTTTGTTTTTCCATTTTCTACCAAGAAGTGATTGAGAATTGCCCGTCTCTTGAGTGTTTGCAATTTCAAGTGTCTAATCCCCAGAGGTTAAATCCTATCAGTGTCAAACAAGGCAGTTTCTCAAAATGTGTGTTTTTCATTGGTCATCTTTTCCCAAGCTGTTGGACACATTTTATCATTTGGGAGTTATTTATTGTCTTGTGGTTTTGATTAAGTGTCTCGATGTCTATGGCTGGGATATTGGTTATCTTCAGATCAGGACTCCACCTGCAGAGGCGCCTCTGCGCTCGCTGCATTTTAGCATTTTGTCTTTGCACGACGAACTCCGGCGTTAAATGAATAGAAAGTGTGGAAACGTGCCACCGGAGTCAGGCTGAGATCTCAGGTAACCCTGATTCATTTCACAGCCCATAAAACGGGTCAATGCGCCAGCGAATGCATGTATTTCTGAAACCGTCCCGCTTTCTGTTTGCTGTGTTGTCAGAAACGCCCATAAAAAAAAAGAAGAAAAAAAAAAACACAGACTGTGAAATAAATGTGATGACCGACGCAACCGCTGTTGGGAAGTGAGAACTGATTTGATGGCGTCTCACCCCCCCCTCCCGCGGGCCTGCCGCAGACATGGGGAGAGGGTGCTGCTTGGATATGCATCACAAAGGCTTCCTGCAGTATTGATCTGCAGTGGGTTAAGGCAGTCTATCAGCAAATGTCCCTCTCTCTGGGAAAAACAACGGGAGATTAAAAACACATAGCTTGCTGGGCGGAAGGCTGCTGATGGGTCCTTATCTGGGCACAAAGGTCACCGTGTACAGATATAATCCACTTTCACTTAACAGCTTCATTTAAGGCACCTTCCATGCAAATAGCGGCGTCTGAAAGGCTGAAGCTGGTTTTTCAAAAGTCAGCAGCATTTTATTTCTTTGTTTTTGAATCTGGAATCGGAAACGAGCAAACGTCTACGTTTTCTTCTTGCTGATCAACAGACGCGGGCAGACGTCTTACGGTGTTGCCACGGTAATGACACCAGCTGCTGGGCCCTTTGACTCCTCTGCATGGCATCTAGGGTCACATTTCTACATTTATCAATCAATCTGTTGTTTTCCAGATCAGATTGTATTACAAATATATGATTAGAAAACATGCATGTTAAAAACCCAGTCTTTACATATTTAAAAATACGTGAAGCTTCCTTCAGCAGAGACGGCATATTTAACGTGTGAAAGTGCTTGCTTGCTGTTGCCTTCTCAAATATTAACACAAGAGTTCTTGTCAATGACATTTAACTGAAAACAGATGAAATCTTTTCATTTGTTGTACTTTACTGAAACTAGCTTTATGCCCAAGTGAGTCAGAATGAGAACAAAACAAACCCAACCATTTAAAAGTAAAATCTTACACAGTTTTGTAAACGACTATTTCAGCATCACAGATGAATGATGATAAATTCTAACGACAAACTATATGTCATTTAAATAAACTAAACCAAACAGTTCACAGCGACTGATGAGTTCTAACTTTTAAAAAATGTGTTCAAAACAGGATGGGATTCTCTTAGAAATACGAAACTGCAGAACGTGCATTTTAAAAGAAAAACCACATCAACAGAGCGGCACTGCCACGGTGACTGTGAGGTCAGTAGCGCTCTTTCGGCTCACTGAACTTGCGCTTCTTCGTAGCCACAGATGCAGAAGACGATCCCTGGCTGCTGAGAATGTCGTACTGAGAGACCTGAAAGCAGCAGAGATATCGTGCCGTTTGCAGTCAGTAAACCACAGTGTTTCATGCATGTACCAAGAGACAACATCCCACTCTGATCACAGATGACTCATCTGTGAAACAAACACGGTTCCTACGCGTTTTCCACTTCAAGATTCTGCCTAGATCTGCAGAGGACACGTCTTTTATGTATTAAGTTCAGCGAGAAAAAAAAAAAAACTAATTCTGACTTTTTCTTTTCCAAACTGAGCTATGGTTCACATGAGGACCTAATTCCACCCACAATTTGCCCTTTAACAACAAGATAATAAACATAATCATTTCATTAGTATGTTTTCTACAGCTCCTATGGGTCAAAAGCAGATCATACAGCTCTGACATGTGCACCGCAGCATTTAGTGAAGCTTGTACAACATGATCATCATGTTAAATCATGGTTATCTTTATACTGTAGGACGGCGTAAAGAAGTGCTGTAATGCATAATCACCAGCTTTTCCTTCTCCAGCGTCGGCTGCATGCTGTTCACGGTCACGTTTGTGTCCTGCCCACAGACACACACAGATTGTTTTTTGAATGACAAAAATAAATAAATAAATAAAGAAAATCTGCAGGAGAAAATGTATTCCTAAAAATGTGGATTCACACGACAGCTGACACGATGAGCCTCGGCAACCACCGCCACACCCCTGACAGGTAAAGTAAAGGACGACGTACATTTTGCATTTATATGTTATTGAATAGGTGGTTAGCACTGTTGCCACACAGCAAGAAGGTTCCTGGTTCGACTCCCGGCAGGAGTCTTTCTGTGTGGAGTTTGCATGTTCTCCCCGTGCTTGCGTGGGTTTTCTCCGGCTTCTCCGGTTTCCTCCCACAGTCCAAAAACATGTATGAGGTTGATTGAGAACTCTAAATTACCCGTAGGTGTGAGTGGTTGTTTGTTGTATATGTGGCCCTGTGATGGACTGGAGACCTGTCCAGGGTGTATCCCTGCCTATCGCCTGCTATGGGCTAATAAACTCAAATCAGTAAAAGTGACTTGAGCAGATTGATTAAAGTCTCAGTTTTTCTAGATTAATTAAATACTTTTTTGCTTGAAGAAAACATGCAATTGTATTTATATCTAAGACACAGACTTTAAAGAGCTCTGCAAGAACAGTTTCAATGACCTGCACTCAGACACACAGGCCGTAATTTGCACTTCAGTTATTTTATGTTGTAAAGGTGTAAAGTACGATAAAGAGTAGAAGACGGGGAGAACTGGTGGCGCTCCAGTCCTGACTGACTGACTGACCGTTGTGGACTTGATTATCCGTCCACTCCTGGTCCTCTTCAGGCCCACCTCCAAGTCAGAGGTTTTCTTCAGAAGAGCGTTCATCTAACAGGGGAGAGATGGTTTGTAATGCAGGCGACCTTTAAGTGCACTCGAGGCAGCTATTTGCTCCGTTTGCACAGAGCTTCAAGCTTTGCTCCACATCTGAACTGCTGGTAGATGCTTCACGTCTTTGAGTTCACACTTGCAGCAAATCACAGATTATTAACCCAGCTAAGAAAATGTTTGCTTTCAGATTTTGAGGTAATAGTGCCTCTCCAACCACGAGTCACATTTTCTTGCAGACAGCTAGACATTTTTTTATTTTGATTCTTCGCAACAAGCTCCAGGAAGCCCGAAAGTCAACGGCTGCACGTAACAATTAGGTGATTTTATCAAGGGGCTAGTTTTGCCAGCTACACCCACAATGATTTTCTGTGTAAAATGCTCATGATAAGTTAAGCTTAGTTAAGATCATACATACCCCTCTGGCTTCCTCACAAGTCTCAGTCTTCTCATAAGAATGTGCCTGGATCTCTAAAATTGAAGGAAAAAAAAAAAAAGTAAATACATAATACATACATACATACATACATATATATATATATATATATTTTATATATATATATATTATCTATCTATATATAATATATATACATGTATATATATATATATAATTATACCAAACAAATATAAGATAATAAAAGATGGCAATATTCATCAAAATTAAAATCTAAAACAAACCATAACGATGTCCATAGTTGAATTTTTTAGTGTTTATGTTAAACTGCAATCTTCAGTTAGAAGAGTTTATAGTCCAGTCGTGCTTATTAGAGGCCTAGTGATGTCTGTGTGATGTAATGAATAAACATTTTCATCTTCTAAACCCCAGCAGGATTTTTCCTCCATCAGGAAACATTTAAAACCCAAACAACCCAGACTGGTCCCTGGAGATGTGATTATGCATCACTTACTGGTGATATCCTGGTCTGTGCTCTTACTGGTGAGCTCCTTCACCTCTTTGGGTGGATGTCTCTAAAGAGTAAAACATAATATCTGAACAGCACAATCAGAAAATGTCAACAGTTTGGCCACAACTGTAAAACGCTGACAGCGCTGTCTGACTCACCACTCAGACACGTGACCTTTCTTTCATATGCAACATTTGGCATTACCTAATTGCTGTTAATTGTTAAGCTGTTTATTTTTGTTTGTAAAAATCGGTTCGGTAACCCGAAAGCATCTTGCAGTCTTTGCAAAAGTGGAGCCTCATGACATCATGTGGAAAAAGCCAACGTAAGCAGTGTTTTTATGAACAAATCAGTGGAGATAACTTATGCAACCGGCCTGCCAACTCGCATGCAATTGACACTTTTCACATGCTCTCAGATCACATGTCTGTTTTCTCAGGCAGCAAACAAATTCCTAACTGATAACGCTGTAGCGCAGAATACAAAATGCACGGAAAGACAAGTCCGAGCAGGAGGCATCATGGAACAGTATGTTACTATAGTCCTATCAGAAAACGAAAATGTTCTGTGTTAAAAGTAAGTCATTGACCCAGATGTATTCAGACCATGCTGACCTGTAACAAGACATCCTCCTCAACCTTCAGAACCCACTTGTCCCTCACAGAAACGCTCTCCTCCACCTGCAGACAATAAGCACCGTGAGTGCAGGAAAACATGTTCGTTATAAGTAGGAGTTGACACATTTTGCCTTTTCCTATCTCGCTGGGTCACGGTTCTGTGAATTCACCTGCTCCAGTCTCTGTTTCTCTGTGGCCATGTCAAACTTCACACAGTGGAAGGGGGTGGCCACTTCACCCATGGTGAGTTTGATCGGCTCCTGCTCAAACTCCAATATGTCACTGTCAGACTCCCTGAAGCCTGGAGGCTGGTAGTCCTGAGGGGTGACTAGAAAAAAGGCAAACTTAAAACCAAAGAAATAAACCACTTCTGTGTACACACGCAGGTTTTCTACTGTAGTTATTTTTCACAAAAAGCTATTAGAGACTAGTTTGCGTATGAGTAATGATCTACTTTACGTTAATGCAAAAGACTGAGGCAACAAAAGTCACGAGTTGGACATAGCGACATCTAGTGGTGACGTTGCAGATTGCAACCAACTGAAACCATGTCGCCTCACCCTCTTTCAAGGTTGGAGAAAAAAATGCATCTACAAAAGGCTCCTCTTTAAAAATGTCATTTTGCAGCCACTTCAGCTACCACTTCTTTCTTTAGTCTTTTTTTCATTCCTCAACTTTTATTGAGAAGTGTCCCCCTCCCCCATCTAAAATTTTAAACATAGTCATTCTGCTTGTATTTACAATTTACAGAGGGTCCTAATTTTTTTCTGTAACTGGACTTGTTCAAATGTAGATACACATTGTAATATATGAGAAAAGAAAGTACCAAGTGTCTGTTGTTTAACCTATATATGGGTCATTTTTGTATACAATTACACTTGGGGACATCAATGCCAACTATGATTAAAATGTTAAACAAAAGCCAACAAACAAAGCTGCAACACCTTGGAAACTGGTACTATTTTAAATAAAAAACATAAATACACTAATTAATTTTTAGAAAAAGAAATCATGGATGGATAGATGCATATTAAAATGGTGCAAAATTGATTTAACGTCCAATCTGAAAACATTTTTCTCTCTTTTTTTTTTAATGTCTCTTACCATCATCATAGTAGGCTAGCTTCATGTTGAGACAGACGTTTTCTGGCAGCGGACCCAGATTCTGCATTAAAGTGTAGAGTTTCCTCACCAGCAGGATGCTGGCTTTCTTAGTGTTCCCAAACGACATTGTTGACAACTTTTGATTGTTGCTAGTAAGGAGAAGGGGCAAAAGGAAAAGATAAACATTTAGGCCACTATTGCTTAAATATGCTTGTTTCAGTTGTTTTGTCAGGTATAACTGGATTACCCATAAAATATTAAGATCTAAATAACAACATAAATGTCAGAATTGTCATATCTTTAATGTGATCTTCCAAAAAAAAAACAAAAAAAAAAAAAACAAAACAAAGGGAAATATTTAATAATTAGGAATATTTTAAGAAAAAAAAACTCCTTGACTCCCTACATCTGCAGATCCTTTCATAAAGTGTATGTGATGGTCTTCAGAGTTAATCGGTCACATTCAAAATTAGGCCTGCAGATAAACAGCAATAACCTGCTACTAAAACCTGATAAAAGTCAGCTGTTGCTGTAGCACTTGCTTGAATGTTTGGGGTTTTATTATCCTGAGGGTCAAGGATCACAAACAGTTGCCAAAGAAACTGCACAACTAAACTGCTGAGAAGTATCAGTCAGGAGAGGGATGTATAAGAATATCAAAAGCACTGCCAATATCATCATCAATAAGACAAGAAAATGTGGTGCCATAGAGACATGGTAAGGATCAGGATGACCGTCCAGAGGTGATAAGAGAACCAGGAGAAAACTTATCCAGGGACACAACCAAGAGTCTAATAGCAGCACTGAAGGAACTGCAGGTATTCCTGGAAGCTTGCTTCTGACATGTGACCGCCACCTCCTGTATTCTGCTCAAGTCTGGGCTGTGGGGTAGAGTGGAAACATGATAGCAGTTTCTTCAAAAAAAAAAAAAGAAAAGAAAAGAAAAAAAGTGCAAGCTCATCTGAACTATGCAAAAAAAAAAATCATTAATTGGAAAACGAAGAATTTCATATTCCAACATCACAATGACCTGAAGCATACATCAAAATCAAGAGACGTGGCTTCAGAAAAAGGAAATCAAAGTCTTTGACTGGCCCAGACCTCAATCATCATCCTCACAAAGCCCAGAAATCGAAACATAGCCCTAGCAAATTTAAATTTGCTTTGCAGGTACATCTAGCTACCATCTGTTGGAGCTCAAAAGTCAGGGGGACCCAATCAATCAGTCTGTCCTTGTAAAGAGAGTCTCTGGGTGGGCTTAACACGATTGTGACAGAGCAACACCGTAATCTGGATGTAAACAGAGTAGATGGTTGTAGCTGAGGAGTAATAACTGTCTGAATCAGTTTTGACATTGACAGTTATAGATTCCGACTTTTTCTTTGAAAATTGAACCGAAGACGGCTCCCAAATCATTCCTTTGCTATGTAAATGTATTTGCTTTTTTGCTGACAAAAATTAAGTCAATTTTTCTACACAATCCACTCTCCCGTTGACTTGTTTTTGTTGCTCTGAGAACACTAGAGTTTGTTGCTCTGATTGGCCACAGGGCTAACCAACTAGGTGCGAAGGCAGTTTGATCAATAGCGCCCCTTGGTTCGGGAGACCTTATGGATCATTTTCAGGCCCTATATCTTTCTAGCTGTGGGTCTGATCTATCAGACTATTGGAATGACTTAAAAAGAGCCAAACACAGGACTTAAAAAGAGCCTTAATTTACAGAATTAAGGAACCTCAACTGTTTTGCAAAGAAGGGTGAGACAAAATTCCCAATAAGTAATCATTTTTCATTTCATTTTCTTTGGATTTCTGTATGTTGGAATATAACATTAAAAGTTTAACAAATCTGGCATTTATGTTGTTGTTTCTTTCTTTATATTAAAAAAACCCCTGCAATTTAACAAAGGTGTGTAGAGTTTTTATAATCATGGTTAATGAAAGTAGTGATTTGATAATAAATTCCACTGACTTCCTTCTATGTTATTGTAACAAAACCATCCAGAATGAAAACACCTTTCAAAATCCATATGAGCCCCTTCAGCAGTATACTGGATCTTAAACTGGTAATACTCAGTCACTTTCTGAAAGAGAAGAAAATTGCTGCATATAAGATACAAAATAATCATACAGACTACTAGTGAACCGTAGAGTGGAATGAATCTGAACATTACCTGGGGGTTCTCTGGGTCAGTATAAATCTAATAAAAGAGCCAAATAGGAAAAACATCAGTGCCAAAAAAAAAAAAAAAATCTCTGGATTTATTAGGATTTTATAGGGAAGAGGACACCATGAAACCTCATATTAAAACTGTCAAGGAGTGATTTACAGTTGCTATTGTCACTTTTTCAAGCAGACTCCTAACTCCAATGTCTTTGTCTCAGTCCCAAATTCAAGACCACACATATAAAAGGGAAGGAAATGCGTTATACTTACAGACATTATGACTATCCGCAGCTGTTCAGGAAGAAGAGTTTAAAAAAAAGTAGCTATGTTAGCGACGCATTGAAGACATACTGCGCTTGTAATGTTCATGAATGTTTTCAGATCAGCAATGACTCAACTGGGTCCATTTTACATATTTTCTAACTGATGGAAATGGTTGAATGTGACTTACATATTTCTTCTGGATGGCATCAAAACACCCCTGCATCCTGGAGGAAATTATAAACAATCCATTCATTAACCTGCACTAAGTTCCCACCTGGAATAATTAAATGACTTATGCCACCTGCCCAGAGACTCTTGTATTTTAGTCTACATGTACACATGTATGATGTGCATACATGACACACGAAAAAGGGACGTACCACAGTAATTACAGAAGGAAACTTTAACAACTGACTGAGTAGCATAACAACATTTTTAAGTTCCAGTTAGACTCTTGTTGATCTATCTTTAATAAATATCAACTGTGTTGAGATGTCCTAATATGTCCTTTATCTGCTACAAGACATGTTATTCAAATGATCAACAATTCTACCTATCAAGGGTCAGGCTACTGAAATTTACCACTGAAGTATCTGAGAAGCACCAGGACATTCACGTTCCCCTTTGAGGATCATCACCCGTTGATCTGTAAGAAAAAAAATCGAAGATAAGATTATCTTTTTTTTTTTTTTTTGTAAATATTTCTAAATATGAAACAGACGCACTGGCCTCCAGGATGTGTAGACAAATACGTTTCACATGTTATCCAACCTTCTACATATTTGTTCCCGTAGGCTCTCTCTGGGAATATCCCCCGGAGGTAGGTGATTCCGGAGACCGCGATGGCTAGAAGCTTCTTTACAACAACCAGGGACTGCTGCTCAGAGACAACCTCATTAGGCAACAGCTGAGTAGCCTGCATGAGTGAGAGACATGAATCAGAGGTAGCGCCATGTACTTGTCCCAGTTAAAAAGGACATATTATGCTGATTTACTGGGCCATAATTTTATTTTAGCACTTTCACAGAAAAGATTTACATGCTTTACGAGTGTAAACCACATTATTTCTCACTGTGCACTGCTCCTCTTCTTTCTACCCTTTTCTTATTTTCCTGTATTGCCAGTCTGCTCTGATGAATGAGATTTACGTTTGCCCTTTGTTGACTGCAGCCCAAAAGGTGCTGCCTTCATTTTGGAGTGCAGATATGGGGTTGAGATTGTGTTATTATTGCATTGTGCATCAGTGGTTCTGTTTATCTTTCTTAGTACTACTTGTATTGTACAAATTGGAACCATAATTATAGAATGATACTTTTATCAAATGCAAAAGTGATTTCTATACTTATAACTTAACAAATAACAGAAAACGGGGAAACTTGACATTTTACTTGAGTTGGCATGATTTTTGATACAATTTCTTCCTTCATGTACACAGCAGTTTATGTGGTCAAGCTGTGCAAGACTTTGAAAACAGATGCTAAACACAGACACAAGTGAAGAATTGGTTTGACCCCATAAACTTTTGTTTGTGGGCCGGTTTGAAGGTTTGCAGGTCTTGCTTCCATCCATTTGTAAATGGATGTAACCCAAGAAATCTGTAACTCCTGATTTACGTAGATGTGGCATAAACAACATAAAAGCATGGACCCATCCTGTCTTGTATATGCAGTTCAGGCTGGTGGTGGTAACACAATGTTATGGGGGATATGTTCTTAGGACACTCTGGGCCCCTTAGTACCAGCTGAGCATCATTTAAACGACCTAACTATTGTTGCTGACCCTGTCCATCCCTTTATGACCACAGTGTACCCATCTTCTGATGGCTTCTTCCAGCACAATAATGCAGCATGTCACAAAGCTCAAATAAATTCAAAGTGATCTCTTGAACGTGACGACTTCACTGTACTCAAGTGTCCTCCACGGTCACCTGATCGCAATTAAACAGAGCATCTTTGGACAGTGGTGGAAGGGGAGATTCACATCATAAACGTGGAACCGACAAATCTGCAGAAACTGTGCGATGCTTTTATTATCAATATGATCCAAAATCTCAGAGTAAAGGTGATGTTTCCAACACCTTGTTGAATCTGTGCCCCAAAGATTTTAAGTCATTTTGAAGTCAAAACGGGATTCAATCTGATACCAGAAAGGTGTATCTAATAAAGCAGGTAATACACTTTTTCTTTAGTTTCAAAATTTTTTCTTTAGTTTATTGTGCTGGAAAGCTGCACAGAAGCTCCCAACTGATGGTCCTGCTGATTTATTAATCTGTATTATTATTATTATGAATGAAGATAAAAATTCTTTTTGACATTTAAAAACAAACATTTTACTGATCTGGCAGTGGTTTCTATTAATATAGTAGCACAACAATTTCCCTTAATGTTTAACGAAAAAAACAACAACTGCTGAATGCTGGAAACTGAATGTAAGTCATTTTCTGTGTACAGCTAACTATATGAGCTGTTTCAGAAAACATTGAAATTACAGAAATATTACCTGTGTAGGTCTCGCTTGTTGTACACATGCCATTCCTTTGATGGGATAGAAAAAAACCCCACCAAAAC
>JAOWBL010000008.1:16939295-16949545 GCA_028564865.1 Zenarchopterus dispar
TTGAAGTCCAGGACCGAAGAAAGTTCCCTTTCTCCAAGAAAGATGTTGCTCTCAAACTGTCAGAATTATTATTATTAGCTTTATAAAGTTCAGAATTCAAAACATTTTTTTAATTTATTTATTTTTCCTTGGCCACTCATTATGTAAACTCTTATATTTATTTAAATGGGCCCATTTAGTATTTGCTATGGGAACATAGGTGAATATCAGTTCGCAGCCACAGAGAATTGTGGGACAGAACTATCTCATTTCCTTTCATCAAGCGTGATCCAGAGTTTCCTCTGCTAAATGAGATAATACAGAAACTGTCCAAACTCTTTTCCATTGAGTGATTAAAACAACAAAAACAAAAACAAAGTTCTTAGATAAATACAACCAAACTTGAACAAGTTCATAGTACATATTACACAGAGAGATTTTTTTTCCCACAGTCTTGGTCTATCACATCACAGTAGAGGCAATCTTTACACTTCTTTACAATAATGGCCCACCTCATTTAACTTTGCATGGAATTGATTTGAATTAATTTCATTTCTCTTTGGGGTTGAACTAAACTGTCAATTTCTTTCTTCTTTGGGGGTGAACAAAACTGTCAGTTTCTTGAGGCATATTTCACTTGAAGCACATTTCCACTGAGCCGTTCTGTTCAGAAAAAAAGACCTATTAATGGTGCATCTAAAGTTTATCTCCATGTTACATGGAACAGACGATTCTTTGTTGACCAAACGGACTGCAATTTACAGCCTGTGATGATGAAAACATAACTGTGGGACAAACTGTACGGTACTGTGCTGCACTGCATGGTTGATTTTTTTAAAAGGCTATTAAGGTCCTAATACAGCATTTGAAATCTGGGCTTTTTATGTTAATATTTTAGATTTTCTGCGTGATCATTGTCCCCTTCCCTTCAGCTAGTATGATGCTTCACTGATTGTAAGGTTCCCAGGTCCTCTGGCTGCAAGACGAGACCAAACCATCATCCTCCCACCACCATGTTTGGCAGATGCTATATGTTGTGTTTAGTTTTCGTGAAATGTAACATTTTGCATTATATCCAAACACCCTCACTTTCTTTCCAAAGATTATTTTTCCAGAAGTCTTGCTGTTTGACCAGACTCACCTTTTAAACATTAAAGTATTAGTGCTTGTTTTGCCTTTTACTTAACATAATCTGGCTTCTTTAATGGTGCATACTGATTACTTTGTCATTAGTGTATGTAAATGGCCTCATATGTAGTGCTTTTGCATCTTTTTTCCAAATAAAATCTAGATGACAGTTTTAAGATGAAGGGGAAATGATAGAGACCAGCATTGCCAAAGCTGGAAAGGAACAGGGTGAGACTTCAAGGTTTTTATTTTCCTTCATCAGCATTATGCACTAAAATTTCACCATGTTGATTAAAGAGGAATATTTGTTCTATTTTAATTTGAAAGGTTGACATCGTGCGCTGATGTAATGTGCCTTTAAAAGTGTGGGTTACTTGTGAAGAACGCTTTCGATGCTGGTTTTTATTTTTGCACACAAAGCTCATGTTGCTTTCTGCTTTGGCTTCTGGCCTATTGCACATTTCTTCCCAAATGTTTTCCACATGCACTCACTCAGTCGATGAGCTATTCAGGCTCTTTGCCAACCTCCATCAACCAGATGTAGCCTTGTGTCGGGTTTCCCGTCAGCAGAAGGCAAATGTGTTTTTTGTCTGTGTGTGTCTGGCTGGGAGGGCGAGTGGGTGCCTGAAAAGAGAGGAGGCGTGGAAGCGTGGGAGGAGGAGACATCAAAGACAGGGGAAATCGGATCCCCTCTTTCCACAAAGCAGGCCACAGCGTTCAGAGACAAAGGAAACGCGATCTGCCATGTGACCGTGAACTGTGGATGCCTCCCCCCGTCTCGCTCCATTCAGCTTTTCACTCATTCAGCTTCATCAAACCCCACTGCCACGGCAAGCACTTGGGACAAACTGGAATTGTTCTTCGCAGTCTTTGTGGTTTGGACGTTGATGTTACAATATTTTGTGCTTTTACCTGAAGACTTGACTTAAGGTTGAGGAAATCACCAGAAAATAATGCAATGACCTCTGATTTTGTAACGACCTCTTAACCAGCTCAAGCAGGGGACAAAAGAAGGAATTGCACAACTTGTAAAAAGTCCAAATGAAAACGTCATCAGCAAAGAGTTATAGCGTGCCAGCTACATTTCCTGGGAAGTGTTTAGGATGATTCACGTCTTAAGTTAATGCCGTTGGACATGGTGGTAATCTCTGAAATAATCAGTTCATCTTTGGACAAGATTTACAAGAAATGCTTGTAACTACGACCTATTCTTATGCAAACTGATAAGTTCCTCATCAGTTTGGAAACCCGTGAGCAAATGTCTGCTGACTGACACTTAAAAACAACAATTACATCATTGCTGTTCTAATTATATAAAATGAAATGAAATACAAGTTTTAAAAAATGGAAATGGCACAAAGTGAGGCAAATTCAAGGACAGATATAAGACTTTCTGAACAGAGGTGATTTTACTAAAATCATGAAAACAAATAATTGACAAATGATTGACAGTTGGCTTAGCCAATAGCTAGCTGTTATCACTTCCTCATCTGTAATCATCATGCTACTGCACTTAGCGAAGCAACCAACCATTTGTACCGTACCGTTGTAGCCTCAACGCGACGGTAATATTTGATTTTGCCATCGAGTTAATATTTTAAATAGTAAATCCTGCTGTAAATGTCTGATGTCAGCGCTGTAGATACTTCGGCTGGGTTCGGCTGAAGGAGCCAGGAGCAAAGCTAACTTTGATTGACATGCGGTGGGGTTGTTTCCATCAGCTTTCCGAAGCAACATGGGTGAAGATGAACAAAATTTAAAACCGCTCTTCAGGAACCAGTGGGTGACCGAATCCTTCGTCCATTGTTTTGTTTTATATATTTTTTGTTTTATCTAGCTTAATTTGCAGTTCTTCTGAAGGGGATGCTTGACAGTACTTTCAACCGAGACTCGCCCTTCAAAAGGGGAAGGGTGGATTGGAGTTGAAATGCTAACTCCACCCCCTTCAACCCATTGCTATGGACAGAGCTGAGAAGACATGATTAAGAGTTTTTTTTCTTCTCTTTTTAAAACTGTATCTCTGTATTTTGCATGTCACAGATATTTAATTTAGACTTATTGAAATTTGGTCATCTTCTGAAAGAAGGGGCAAAGTATGTCTCCCTATAAACCTGGTTAGCAGGCAATAATCATGTTGCAGTGACTCACAACAACATTCACACTACAAGCAACATTGTTCAAATTTCGAAACAGTTCTGATTTGGTAAAGATATGATTTGATTGTTCACATTTATATAACTACATGTGTTTAGTGTCAGACTTTAATGTGAATACCAACCGCAATAGCGTACACGTAGACCAGATATTTGTCAGAAAATATTATCTGTAACAACATATTTGTGAGACTTGCAGGAAGGACTTACATGTGGGCGTGATAAATTTCTCAGCAGTCATGCAGAACTGGGCACAACACCTGCACAGGTCGACATTGACATCGCTCACTTCATGCATGTAGGTAAAAAGCCACATGAATTCTGATACATCCGTTCTCATGTTGAAGGGTTATTTATCTGATAAAGAGGTGACACAATTTATATCTGAAAATCCGAATTTACAGATTTTTGCATCCATAAAAAAAGGATGAGGATGAACTGATAAAAGGTCATATCAATTAGCATCATATGTTAGCATAAACCAAGTCAGCCAAGCTAAAAGTGCTAAGTGTAATTGACAAAGGTGAGCGTGTTCCAGGAAGCTTCCTCGTCCCACGTGGTGTCATATAGTACAAGGAAAAAGAGTCTTTAAAAATACTTCTCAGAAACTGATGGGTGGCATCACAGGAGATGTGTTCAGTTCTTCTTAAACAGTCTATTGTTTGTCCAAATAGTCCTAGTTCAGTAGTCTTCAGCGCTGGTCCTCAGAACCGCCAGATGTTCCCTGCTTTTGCACACCTTGACAAAAGTGACCTCATCCTAACCAGACTTGTGCAAACCTTGATGACATGATGTCCAGCAATTTAACACAGGTGTGTTGATACAAGGCAACATCTAAAACATGCAGGACAGGAAGTCCTGGGGACCAGGGTTGAAGACCACTGATCAAGAATGAAACCGTCCATGACAGATTCTGTACGCCAAGTGTAATGGGAAGGATGACAAAGTGAAACCTTTTTTTGCCTCAACATGCCTTAACAGCTGTGTTTTTCTGTGTTTACCTCCTCGACATTCCAGACACAACCAGTGTACTCAAAGGTTCTTGAGTAATAGCATTTTTTCCTTATCACAAAATGTCTGGAGGCTTTTTTACCGTCATGCGGTTTTTATTTTTTAACTGCCCTTGCAAAAACAGCCTGAAGACATAACATCAGATTGTCCTTCTGTGCACGTTCATTTCATTCAAGTGTTCATGTCACGTTTTTAATTTTATTTCTACTTGGCTCGCTTTGTCATCAGTGAGTTTAAGAGATGCCCTAAATACAAAAATGGAGAAAATAAAGTCACTGCTGAGACAGAGAAATCCAAAAATGGTTTAAACATATAACCACATACGTTGCAACCACCAAAATCAGCGCGCAAATTCACAACCAGAAGCGATTTCTTCAACATTCAACTGACGAAACTCACCTGTGGCGCAATTACACTAAGCACAGGTGGGAACTGAATGCAGGAAGTAAAACCAAGCACAATGCTACAAAATAAAAGCAGAAGTAAAGGAAAGTATGCAGAGCAATTCAAAAACAGAGCCCACAACTTTACACGGAAATAAACCCAGAACCACAGACCATGACATTGAAAATTACAAAAAAGATGGTTTGAATTTACGTCATTCCAGGTTCTCTTTTAAATTTAACTTCCCAAAGCACACTTTCATCAGAATTCACAACCTATTCTGCATATTGCTCATCTCATCAATATGATGTAAATGCTTCTGTGGAAAACTACATTGTTCATCTAAAGGGACAAACAAGTAAACGTAGCATGTGAATGGTCAAGAAGATCCAATTTCATTATTTTTTCCATTAAGGCAGAGATGGAGGAATGTGATGATTTCAATTCTTCTTGAGGCACGGGCATTTTCTGTATGATAAGAATGAAATCTGAAAACACTTGCTTTCATCTTCTGTTGACTTTTTTTTCACCATAAATCAATGTGCCAAAGTTAAGAAAACAGTTAAGAGTGATGACACAATAAATTCAGTTGCTTCTATATAAATCCCTCTAATAAGGTAAAATAAGTGTAAATAAGGTAAGTGATACATGAATTAAGTGAATTTGAAAGGAGGCGGAACAAAATATTAGTATAAGGTTTTATTGGTGAAGAAAATTCAACTTAGGAGCAAAGCAGGGACTGTAAATAGTCTGAAGCCACAACTTCGGTTTCAGTGAACATTCAGATTGCATTAATCAAGACCGACACGCCTCAAGGAGACTGGAAATGATTAATTTGTTCGTCATACCAGAACACACCTAAAAGATGCTGGGTCTGGGCTGAAAATGCCACCGGGTTAAAGCGGTTACCAACTCTTTCACATTTCCACCCAAAAGTTCAGCTAATTCAGTTATTTACAGATCCAAGGCTGTGGCCACATTGAACAACCGTTGGCTCAAGGACTGAAAGACACCCATATCAAATATAACACATATGATGGCGTTTATGATCTGTGCAGCGTAGCCTGTAAAGGGTTAATCAAGCAACAATGCTTTTCTAATTTCGGCTTCGAAGCAGTTTCAACCTCAGGAATTCCTTACATCTGAACAATGCTGCATTGTTCATCTGGTCGAGACTGTTCTCACACTATTGCCCTCCCATCTCCACTTCTTGCGTTTGAAATTTGAAGATCCTTCTTCACTTGCAAGTCACTGATAATAGTGACTAAGCTTCTGCTGAATGTCAAACACAACCATAATAAACACAGTCAAATAGATAACATTACTTGTGTTTCTTGGTCTTTGAGTAAAGTTCCAGTCAGAGTGAGCAGAGTGAGCAGAGTGCTTATCGGACAGGAAGCCCTTATATAGAAGTTCCGATACTGTACATGAGAGATAAAAGAATCATAAAGGATGAGTGTAGGTGTGACAGGCGAGGGTCAGCTCATCTCATAATGATGGGAACAGTGTTGTAAAAACCACGAGAAAATGAAGCAAAGAGTACACCACAATATCTAAAGTCTTACAATTCGCTTCCACTTCCCCTCCGTCATTGTGTGTGAAATATGGATCATGTCTGCTGAATGAAAGGAAGTAAAGTTCTTATGTCCAGATTGGCTTGATGGTAATGCTAACTACATTAACACTGTTAAAGCAAACCTAGAAAATATTTCAGGTATGAAAAACATCTTTTAATCTGATCTGTGCAGTTTCTGTTTAAGGTTATTAAAAAAGCTCGTAACAATGAATTCTGATGCATTTTTGAGTAGCAGTATCAAAACAAAATCCAATCATTTAATAAGTACTTGTGAATTTACAAACCCACCATATGCAAAAGTCGTCAGAAAACAATTTCCTGGTATTCACGTTGGGATTTTCCATCTTTCTTCTGTTATAGATGAGAAAATTTTGAATATTGAAGAAGGGAATCCCTGGTAACTTCCTTATGGAATTTACCTAAAGCTTTCGGTTTATTGGACAGTCTTTGGCTCATAACTAAAGGACTCTGTTATCAATAGACACACCTCACCCTGATTCACTATCTTCTCTTCAAATCTATACTACAGTAAAGTTCAACCCTTACTACATTTCTGCTTTTAATTGCTTTACAACACTGACATGCAGTCAAGCTGTGACAGTCCTCCCAGTCTAACAGCTGAGATTATTATAATTATTCTCGTGCACTCTTTTTTATTTCGAAATGGAATTTTAATGTGTGAGTAAATACCCCACTTCCTGTCAGAGATGACTCTAGCAGCGCGGTGCTTTCTTTCATGTGGTCCAAAGCACCAGACAAGCAGGTTGGGGCAAGCTCGAACTCGTCTGTGCGCTGCTGGATGCTTGTGGTGTGGTCTCTCATTCACTCGGCTTTATTTATCGCACCTTTGATGCAAACATGCAGCCCTAAGTGGTGCACAGAGAAAACAAAACTAAAATGTCCGAGCAGTGAAGTGAAGTGAAGAACGTAGCAATAAAATACGTTCAAAACACTTTTTTTTTTTTTTGCATATATCAAAAGGACGACAGGTGGAAAAAAAGACATGAAGGAATTCGTGAAGGACATGGACTGCGTGCAGACTGAAAACAACACTGTTCTCTTCCTCCCATCACGCCGTGCACGTAGTGCACAAACTAGAGAGGAGGGCAGAGTGGAGTCACCGCAGTGATGCGTTCACTGACGGATCAGAGCTCCCCCTAGTGGCCGTGATCTGTCAGTGAACAAATACGGAACATTTATGTATTTCACAGGATCTTTAACGATTTGAAAAAAGAAAAAAAAAACTTTAGTAAATCTCCGTGGGACAGTTAACCATATACACCAGTTACTTGATATGAACTTATATCAGGCAACCGGTGTTCAGGGTGTTCTCGCTTTCTCGTTTCGGTGAATGAGGAACCAGTTACGCTTCTGTCTTCATTTTTTCCAGTCTCTCCCTGGAGGCGGAAACAATGCTGACGTGTGAGAGAAAAGCGGAACAGTGACAAACCAAACAGAAAATGTGAGCCTGTTGAGGTAGAGAGACGGCTCGAGCTGATAAATCCGGAGAGGAGAGCCCCGTGCGCATCCCCTGACACAAGGGGACAGCCCCACCTCCTCTCAACTGGCATTTAAATACCATTTATAACCAAAGCGGCCCACAGTACCTACAGATGCTGTATGATGACAATATTTAGGAAAATTGTAAGCCACTCCAAGTTTTGTGTCACACTATGTCATTTGCGTATAAATAGATGCATTTGTCATTTTCTCGAATAACTTAGTAGCTTTATACAAAGGAGTTAGTTTAGTTAAAGCCACATGACATCTTATCAGTTTGTCATCGTGCTCTTGGTACAAGTTCAACCAGGAAAGGGATTTGACTCATGCCTTTATTATTAATCAGCTTAGCAGAAACCAAAAACTAAAAAATTAATTAAAACATTAAAAAAAAAACCCTGCTGCTAAGGGAAAAGGGCAGAAAGTGTTTTTGAAGTGGAGCTATAAGTTAGTTAGAACTAGAGTATTACAGTATTATACTTTGCTCGCTCTCATTTGAGTGAAATTAATTGACCTGGCTTTGACGAAATTTTGGTTTTATTTCATCGTAACAGGCTTGCTGTTTCCATTTTTCTAAGCAAAACTAAAAGGCTACTGTTTGTGTTGTTAATCTTTTCTTGATGGGATCAACTTATTTTTCTGAATGCTGAACATGTTTGTCAGCCCAATTTAAGCAGAAGGAGGGTTATCTTTGTTTAATAAGACTAAAATGTAACAAAGAAAAATAACTAGAAGTTAAAAGAAGAATTCACATTTAATTTTATATCACTGGTTTTCCGTCTGGCTATATTTGGACAGCCTGTGTCCAGGAAGAAAAAAAGTGTTTAAATCCACCTTTAAAATGCAGTCTTGGCAGGATATTTCTCAGTCATGTTTTTTTCCACCAGAACAGAAACATTCTGGTTTAGTCTGGTTTGTCAGGCTGTGACTGGTCAGACTGTTGGCCATTTTTGCCAAACTTGCTCTGCAGTCCTGGAATCAAATTAGACGATTTCTCTTTCTTTTTAGTACATGCTCAGTGGCAGTTTTCTCCAGCATTGCATCAAACAGGGGTATTTACTGTTCTCCTTTTTTTAATTTCACGTTAGCTCTAGTCATCTCAGCCGGCCATCTTTTTTTTCTCGGTTCACTAGAGGCCACTTCCCCCTCCTTCTTGGCTGAGTGCATCATTAACTGGAAACACCCACCCGTGTATGTGCGTGTGCACACGCACTTGCATTTTTTTGTAAAAACCAAAACGTACCACTGGTTGAAAATGCTTGGACACGCTGGCCACTTGTTTTGACACTCAGTGACTCAAACACAGGCTAAGTCTGGATTTTTTTTTTTTATGGTATGAAAATGTAAGTAGAATAAAGTCGGCCTGTGGGTTGAGCTGATGCTGTGAAGTTTTTTCACCACACCATCATCCTTTGTGTACTTACTGATAAAAAAGGATGACTTTTACTGCATTTATTACCTGTAAACTTCCAGACATTCCCACTTTCATTTGATGTTACTGCACAGCCTTGAAAATAAAAAGTGTGAACACTTCAAGTGGTGTAATCACTTATCATGTTGTGTTTCATGAAACGGATGCAGATAATTTATGTTGTCACGTGGTTTCACCAAACTTCAAATAAAAGGGGAACTAAGACTTTAAAACAGGACACAAATAGAAAACTCATTTTAGACACAAACTGTAAAGATGATTTAAATTATGCTCAAGTTTAATGAAATAATGTTTGTTACTATCATGGTTATTCAACTTTTTATTTTGTTTATTTATTTATTTAATTATTTGCAGTACATGTAATTAGCCTAAATTTATTTTTGGTATAAAAGAATTGTTGAGGTTACCTTAGTTTAATTTTTTTTTTACTGGGTTGTAATCTTCTGAGAGTATATATTTCTTAATGTTGGCGTAGTTTGATGTGCTCTGTTTTTTTTTAATAGCTATGGTTGCAAAAGATAGTGTGTGAATCTTCAAAAAGACTGTGGGGGAAACGGCTTTAAGTGTAAAACTGAGGACATAAATAAAGACAAAATAAAGACAAAAACTTTCATTCAGGCACTTTTCTGTTCACCCTGGTTCATGATTTTAAAACTGAATAAAGCCTGAACGCAGCTTTGTTTGTTTTTGTTTTGGTTGTCATCTCCGTCTCCACGGAGCAGAGGTGGAGGCCTGTCAGGTAACATACCTCAGATGTGTGGGATGTGTGTGAAACGACACAGGCGTGGGAAGAATTCTGTCTTCTGGATTGTTAGACTGGTCAGGGTTTGAAAATAGAACAATGGAATTTTACCAGGTTATTTAAAAAAAAAAAATCCTGTGGAAATGATTCCTTTATTCCTCTTTTCATGTTAACCAATACAAAGTTATGTTTAACCGCCCACAAAAGACTCTATTGTCAGTTTTCCTCTTCTGACACCTAGTGGCCACAAATGGGTGCGTTTGTGTGTGTATACACACATACATATATATATATATATATATACATACATATATATATATATATATATACATACATATATATATA
>JAOWBL010000008.1:16950628-16978958 GCA_028564865.1 Zenarchopterus dispar
ATAAAAGGAAATGATACGTTTCTATGCCAGTTTTATTTTTTCAAAAGGAACTTTTGGGGAATTACACGTCAATCATACCCAGCCTTTGGAAAATTCACAATCACATGCTTTTCTTTCAACATTTTTTTTTTACTGTTATTAATAGTGTTCATGCCATCTGTTGTAATGGCTGGACATTTTTGTTCTATTTCCCACTTCTCACTATCAATAAATTAATAAATAAAAGAAGTTTCTTGGGGAAAACAAGTTTTGAGCTGAGAGAAACTACTGAAATATGTTTCTAAGCAAAACTGAAAATGAAGGCAAATGGTAAAAGCAAAGGAGATGTAGAAATTCTTTTGAAATGTTACAAAACGAGGAAGGCACAGAGGGAGAGAACATTGTTTTTTTTAAAAAGGGGGAAGAACAAAAAACACTAACTCATTGAGCAACAAAATGAAAGAGGATCAGAAAGTAGACTACAGAGAAACAACAGCAAAGGAAGGAATAAGGAACTGAGGGGAAGAAAAAAAAGTCCATGATTTTTTTTTTTTTTTTGCAAAATGATGTTTAAAGTTATTGAAGCACAGTTGTAAGTTATATTAATGTGTGCAAGTGGTATATCATTTTATCAAATAGAATTTCAAACATCAATTTACACATCTAAACTCCTTTAAAACACACGACTGTTTTCCTGTACAATCTGAGGTAATTAACTATTAAGTCTGCAGCTTCAGAACAAACATCAAGTTGGCCTCCTTCAGCTGTATTTTGTCATAGTTTGTTGTTTTGATTTATGAATGCTTCTTGATACGTGACAGGAGTCAATTCTATTGAAGTGACAGCTGTTGAGTAAAACTAGTGACTGCTGTCGTGTCATGCAAGTTCTTTCCCACTTTTCTAAAACAAGACGCTCATGGCAGAAATGTGATAGCCTCGGATAAATGTTGGTTTGTTATCATGATGCAGACATGCAGTTTTTAACATGCAGTTTTTATTTTTAAAAAAATGTAGTGCACACAACTGTGTAGTTTTCTCTTCTTCAGCAAGGACACTGCTAACTATTTGAACAAAAACCTCTTTGGAATATTAATGTTAATGCGAGGCACTTTACTTTCTATTTCTTCAGAGAAAACTTATCTTTAGTACATAAATGCTCTGCCATGTTCAGCAGAAAGTGTTAACCATTGTGGGTTTTGGTTTGTGTTGTTTTCAGTTCTTGTCTGTTCTTTTTTGTGAAGCCTGTACCCTGCTTCACAGTTTTCGGCTTGGGTTTTCTCTGTTTTTGTGTGCTCTCCTTCTTACCTGCCTTCACCTGGCTTTGTCTCACGATTGTTGCCACCTGTTTGTCCTCACCCACCTCTATGTTCACACTGTTTGCCCAAATCCATTGTTCAGCATATCCAGATTAGTTCTATGCATGTAGGTTACCATAGAAACCATGTTGATAAGGGAGCATCAGTGAAGTTATATGAAAAAAAAAATAAAATAAATAAAACTTGACCAGAAGGTGATTTGAGAAAATGACATTTACTGTAGTTTTTGACTGTTCAGACTGTCAAAATGTTTAGATACAATCCAGATATGTTAAAAATCGGATTTGGAGTGACAATGTAAACATAGTCTATCTGTAACAGGAAAAAAACACATCATACTGATTTTGGCCAGCTACGGTTTTCTTTCTTAGAACTGTAAATAACCATATATATATATATATGAACTTAATAAATGATGAAAGGTATTAGTGGCTAAAGGCTGAGTGCTATTTGTTTTTAGCCTGTTAGCCTGGGTTAGCTTCACAACACTGAACACTGTTTCAAATGTTTGATTTAAATTTCTTGAGCCAAATGTTTTGGTGCTTGTTCTTCCACAATTTTTTTTTTTTGGACATTACAGGTTGTCAAAATTGTTTTCCTTGATATTCTGTGTTCAAAAAGAAAAGGAAATCTGTCAAGCTTCCAACTAAGCCAAAGGTGCATCGGTCAGGAAAAATTAGTGCATTATACATTACGTTATTTATTGCAAAACAGAGTTGTTTTTTGAGAACATCAGGAGAAATGTTTAAATTAAAACAGACTTCTATTGCACAGTTATACATGTTGCAGCTTAATTAAAACCAATTAAAGAGCAGAGCTTTGGAAAAAGTTTATTTCCTTTGTGCAACTCAAGTCAGGCCACTAGATGTCAGACTCTTTCTTTCTACCTGACTTGACTCTGTTTTAATTGAAAGACTGATGAGCATGCCCCACTTCTCTCTGTCCCCCTCTTCTACACGACTCCCTGCCTCCCCCCTCCTCTGTCTCGCAGCCAAAATAATAAAGTGCTGACTTCTCAAAGTGCTGTTAGTATGCCTGTCTCAGCACGGCTACCCTGAAGCTTGAAACACAAGAGCGAGAGAGGAGAGCGGGAGTGGGGGGGCAGAAAAAAGAGAAAAGTCTGGATCTGCCTGCAGCTTCTGCTCTGCCGCAGGGCTTCAGCACTGAGCTTCTGTGAAGGTAGGTGTTCAGCTGCTTCCTTGTGTCTCTGTCTGTTTAAAGGGATCACCCTGGTGTACTGAGGGTGATCTGCTCTTTAATCTCTTTTTGTGCTTGAGATTCTGCATTTTTATTGTGACACAAAGCTGAATGAATGGAGTACATAAGAGGATACATTCCTCTACACAACTTTCATGGTTTGCTTTTCATTTTGAAGTTAAAACTTGTGTAATTCACTTTTTTTTGGGAGGCTGTTTGTCCTCAGCCCAAACTTCTGCAGCTGAATACTGGAACAGTGTCACTCAGGTGAATCAGTCAGCATAGCACGCTGAGGGGTTAAGCCATCCAATAGCTGCCATCACTGTGTAGTTAATTTGTCACAGAGGATTTGGAGTGTTGTTTCTGGAAGCTGCTGACTTTGGATATTGGGAAGGAGGGTAAAGCTCATCTTGTTCCTGCTCATCCCCTCCAGTTTAGCTCCATTAGTGGCTGACATCTGGACATCTATCACTGGATCAAATTGTCTTAGGAGATCTGATGTGACCTTGTTGCTGTTTTTTTGCTCCATTACGTTAGAAAGAAAAGCTGCTGAAGTCAGTCATACACATGGCTGTGTATTAAAACTCTGCTTTGGTTAAAAAAAAAAAAAAAAAAAAAAGACAGAGAGAGAGAGAAATCTATTCAGGCTAGTTGATCTTGGGGGTCTCAAAATGGTGCTGTGACACAGTCTCAAGTAGCAACCCAAGCCGGGGTGGATTCACACGGCTGAAGGTAGCTGACTTGTGAGGCTAAAATTAAGCTGAGGGCTGATTTGGAATGTTACACTTGGGTGGGAAGACGTGGAGAGGATGACCCTCGGATGGTGAGAAGTCCTCAGAGCCATCTGCTGCAGAACGAGGACTTGGCCTGCTCTCAAAAAAAAAAAAAAAGAGAGAAAGGAAAAACTCTTATTCTGCCACTATCAGGAAATCAGACCAACAGCTTGAGCACAAAGTGCAGTGAAACTGAGATAAATGACTTTCAAGTTTACAAGTGCCCCGAAAAAAGACAACTGCTCAGACAGAAGCTGCGTGTAAATCATTTTGGGGCATTTATAAACGTATAACCTTTGTCCCGCTGGAATCTAAACCCCTGTAATGGCTCTTTACGAGTAAAACAAAGTATACCCTTTCTGCAATATTGAGGACAGTTATTATAGCTCCTTCCCATTAACTGTAATAAGATACTGTGCGTGCCGATATGCAGTCAATCAGAATTTTACTGCTTTTATCTAAAATTAGAAGAAAAAAATCCACTCCCCGCTGAGTTTGCTCTTGCGATGACTCCTCGGGCATTTATTAAATCGGACGAGCCGAGAAACCTCTGAATGCCCGGTCTGCTGTGACCAAACGTGCACGCGTGCTTTGGGAAGTTCAACAGTTGGCTGGAGGTGGAAAGTCCATAATGAGTTCAATCACCACGCCAGCTCAGGATCCTGTTTTAGCAGCCAGGAGGGAAAATTCTGACATTTGATGATGAAATCCAGCTGCAAACCAACTTTTTTAATATTGTTCTCCTACTTTGACTAATAGCTTACTTTGTTTGACAAAGGGCGAAAGAATATCAAGGACTCTGTCAAGTCATCATATTGCGCACGTGTTTTCAGTCATTTTAACGTATTGGACCTTTGGTTATCATACAAACCAGAATGAGTGTGATAAACAGATTGCACAAAGACGTCCATTGTGAAGTCTAATGATGGGTATTTTTTTCAGTAAATCTCTTAGATAAGAAAATCTTATTTTGAATAGTTGAAATAATAACAAAACACATCACCGCTTCTTTTTAAAAGAAGAGAAAATAGTAACAAAAAGACGAAAAAACTGTTATTGCTTCAGTGTTGACCAGTAAAGGCTTACTGGAAAAATACTAAAAAATGCTAAACATTAGTCTTCTGATATTATGATTAAAGATGAAAGAGCTTTGTGAGATCTTTACGCAACAATTCTGCTCAAAATATTGAGATTTTTACAGATTTATTGTCAATTCTGCCTTATGTGTTACATAGAACAAAAATAATTGAAATAGGTGGATACATATGCTTTTAAAAAGTAAGTAAACATATATATGTATTATATTGGTATGTCTTGTGAGTCATTGATCAGTTGTGAGATGGACTGGCAACCTGTCCATGGGTTTATCTCTGCCTTTCACCTGAAGAGAGCTGGGACGGGCTCCAGTTTTGACGCTGAACAGGAAGAAGTGGGCACATATGATGGATGGATGGATGACACAGTGATCAGATATAACATTATGACCACAGATGAGTTATACAATTAAACACTGCTGGCAATATCATACCCTTAGGTACCGGCCTCTACCTACAAACCAGCAGTGAATCTCTTAACATTTGCCCTTTTTTTTTTTTTTTTAAATTTTTAGGAAGTGCTCAAATAACACAAGAAAGGGTCAATTGTTATATCTGGTTTCAAAACTTCCCAGACACCAATCTTAAAGGATCTGATGACACTTGTGGGCAGCAATCCCAATCCACACAGACCCCAACCCCACCTGACAGGGCCCAAATGATCTACTGCTAACATCCTGGTTCTAGACGAACCGAGACACCCTCTGATGTTTCAGCAAACAACTGCGTACAGAAGCTCCACGTGACTTTAACAACCCGGGATCAGCAGCCATGCTCATTATAACGTCCAGAGGTCATTTTTCTGGTTTTCTTACCTGTTGGCAATGCCAGAGCACGCTGCGAAGCAGATATCTCAACCGTGAGGTGACTAGCTTTGTCCTTTGTCCTCTGCAGGATTTTTGAAGTTGTCAGTTAAGTATGTACCAGAACAATATTTACAACTGTTGACTTTCAGCAGTGTTTTATAGATCACTTTTCAAAGAAATTCAGGTGACAGCAACAAGTTGAGCCACAGTGGTTCTTATCTTCTGACATATTATTTAAAATGTGTCTGAGGGTGATAAAATAAATTCACTGGTATTATTATATAGATGACTATTAAAGGTTTAGATCATATGAACCTTAGTGGGGAGAAAAAAAAAAAGTAACACAAATTTTCCTTGATGTTGGTCTCCTCAACCACTGCACTGGGTGCAGAATGACTGCTACACTACCTTAAAGAAGGAAAGATATAAAAAATGAAATTAAAATAAAAAGAATCACTTATTGTTTTGCTGTGACACTGAATGCAGCTGCAACGTTTGAGGCTGGACGAGACAGCTGGAGCATCCGTTTCTGAGCATCTGTCAGCTGCTTTACTCAAGCATATATTTTATTATTCACTGATAGTACCCCAGCACCCACAACATCCCCACTCACCCCACTCACAATACAGTGAACTCTATATGTGGTCAGTGAAGGACTGGACATTTGATATCAGCTTTGATGTTCATCAGGCTTCTCAAGTCTAACAAAATTCATGCGTTTCACATGCTGTCGACCCATCTTCTCTCACAGTGAACAAACAAATACACAGCTGATGTCATTAATGTCTAACTAGAGGAAACGAGAGGAGTTAGTTCTAAATAAAGACAAAGTCACAGCATAGGTCTTAATGGGCTGCTTTTCTGTCATAATTTATCAGCTGCTTCATCATCACAAAAAAAAAAAAAAGTGAAAAACATGCAAATGAGAGAAACTTCATTGAGGTTTTGATTGTATTAATCAACAATGTGTGAGAGCAGATGGACTAAAAGACAAGCAATTAGATGCGGTTTGAATATGAAGTGTGTGTGATTAATCAAACCTCCCGTAGGATGTATGGCACAGTTACTGTAAATCTCACCGTTTCCCTGAAAGCAGCAGCAGCATCAGGTGTGGGAGCTGGTTCAGATTCTGGCTGGCGAGGAAAAAATAAAGATTCACAGCCATCTGCCAGAAGCAGGTGACAGTCCCTGTGTTGCTAAAATCCCAGCTTGTGTTGTCACTCATAGATAGTCTGCAGGGACCACTGAGGACAGGTGAGCATTTATAAACATGTTCTGTTTCTGTCAGGGGAGGATCCCAGAGCGTCCCGAATTTATCACCAAAACACCGCTATTACTGTCATCTTCCATCAGCTGAAAAAGTATTTAACTTTATGAAGTAGTTTTTCATACTAAGATGCCAGAGGAGGAAAAGTACAGTCTGAAATCAAAGTAGAGCGTATAACACGTGTTTGAATTTTAATTCTGAGCTGAAGGGAACACACAACAATAGCAGATGCTCAACAAATGAGCTCCAGACAAATCACAGTCAACACCTTTACCTGGTTACTTACATCCATAGCGTGCTGTGCGTTGTTCTGGTCTGCATGCAGGTCAAATTGGGACCATGCAGAGTTTACACCGAAGACTGATACAGATCACACTGTAAAATAATGTTAACAGCCACCAGGTAACAAAATGCATGAAGAAAAAAACAAGAATTGAGAATAAAGGTAATATAAGCAGTCACAGAATGCAGGAGCTTAAAAGGAAGTGTGTGTATGTGTGTGTGTGTGTGTGTGTGTAGCACTATCTGACCAGTGATTTCAAGAATGAACAGTTTTATAGTTGGAGAAGCTTTGCGTCTGTTTTTGCCAAGGTTTTGCAAAGAAAAGCTGTCTGTCTTTGACATTCAGGCTTTTAAGCTGTTGTCGTGGAAACCTGATCATTTGGCTGTGGTTTTTGTCAGGCTTTTATGCTGCGCCTTGTCGGACTTTGTGTACAGGAACTTGATCCACCGACACCACAAACAAACCAATATGTTCTGTCACTCCAGAATTTTTTTTTTTTGTTCAAAGTGTTCTTGAATTACCTTCTTTGAAAATAAAATCTGAAATACAATGCAATGCAGTCGCCCATTTTTTTCTCATACGTAATTTGACTCTGGAAGATCTTCATTTAAATGGATTTTATTTCAGTCAAAATGGTGATTTGGAAAATATTTCCTTGCCTTCAAGCTGCTCAGTTTCAATGTTTGTTTGCCATGTAAACCATGAAACTAAAGGCTTTCAGCACTATGGTCCACCATAGTCATCATAAAACTACTTCAAAAAGCAAAATGATAAAACAGGAGCAAATTACTTAATTTTTTTTTTTTTTTTTGCCTACTGCCTTTTATCTGAGCATACAAACACCACCCTGTTGAGGTGTTTGGGTGGCCAAGGTCTGAAGATTGCTCACTCAGCAGGCCGGTCACATCTGCAGTGTGCTGTGACATCAGAGAGCCCACTCATCATCTTGCACATCCAGCTTCCCGTCATTTTGCTTTTGCTGTGCCTCAAAGCGAAAGCCACAAAGAAAGAGGAGTAGTGGAGTGGAGTTTGACCTCACCAGTCAAACCAGCTGATATGAGCAGAGGAGCAAAAACATGTCTGAGCAGAGCTTTTATGATGAATCTCTGTGGAATTTTTATCAAAACATGTCACAGGCCTCTTAATAAGACCTTGGGAAGTGTGGGAACCATATCCTTTAAGTTCCCCTCCAGATTCCCCTGAACATCAGTAAATCTGTGCATGCTCAGCTTTTTTCTACAACCAAGATGAAATGTTTTATTTACATTTGTGTCCTAAGATGTAAGAGAGACTTGATAGTCCACTACAAGTGTGGAGATTTTTAAACAAAGACCTCATAAGCACCACTTCTGTGCATGAAAGCCGTCAAACATGGTGACAGCAGCATCATGCTGTGTGGATGTTAAGGGTCTGGGGAAATGTGTGTATATATCAATCACAAGATCTCACGTTGGGACACAAATTTATTCACTTTAAAACAAAACAAGAACCACATGCATACAGCGAAGAAAAACCATATGTGGATTCAGTAAAGCTTTTATCTGGATTAGAACCAACCAAAGAACATGGAGAGAGAAAACTGAACATAACTTTACACCAACGCTCCTTTTTTTCATTTGTTTGGAGTTTGAGCAGCTCTGTTTGGGGAAGCTATGGAGACCATGAAGATGTGCCAAACTTGACGGGTCAGTCTCAGATTGCTTGAAGCTGCCACTGATGTCACTGTTGCTTTGTTTTGGAATGTAAATAGGATATTTCTGACTTACATATACACACAAACACAAATATGTGATGGATTCTTCTCTGTAAACAGAATTCCACATGTTTTTGTCTCTCTTCCCCTTCCATCTTATTAGAACATGATATATGTTGCCAGGCTCAGTTACTGCTATTTCTCTCCGTTCTTGTTTTCTTAATTTTTCTTTTTTTGCTTAGGTAATGACCCAAGTACACAGCTTGACATAAGCTGCATTTTCCTTTAAAAACTTGGTTTAATAGTGATTTATGGTGCTAAATAGCCCTTTAATTAATCCTCCAAGCCTTGCTGATTGAATAAAATGAACTCTTTGACTCGATAAGCAATGTTTTTTTTTTCTCTGTCCAAGTTGGGTAAAAACTTGGACCAGAAGCGAAACCACTGGCCTCCAAACTCGATGGCTGTATAACTCATGCTCTGACCCAGGAGTATACATATCACTGTGGTATTTCCTAGTTTGAGAGTCCTGCTTTGTTTGAACTCTTTGCTCGTCCTGCTGTCCGTTTGTCTGCTTGCATCACCGTTTGGGGATCCGTTTTCGGGTGGGTCCTCTGCAGCATGAGCGGGTGTTTGTCAGTGATAAATAAGGGACTGCTCTTTCCACTCCCCTCTGCATTTTGCTATTCTTAGTTGCTGTGTGGTGAGCAAAGGGTTTAAAGTTACAAATGTGTTTCTCTCTCTCTCTCTCTTCCACCTCTGACTCGCTCGGCCTCATCACCTGTCAAACAGCAGTGCTGCTGCATGTGTTTCATCGCTTCTCTCTTATAAGCTGAGAATGAAGGTGATGTACCGGTACATGCCATATTTACACAGAGTCATGCCCTCCGTGGTTCTGCAGATGTAGTTTTGTAAGTGCATCTAACATTACCAACATCAGACTGTTAAAACACTGATTAGGGCAGTGGGTAAGCCCACTGAAGTCAGTGAAGCTGTTTGCCGAGGTCAGTGGTTGACAGACTGGAGGCCAGGAGACCCCTGACAGCCATTAACAGCTCTCCAGGAGGTTCCCACATAAAATAAGGCTGAAGACGTTTATCTTTCTCAGAAATCAAGAAAAGGTTGGGATTGCATCTATCCTATCTTATTTTGATATTTACTTAGCAGTTTTTAACTGTAAAAATGTTTTTTGCTTTTGTTTTAGTTTGACAGAGAAAATACATTTATTTGAACAATGTTTTATTCATCCAAAAAGGGAAATTATGTTGTTATAATATAAATCAAGAGAAAAAAACAATAGAAAATTACCTGTCAAACTGATATAAGTATAGGAGATACAGGTGTGACGAATCCCCAGAGATGACCTTGAATGTGTTGGATTGTTGAGTCTGTAGTCATGTAGCAACTATGCTGATGTCACGTGCACAGCCAGCAGGTAACACAGGTGGAATCTGTCACAGTAACCTGTCCGGGGTTTCAGTTAACAAGCACTTGTCCATCCCTCCTTGTCGGTCTTTCTTCATGAATGAAACCTGGGTAAACAGGTTCCTCCAGCCATGTCTTGATGACATCGTAATTCCAGCCAGTGCTGGTTTTCTTCATCAGAGCTCCAAGCGCTTCCAATTTATGTGGTAATCTTAAAATTTGAAGAAATTTTAAAGATTACTCTCCTTAATCGAGCTTCGTTTTACTCTTGTCTTACTCCCTGTCGTGTTGTTGAAATGTGAGGTACAAACAATAAATAAACTTGCCTGACTTCATTGATGTCCCATCTTTGACCTCTTTGGGCTTCGGAAAACTCAGCTTACTGCACATATACAAACAACCTTGCTGTTGTTAGTAACTTATATCAAATGTTGTAAAGTGCCAGAATTACCAGCAGACATCATTTGCCCTTCATAACATCCATTTCAGAAGTTTGTTTCATGGAAAAATCCAGGTAGAAAATGTTCAAATGATCAGAGCTGCTTGTGTGTGTGTGTTTTAATAAAGTTTTAAAATACAGTTGAATTAAAACATAAATTGAAAATTTCATGGCATTTCCTTCCCTTTCTCTCTCTTTTGTTTCTTCCCAGTGCCCTCTCACCCGGGGTGTGCAACGGTGTGTATGAGTGTGTGTGTGTGTTTGTAATTCAGCACCATGTCGGACCCGAGGGACATCGACGAGGATGCCATCCTCAGGGGCCTCAGCGCCGAGGAGCTGGACCAGCTGGAGTATGAGCTGCAGGAGATGGATCCTGAGGTCTGAAGAAATGCTTGTTTCCTCTTAATTCCTGTCAAGTCCGTGACTGGCTCGCGATAACTTTCTGCAGTGCCAAAAAACTTCAGTGCTCACATCTGGTTCTTTAGGTTTCACATCCAGGTTTGTTTTTGTTTTTTTCGACACTTTAGGTGATCAGATTAACTCTAGATGGAATCCAGATTTCATTGAGTTTTTGTCTGAGATCTGAAGGAATGCAGAAGAATTTTCAATAGGTTGTTTCACTGGGACTAATTCAAATTCTAAATCAGAATAAGGATAATCTGTCTCAGTTCTCTAAATTTTGAAATGATGGTCAGTTGAGATGAAACTGACAAAGCAGGGAAAACACATGAAGAGTTTCCAGATTACCTCACAATTAAAAGGTGATCTGGTCACACATTAAAATCAGATATTATTAACAGCAGTTTTGAAAAATCATTTTTTTATCATTTCTACTTTTCCTTCAGAAATACTGCAGCTACCTGACTGACTATTCATTTTCTAAAATGTTAAGGGTTTAGTTTCCAGTCACCTGCTTCACATAGGCGGTGAGACATCAGTCCAGTCTCCTGTAAGTTTCACTGCCAACATAACATCTGACCTTCTGTTCTCCCAGAATGCCATGCTGCCAGCTGGCTTCCGGCAGCGAGACCAGACTAAGAAGAGCCCGACGGGGCCATTTGACCGCGACGCCCTGATGCAGCATCTGGAGAAGCAGGCCCTGGATCACCCAGACAGGGAGGACCTGGTGCCCTTCACCGGAGAGAAGAAAGGTAGGATGAGGGTTTTTTTTTTTTTGTCTTTTATTGTTCCTGCAGGTGCAATCCTGCAAAACGTTCCACTTTTCTTTTAGTCCTTCTTTCAGTGCCGCTGGAATTCAAAGTTAGCATGGGTTTATGTGAAACCGTGTCTATTCTGGTTATGAGACGGTAGCTCTTCACCTGCGGTTCATGCACATCTTGAATGTGTTTGGGTTTCCTGATCTCCAGACAGCTGTAAAGTATTGCATCACTGCACAGAAGCTCAAGGTTCTTAGCTTCAGATCTGTGTTGGGTTTTTTTTTTTTTAAACAGCCCAGTTACTATTGAGGCCACCGCGGTATCGGTCCAGCCCACAACGACTTGGCTGAGAAAAGTTTCTGTTGTAGCGACAAAAAATGAGAAGAAATGGAAACTTATAACATGTAAATTCATATTGTGACAAAGAAAAATCTTTCTTAGTGAATGTGCAGATTAAAGAGGAATGGCCAAAGAAAATGATGGAAAAGAACAGTTCCTGCTCTTGGGGAAAACTGAGCTTTGTTTTTTTTAAGTGCCACTATAAATCTGAGAAAAGCACTGACTACCTATGTTTAAGGAAACTTTATCCAACCAGAGTTTTTACAAAAACTGAGACAAATTTATGCCTTGAGACATTTGGACTGCAGGATGTACTGTAGTGATGAGTACAAGCTGATCCTCATGACTCACAACCTCAAACTCATTTATTCCAGTGTTTTTAATCTCTTGTCCTCACCGACTGTTTTCACTGCCTTCATACCATTTCTTTGAAATCTCTTTTCACCATTTCATCCCTGATTGGTCCATCTTCTCTCTGCCTCCAGGGAAGGCATTTGTTCCCAAGAAAGCAGCGGAGATCCCGGAGCACGAGCAGGTGATCCTGGAGCCGGAGCTAGAGGAGGCTCTGAAAAACGCCACTGACGCAGAGATGTGTGACATTGCAGGTCAGAAAATCTCCACCGCCATTATTACTTACAGGAGCAGCAGCGTACTTTCGATTCACGTGTCATTGACGTGTCTCATGGACTTAATGAAGCTCGCTGCCCAGTTTGCTTAAATACCAGTAATTCATGACTCTCCATCCCTCACTGGTTCATCACATAAGCTCAGTAATGAGGACATATTTAAAAAAGTACTCAAAAGCATTGAATGTCGGACATGACAACCAGCTCAAAAACTTAAGAGGCAACTAGGTCAAATTTAAAGTGTTGGCAGGCAGCAGAGGGCTTCAGCATGTTGTCTTACTGTCTGAGACGCTAATAGTAAATGAGAAGTGGATTTTCAGTACTTGGATATTCAGGTATTCATTCCTGCCCAAAAGACGACTCAACATGTTATTATTTTAGTCCATATGATCGGAAAGTCTGAAAATATCATTCAGTGAGTTGTTCAGGTTTGCTGGCCGCTGACATGTAACAGATCCAAATGAGAATTAGTGAATAACTAATGTAGATTTGAGAAACATGTGACTAATGATGTCCGAGGAAGTCTTCAGAAAGCAAATATTCAGGTCACCAAGAGACTTACCCAGATTTTATCGATTAGGCCCACACTCTTCCCTTTATGGCATGCCAAATGATCTATTTTTGTTTTTTCTATGAAGTCATCTGTTAGTCCTCATCCATTTTCCCACCAGCGGGGGCTAATTAACCCATAATTGCATGCGCAGCATAGTGTGACCTCTGTTTTCATCACAGTGGCTCTGACCCACATATTTCCACAGACCCGTTGTTCCTCCGCCATCGGCTTCATTTTGTTTCCCTCAACACACCAAGTAGTTTGAAACTTACAAACGTGGCCAGACATACATGGGGTCCAATTCCCCACACTCAGCAACACAGAAATAAATAAGGCTGGCCCCAGGGCACCAGGGGGAGGGTGGAGTGGATGTGGGGATGGTGGGGGCAAAGATACTGTATCTATCTGTTTAAAACAGACAAGTGGGAAACTGATGTGTTCGCAGACAAAGCTTCAGTTTTCTGATGTAAAACAAAAAAATCTAAATGAAGCTTTCAATGAACAATGATGTAGGTAGTTTTCTGATAGGGTCCTTCACTAAAAGCCACATTAAAATATACAGGAAGAATGTATTTAAACCCCACTTAATGATATAACCGAAATGAAAACAGTCATTTTTACTACAAACTCATGCATTCATGCATGCCTATTTCCAGCTCCTGATCAGTGATTGGATAAGCACTGTTTAGAGGGAGGGTTTAGCAAAAGAATAAGAGTTTATACTTCATGATTTTCACCAGAATGTTTAAAGTTTTTATATTAGGGCTGGCTGAAGGCTGGATGGCATTTTAAAGCGAGTGAAGATTATTTTATTTTATTTTTATTTTTTTATTTTGAGTGTGATCCACAGAACAAGCAGCTTCGCTCCCTCGACAGGCCAAACGGGCCAAGCGGGCAGCCAGGCAGGCACCCAGAAAGGAGGAGCAGAGGAGCGTGTTTGTCCGGCTCCATCAGTCTGTCAGAGCGACTGTGATTTTAACAGTGGATAAGGTCCAGATGAGGATTAGACCTCAGTTTGCCTCTGTCACTCTTTGTCTGAGCTTTTTGGCAGAGGATAAAAGGATGAATAGACTGGCTGACCCAAACTCGGAGAGCATCCAACAAGTCACCCTAAAACTTTGACATACAGGACTTGTTCAGTATAATTAGTAAATGGTTGAATTCAACTTTTTTTCATTTTTTTGTGGTTCAGCAGTTTACTTTTCACAGTAAAGCCACCATAGGTTATTGTCAGAGCCAAACCGGATGATGTGTGGGTGTTAATGGCCAGTGATACCCATCCACCAACCCCCTCCACAAAATCCCCAGCCCCTGATCAAGCAGCTGTCCCCCTGGACTCTCTCCTCACGAGGCCCCTCCCATGGCTACCCACTCTGGGTCAGGAGGCTGGTGGGTGGGATGGTGGGAGGCAGGGAGGTGGGTGCTGTCACAGCAGATGGCCTGTGACACAGTTTGGTGCCAGCAGGTTGCAGGAGCGTGCAAAGAACCAGCAGGTCTGCCCCCTACTGGTCACAAGCGGTCACAATAGCAGAAAAAAAAGGAACTTCAGAATTCAGTGAGGGACATGCCAACAACATTAACTTTTTTTTCACCATGATAAAAATAAATAAATTCCTGTCTCATCTCCAAACTCCTTTACTGCAGCTATCAGTGGAAATCAGTGGACATGGCAGAAAATGATGCTGTAAAAAGAATGTTTTTATTCTTGTTTACTATTTTTTCTTGCTATTTTTTATTCTTTGTTCATTTTCCCCCACTTATTTTCTTGAAAAAATGTGGTACTTTGTATATGAAGGTAGAAAAATAAAATAACTATTTTTCAAAATAACTATTCAGATGTAATTAGCGAAAATGAACTAGAATGAATGTGAATAACTTTTTTCACTATGATAGGTAAATTGCATAGGATGTGCTTATTTTGCTGCACGAATCAATATTTTTATACTATCAGTGGATGAAATTGCTGCGCAGATATAATGTGACTGCATTTTATAATCGGGAAAAAAAAATCCTAAAACATTATCACAGAACTTTGTTCCTCAGCTTTGGTTTTGAGGTTTGTTGTTTGTAAACAGCATGAAATTATACAGAATTAACATAATACAAAAAGTCTTGAGATAACAATACCTTTAGTTTTTAAAAATGAGTTGAAATATGGCAAAGTTGCTTATCAAAAACGAGACGTCACATTTGAGTTGAATAAGGGTGAATAATCTTCCTTATTATTACTATTTTTGTTGTTGTCTGCATATATTTCAATGGTTAGTATCATGATTTGGTAAAACCTAATAATCTTCCTTAAGGTAAATAATCTTCCTTAGACTGCATTTAAAATAAAACCAACTAGATTCTGTCCAACTAGATTTTCAGTTAAACTTGGTCTGAAATGCAGTTTTATGTATTGTTAAAAATCACTGAAACAAACAAACCTGATAAACCAGTTGTTCACTACCAGTTCAGTCCCAAACAATAGACAAAACCCACACCAACACACGAGAACTGTGAGAAACCAAAACGGAGCTGAAACCTGAAAAACCATAAACAAACCTACAAACTGGCCATCATCCAGATCAAATGATGTTACTTTGCATCGTATTTATAGTTTATCTGCACAAAAAATGAATTTTGTGATGATATCTGACCAAGACTCTTGTATCCATGATGTTATTACTTTGTTGCTGTTTTTGGTCCATTCAAACTGAGATACTGCAACTAGGGATTGTTAACAAGCACACGGCATTTATACACATTTACACACACACACACATGAGCTAGGATCATAACAACAGCACAGACTACAGCAACAAATCGAAGCAGAACACAACATCTGATCTGATATGGCAGAGAAGATCTGATCTGAACAGCCACCATGGCACATGTTCACAGTGGTTGTTCTGCTTCACCTGCAGCTATCCTTGGAATGTACACCCTGATGAGCAACAAGCAGTACTACGATGCTTTGGGCACTACGGGCACCATCGCCAACACAGAGGGCATCAACAGTGAGTGAGATACAACGGCCTCCAGTTTATCAGCACATCAGAAAACACACCGTTCCACTCTCAGCTGTGTCGTATCTGTGATGTCATTTTACCCTTAGGTGTTGTCAAACCAGATCCATTCAAGATCTACCCCGAGGAACCTCCGAACCCCACAAACGTGGAGGAGACCCTGGAGAGAATCCACAACAACGACAGCGGTCTGATTGAGGTCAACCTCAACAACATCAAGGCAGGTCCACCGCATGGCAAAAATATGCTGATGCAGATCATTTTGTTGGTAGCCTTTAACAAAAATAAAAAAAAAAAACCCTTGAAACAGACAAAAGGTAGTGGGAAAAATTGCATGTTACACAAGTTAGAACTTCTGCAGATAAAACAAAAAAAACAATGATAGCCCTAAACTGATATGTTGTTGCACATTCTTTTCCAAATAATAGCTACTAAAAGGTCTCTGCTGCTCTTAAATAGCCCTCTGGATCACCAACAGCTCTGGAGTCACTCCATAATGTCTGGGAGTGAAAGCACCTGGCTGGAAGCAGTTCTGTCTTTTCTGTTTGGGAAGTTTAATTTTCTTCATCTGTGAATGTAGACCTGATTATAACAAACCAAAAAGTTTCAGCTTTGTCTCAGGATTCGACAGGACATTCTCCCAGAAATCACGACTCCTCATCATGCATTGTAGTGCAGTTCAGTCTGGATTTTTGTATTTTTCTGTTAGTTGCAGTGTCCTCCTAGGTCTCCCATGAAGTTTGTTGTTGATGGTGTGAACAGATGGTGACATTTCACCTGAGTTGTGTTTGGCACTCTCCTGACCAGTTGGGACTGAATTTTTCTGTTAGCCATGATCTAGGAGAGTGAGTCCAGCCCCACAAACTTTATTATAATTTGTTTACACTTTAACATGCTTAAACTTATCCATAAAGAATCACCAAAGTGGATTGGTTCAGATGATCATAAATGCAGATGTATTAACTTCAAGATTAAAGTGAGGCAACTGCAGACTGGAGGTTGGACTTTACTTATCCTCAGACATCTTTTCAAAGCTCTGTTTTTTTTCATGCTCCATGACAAATTAAAATATTTTCAAAAAGGAGGTTGGATGATTTGAGTTAAACCTTAAAATCTGAGTTTTATTGATCTTGAGAATCAGGCTTTACAAAAGTGATGTCCTTTTACGATTCCTGTAGGACATTCCCATCCCAACACTAAAAGAGATCTTTGAGGCAATGAAGGGGAACTCCCATGTAGAGGTTCTCAGCATCGCTGCTACCCGTAGCAACGACCCTGTCGCCTACGTGAGTACACACATCAGCACCTGAAATACATTTAAATAACAACAACAAAACATGCATATTCCATACTCTGGCATTCCTGACTTTTGTGTAAATATTCAAAAATGTATTCATTTTATTTTCATAACGTTTGCAGCTTAAGAGTTCTATGCGATTTAAAGGATTATTACTTTAAAATTTGAGTGGAAAAAGAGTAAAGTTAATGTGCAGTGATGCAAGTGAACACTAAAGTTTCACTGAACGCAGGTCAAATGGAACCTTTAAGTTAGAATGTAAGAGGATTATTAAACATGCCAGAAAATCCCTTTGTGGCATCCAGAAGAAGGATGGTTGGCTTAAAAACAGCATAGATCAGGAAAATAGCTTAAATGTGCATATGTGTTGACAGGCGTGCGCAGAGATGCTACAGGAGAACACCAGCTTGCAGAGTCTTAATATCGAGTCCAACTTCATCACTGCAGATGGCATGATGGCCATCATCAAAGCTATGGCTAACAACGCCACACTGATGGAGCTCAAGATTGACAACCAGGTCAGGAACAAAAAAAATAAAAAAAATAAAAAGCATCTTACATCAGGAGTTGTGTCCATACCTGGTAACTTTGCACTTTTAAACTGGACACATTTAAAAACAAGCTGAGGTGAACACTTCTCCTGTTCTTCGGTATAGAGGCAGAAGCTTGGAGACTCGGTCGAGATGGAAATCGCCACCATGTTGGAGAACAACTCCAGCATCCTCAAGTTTGGCTACCACTTCACCCAGCAGGGTCCCCGCGCCAGAGCCGCCATAGCCATCACACGAAACAACGACATGCGTAAGAAATGTAGACTACATCCGCATGAGCAGCTCACGGTTTATCTGGGAATTACCCATGAGTCACTGAATTTCTCTCACACAGTTCGCCAACAGAGATTAAGATGAAGGCAAAGGTGAAGGACAAGGAGAGGAACTACTTCAGCCCCTTGGAGCCGCCGAAACAATGCCAGAGCTGAACAGATTAATCCGCATCATTGTGCATGGTGGAAACCACGTCTAACATCCACGTTCAACCATTTCACTTCATTTTACTGCTGCAAGTTTGTGCAGACTTATGTGTTCATCATAAAGGCATGTTTAGGCAACAAGAAAAATGTCAAGTGTCTTTTTTTGTGCTTTTTAGTTTGTGCATCACCAACATCATCACAAACGGTTCTTGTCATTCATGAAAACTTTTTCATTGTGGTGCTAAATTATATGTGGGAAGGGTAAAATGTGTAAATACTTTCAATAAAAATATATATTTTAGTATTCTTTCTAAATGCTTGCCAAGTTCAGTTTTATTGCCTCCACAGCTTCTTGCACATTATGTATATTTTTGAATAAATGCTGATTGAAGTGGGTTTCGGTTTGTACAGGTGTAACTGGATGATGATGGTAGTCTTTGTGAGACATGCAGGATTTCTTCTCAACACCAACGTTGGTTTCTTTCAGGATAAATCCTTCTTGAAAAATCGCAGCACTATAATCCGTTAAACTCGGTTCTGATCCTGCGACTTTCCCCAAGCAGCTATTTTTATACCCCGCACACCTTCCCTTCCCGACTGTGATCCAAAACATAACTTAGCTCACTGAGCTTGAGTTACCTCCTTCTAAATTTAAGCACCAACTTTAAGAGGGTCACGTACAGATTTATGAACAAACAGCTGCTCACTTCCGAGGATTTCCAAAGCATTGTTTGGGTTTCTGCTGGTTTGTTTCTTCATTTCATTTACACGACCGAATCTTTCAAAGTTCACAGCTTTTTAAAGTTTCAGCGACATCTGACATATGAAATGACTCAAAGTCAGTTCTGTGTCGCTACAGATTGTTCCAAGAGTTTCTTTTCCTTTTGATCGTTCACAGAAAAACGATCAAAAGTTGACATTTGGATTATTGTTATAAGACTTTTAACCCTGACGATCAAGAGCAAGACAACAGACACAAACCACAATCACCACAGCCAAACTTTAGTGACATTTAACCTCCGTAGTTGAACATGTTTCCTGTTGAGGCAAGATGTTTCTAGCAACAAAGGATGGTAAGGCCACAATGATGTTAAACTAGAGAAAAAAATCTTATCAAATACAAATATTATCGACTAAAATGACACAAAAATGGGACTGAAGCCAAAAAAAAAAAAAAAGTTTTTTTTTTTAGATTAAATTTTCACTTATCTTTATATTGTTTATATTGCTAAGCTTAAATGACACTGTATGAGCAAAAGCCTTTCAAAAGATCTGGTCTTGAATGGTTTCAAGGTCTTCAGATTTTCAACGTTACCTCCATGCATGTGTACTAGCACAGAAAAAAAAAAAAATCCATAAATTTTTCCAAACCATAATTTTTCTTTTTACTAGATTCAGATTAAATGCCATTAAAGATGAAGTCAGCTGGAATTCATAGAAACATTTATTGAACGTTTCAGGCTTGTATGAAGTAAGACCACCAGTGGTGGAACTGGTCAACAGAACTGACTATGACTGGTACGAGCATCAGGTGCTCGAGTTACAGTCAAATGACTTGTCAGTATAATTTAACACATAGAAGGTGATTTATAAAAACTGGAGGGTGCTGAGCTAAATCTTCTAACAAAAACATTCCCAGAAAGAGTAAGTGGTATTTAATTTTTAAAAAAAAAGAACTCAATGGTTTCAATATTATGATTTTTGCAGCAGATAATATCAATGTCGTGATGTGATTTATGAACAGGTTTTTCAGTAGTAACAGCATCACGATCATGTCCAAACAAGAGGGTGCAATTGTGGAAGTGTTTGTCCACTGGTTGTCTTTTGTAAAGAGGGAACTGAGGAAAAAAAAAAAAGCTAAAGAAAACAATACTATCCAGTCAAAAATTGGTGGGATGTTCAAACCTGTTTAACAAAGTCTGGATTCCTGGCTGTTTCCAGAATCCCTGTAGTTTCCAAATGTTCCACTGTGGTTCAATATTATCTGTGTTTACACGCTTCTCAGTCCTCTCAGTGACTTGTGGGTAACGGGACGAGTGAAGCAGGCTCCTCCTCATCTGAATCAAACTCCACATTCTCATCTTTAACCCACTCGCCGTTCCGGTCTTTCAACCATCCATCACTAAAAAAAAAATTAAAATAAACATGACAGAACACACTAAAACACATTACAGTTGATTTAAATGTACTGAACTATACATTTAGAGTGATATGTTAATGTCAGGAAATCAGTTGAACTGATAAAGATTTCAATTATTGCTAATTAAATTGTTGCAGTAAATTACTGGCCAAAAGAAAAAATGTAAAATAAAATAAAAACAACAATAAAGCAGCAGCTTATCCATGCAGACCCTTGTTTTGAACATCATTGTTAAAGGTTGTCATCATTCTGCATTGGTTGCTGAGCAACCACGTGAGAAAGCCTGTGCCTCACCTTTTCAGTTTGAGGTAGTGTTCTAGCTCTCTCCGCCTCTGAGCCGTCATCGGTTCTGTCACCTGTGTCTCCGTAGCTGGAGGTTCTGCTACATCTTTTAAGGAACCCGACTCTTTAGAACAGGAAAACAAAAACAACAAAAAAACAAACATTTGAAGCATGTCTTTGTTTTCCTAAGCATAAATCCTGAATATTAAAAATTTCAAGGGAAATGGTTTACCTGTTTTACAGTCACTAGAATTGTTTTTCGATAAACTGTTTGAAACTCCAACTTTCCAACGTAAAGATGTCATTTCATTGCATGCATTTCCAGGAGGTGCTTTGCTGCTATTCTGTGGCCCTCTTTCAGATTTTGTACTGTAAAAGAAAGGCAGAAGCATGTTTAAAGTTCCGCTTCTCACTCTGAGATAAAATGTGTGAATGGGATTTGGCACAAGAAATAAACCCACACCTGGTTTTTCTGTGGCAGCTATTATACGGGACCGTCTTCAGTAAAGCGTGATGGGTGAGCTTGCGTGTTTGTACCAGTAAAGGGGCTGAACTGGAGGGCTCCTGAAATCACAATAAAATGCTTCCTGAGCACCTGTTTCTCAAACGCTATTGTGAGCTCACTCAGACTTATTCTGCCTGAAGTGTTCATGTTTTCCACCAACAGTTTCAGATTTGTTCAGCAGGGTGTAATTTGTCAGGGTCATATGGTAGTCACGGGGACACCATATAAACACATTTCACACAGGACAACAACAAAGATTAAAAGTATCAGTTGAGGACAGACAAGTTTGTTCAGCTCATGTTGTTTCCTAGCAATGATTCATTCACTGTCTGTCTGCTGGATGATCCGGCTAATTCCTGTCTACAGGATAGGAATCACACGTTCACGTACCACATTTACCACTTAGAAAGTAATCCTCAATGACAGCAGGCATCCACTTCATTTAACTGTTGTACAAAGACAATGTGAAACAATGCTCGAGTGATGCAGCAGTCATGGCCTAAACGCTCTGTATTAATGTTTATAAGGGAAAAAAGTGCCGAAATGTATACGCGCCTATATACAATACATATTTACGTGTACAAAAATGTAGATTTATGCAGTACAGATCAACAAGATTACCAACAAAGGTCCCATGACCAAGTTACCAACCTGTGGTCCGTCTTCAGCCTTGACATAGTTTTCATGTTGCCTTTTTGTTATCTCACTCTTCAGTTTTGCTTTTTTGCCATAGAATGCTTTTAATCCTGAATGAAAACACACAACATTTAAAAAATATATTAAAGAAACAACATATCCCATTATGATATAATATAATGTACAACGTCAGACCAAAAAAGTATCTCAAAAATATGTTGTTGGACCTCTTGGATTTTAACGCTCACTCACTGTGGCATCACTTCAACGAGCTTGCACAATTTCACATCTACTTCCACCTAGAATTACTTAATTTTTCATCAAGATTGATGATCAGAGTCCAAGCACCATGTAATGTTCTACTGCACATCCTAAATATTTGCAATGAAGTTGAAAACTGAATTCAGTCTTGTCTCACGCTCCCTGAACCATTCTTTCACCGTTTGAGCTGATGAATCCAGGCCTTGTCATTCTGGAAAATACCCGTGACATCCAGGAAGTGATGGTCATGGGTATTCAGGTAGTCAGCTGATCTCTCTTTTTTTTAAGCCACATTACATTGCTGAAACTAGATCAGATCATAACACTACCCCCACAGCACTTTGTCCAACTTTTCTCTTATGCTTATACACATATCACTTTGGAACAGGGTAAAGCTGGACTCATTAACCCACATGACCCTTTTCGTTATCTTCAGATACCTATCTTTATGCTCCCAGGCACATATTAGCCATTTTCTTCCCCTGTTAGCCTGACTAATATATTTTTCTTTCAGCTACACAGCATTTATCCTTGAAAACTTGAGCTGCCTTTGTATTCTGTCAGTAGAAATGCTCATCTTCAATCATTGTTGTTGTACAATTCAATTAGATGTCACCCAAGTGAAATCAAAGTGATCCCTGATCCCAATCAATTATTTTAGCAAAGGTCTTCCCTAAAGATGACGGTTCGTCCTTCCACGTTTTAATCATCCGTTCGATAGTTTTATGCTGAATTTCAGTAGTTTCACTGTTCTTCTTTTGCCAACCTTACATGTAGCAGTTTTTAAGGTTGCAGACAACTTTTTAAAGTTGGAAGAAAGTCATGAAGAGTCTTGCACACTCTCTTGATTTCAGCTGTTAAGTGGCAATTGGAGTCTGTATTTTCTGTGTCTTGCTATTAAGATAAGGTAAAATCAAATATATTTCATGTTATTTCAAGTGTTTAGTCTTGTCTCGGACTATGTCTTTCCATGAGGCAGCTTGTGCCTGCAACCATTTATAAGAATAAGAATAAGAAAACCTTCATTTGTCCCGCAGTGGGGAAATTGCATTTTTGCAACAGCAAGAACAAAGGCAGGTGTTGTATAACAAGACAAGCAAAAAGAAAAACTATCTAAGATGAATTTCTGAGCATTATTGTCTTTGATTCACAGTCATGTAAAGAGTGACCCCACAATCATTCTCCAGTAATTTAAAACTCAGAATTTTTATTCTTTAGATGTGATACGGTCATATATTAGTCTTTCAAAGATATTTCTAAAATTTTTGCAAAGTGACAGTTCAGAGAAACAGCAACACTTTCTCTACAGCCACAAGACACAGTTGCTTAGTGAATGAGTTTTTAAATATATTAATATATACATAAATTGCTGCAATACTTTCAAATTCAATTCTTTGAAAATCTTTGTTTTAAATAGTTAAATCTAGATGACAACTCTATTCATTCACTTAGTCAGATGGATACATTGAGTCTCTGTTCAACCATTACAACTATTATTTTTATTTTTCCAACTTAAACTGTAATGTTTTTATACGGTTTCCAACTGGAAGTTATTTTTAAAAGCATTTCCCTTTTCGATACCACTGTCAATGAAATAAATATTACAAATAAGAGTAACTTCAATTTGGTTCACCTTCCAGATGCTTCTTCCCTTGTCTGTGGACTGTCAGCATGTCCACCGTGTCAAACACTGGACGGTAAGAACACACAAGACACGTGTACCTAGAAAACACACAACAACAAAGTTATTTACGTTAAAGAGTTTACGTTACAAGACTTCCTGACTTCCTCAAAGTTAAGATAATTTCACCTTCCATTTTTCATTAATGCAGCCTCGTCCTCTGGGATAAAACTAGACAGAAGGTCTGCAACACGCCTTTTCTGAAAAACAAATGAGTAAAGTTGAATAATAAATACGAAGTTGTCAACAGCAACATTAGCTAACAGGATGCTAACGACGTGCAATCTTATCTATAATTTCAAGGAAAAAACAATTATCATTAGATAAATCATAACCTTCAAAATATTGAGCTGACTCTTGTCATTCCCTTCTCTTTTAAATGACATATTTATTATGTTTGTTAATCCTAAAGAAAGTGCCAAAGAAAACGTTAGCCTCTTAACAGTAACGTCAGGCTAATGCCTTTCCGCAATGCTGCGTTCGTAGGCAGGAAGGACAAGTGGTAAAAACCATGACCAAATTTAAGAAAAACAGCCATTTAAAATTTTATGAAATTTACAGTTTTGGTTTCATAATTTGGTGCTTTTACTATTTCTGAGTACTTACAATGTTAAATTATAAGATGACAACAGATTAACCGTCTTACATGTAAATTAGTATGCTTCTACGTAATATCGTCCAGTTTATTCCAAGTAACTTAAACGCATCGTTTGTGACGAATCATAAGACCAGTCACTCAACTCGGCAGCCATGGCAACACGCTGCAGCTGATCTTAAGAGGCATGAACACATTTGCTTTCCCACGTTCTAGACAACTTTTTAGTTGTTTGTTGGACAAGTAAGGTATGTTTAACTTATGATTAAATAAACGTTAGTTTTTGTCTGTCGAAGAGGTTCAACCAGTATCACCATTTTGGTCATGCAGAAGCAAGTTGACCCTCATGGGAAAAAAGAGCGTTGACAGGTCAGCCAGCTGGCTAACTAATGAGCTAGTTTACTAGAGTTTTTATATATTACCTAAAACAAAGGTGATCCTCTCACGGTGTTAGCGACATTAATGATTGCTCGTTGTCATATTCCACCATTCGGGGGGCTACCGACATAAATGTTCCCCGAAAATGTCCGGAGAGCGAGCGGCTTCATCATCCAGGGGAGGCGGCGGCCTCCTCCGCGGAAGCCGAACAAGGTCTTACGGCAGTTTGATCCGCTCTCCGCTCTCTCCTGTTCGCCAAAGACGTATTGAACACATAATTCAGCCAGGAGAAACCTTACAAGGTCTTGCCCTGAAATATGGAGTGTCTGTAAGTATGATTTAATTTATTTTTAATCGTTGCAAAAGAGTGTTGCAATTTTCATTAATAAATTTATACTTGCATAAAAAATAAAATTACTTGCTCTCATATCCTTTAACACTTTTGCAATATATTAATTCTCAAAATAGGTATTCCCCGTTCTGAAAAGTATGTTTGTTTATGTTAATGTGACTATATGATTCATGTTGTTTTTTAAATAAGAAAATCAGTTCCTGCTGCATTTAGTGTAAAAACCTCTAATCAAACGGTTTCTCCTCTTATTGCGTGTTTAAGAAAAGTTTCAGCTTTAAATGTCAAAGCATGAATGCCATAAGCAATTGAAATGCTGATGTCTTCTAATTTAATAAAGGAAAATGTATTACCCAACATTATAGGCCTAAGTAAGTGGTTTTGATTAACCCTAATAATGGCTCACATGCTTGCCAATGAAATGATCTTTTTCAGATGGAGCAAATCAAAAGAGCAAACAGGCTATACACCAATGATTCCATATTCCTGAAGAAGTCCTTGTCAATCCCTGTAATGTCAGACTTGGAGGGTTGCAGCAACGGGGTGGATTTGCTTGAGGAGGGCTGTGAAGAAGACGCTGACGGCTCTGTTCTGAATGGGCCGACAGGAAGTTCCGCTGAGAATGAACAAGTGGATGGAAAAGAGAGGGCATCAGACCTAACTCCTGTGGATTTTTTGAAGAGGTTGGATGAACTGATTAACCAGTCCAAGCAGGCTGCAGTGAGAGGATGTCAGGACGCAGAGAAAAGGTACTGATGTGAGAACTGAGTAGATATGGGTGTTAAGAATTTGATGTGTAAATGCATTTTATCAATCACATTCGATCATTTGTTAATGTTTGCCCACTGTTAAGGTGGACCTCTTAGTGATGCCTCTGGAGTACACCCATAGTTAAGTTTTGTCCAGGTTGATATCAAAACAGGTGCTGGTCATCGTTTTTTTTTTTTTTTTTTTTTTTTGTTCTCCTTCAACCTGTTCCACACTGCTACCTTAAACACACAACAACATATATTTTTCTGAACATGACATTATTAATTTAACAAAACTGGAGCAAATATGGAATAGAGAGAAATCATGTGGGCAATATTAACCTTCTTACTACTTCCAAATGGTTTGAAAGTGTAAGTTGCAGCTAGATGCTGCTAATTAGCCCTTGATTAAATGATCATCAGCAGGTGTGCAGACATTTATAAAAACAGATGTTTTGGCAGTTGGCTGGTCTGCTGCATTTACATGGTGTAACACAATGCCAAAAGGGAAAGACTTAAGCAATGGCCCTAGAGCAACAATCATTGGAAACCATTTCCAAATTTGGAGTCTGGAAATGGTTTCCAGTTGGTTTCCATCATCAGGACAATGATCTGAAGCACACCAGCAAATAAACATCAGGTTGGCTTATAGATAGATGTATGTAATGTATAGTTTTTGAATAATCCTTTCAAAGTTCAGAGCTTAACCAAATAAAATGCTGTCATCAGGGCCTTAAGAAAGCTGTGCTTGAACAAATGCCCAGGATACTCGATAAACTCAAGCAGCATTAAAGAACAAAGGGCCACATTTGTCCATAATTATTTGAGAGTCTGATGACATTGTAACGCAATCAAGTTACAACCACTAAAGGTGAATGTAAAAGCTGTTTAATTATGGGGGATACTTGGTATTGCCTGCATGCTTTTTTTTTTTTTTTTTTTGGCTTAATGTTTGTTAAATAATAGCTTGATGGAAACAAGTAGTATAGGGTTGTTCTTCTGAGAGTGTATTTGACATATACCAAGAAGCACACACAGGACAAACACATGCACAGAAAAAGAAAAAAAAAAGTGAGATTAAAAGTCACATCTGGTTCTTCATACTGATTTGTGTATCATGGCCATCAGGGACATGGTGTTACTGAATAATGTGAACCATAGGTAAGACTTCACAGTCAACAACTCTCCACCCAGTTAAAGACTTCAGTTAACAGAGCTCCACCCAGTTGAACGTGGGGGATTTTGGACAAATGCATTAAAGAGAAATCCTCACTATTTTCAAAACACCAGATGGAGGAGAATTTTCAGAATTCTAGTAGAACTCCCAGCAACTGAATTAAAGCTCTCCTGGTGGATACTTGCAGGTGCTTAAGACACTCATCGAGTGTGGCTGGCTCCTCTGGCTGTCCCGTGCTTAAACTTCCTCTTAGTGGTTATGTTTCTGATCAAAGGAACCCTTCTGGTGATTAACTGCATGGTTTATAATTCATAGACTAAGCTTTGATAATTTTATGTAGTATCAAAACAATAGTCAGTTATGAAAGTAATCCTAAATGGAGTCAAATAGTAATGCAGATGAAGTCACTGGATCTTATCTTCGACAGGGCTGCAGCCTTGGAAGCAGCTTGCTCCAGCAGGACATCAGATTGGCGGCCGCTAACAAGATCTCAGAGTGTCATTTCATCCTCCAGACAACAGCAGGCTGCACATGGAGCCATACCCCTCACAATCACCAAACTCACCAAGAAAGTGAAAGAGAGAGAAGATGAGATCTTTGAACTGTGACATAATTGTCTCATTAAATTAATTTTCTCAGAAAGCCATGTGACAGGGATTTGACTCCAGGACCAGAGAGCATTAAGAGACAAAGAACCCTGACGATTGAACTGCTGCTGAGTTAGGCATATATTTTCCGACTTTTAATTATTATTCTAGTCTATAGCATTATTTATATGTGGAGACATACTGTATATTTTGAAAAGCATTGAAAAACTGTGTTTGGCTTGTTTGCACATTCAGGAATAAGAGCATGAAATGTTAGTAACATGACTGTATATAGTTAACATGTTCTGCTTCACATTTTTCTAACTAAATCCTTTAGCCAGGGAATGTTTTATATACATTTACTGTAATTATATAGTTATAAATGTAACACTGTGATTATATAAACACAAAAAGGGTTTTTTCTTTTGATCACTGATAACTTGACACTGGTAATGTAGCCAAACTATGTTTAAAAAAAAAAAAAAAAGGATTTTTGTTTAGAATATTTTGGCAGAAATTTTCTGTTATTTCTTAGGTCATGTATTTGACTACACACGTTTTGTATAATTAGTTTTAAAATAAAAAAAAATGAATATATATATTTAAAAATGTTTTTTCCTATTGCTGGAATTACAATATCTAAGTAGTGAAGAGCTAAAGTACAGTATGATGGTACTGAGTGTGGGGTACCCCCCTTATTTGACAATGCTCAATGTTTGAATATTATTCCATTCATCCACTTCTGCTTTTCCAGGTTTGGGTCAC